>JANEHU010001131.1:0-321384 GCA_027563435.1 Nasonovia ribisnigri
TAATAGTGCATAACTACACGTCATACGATTTTTCTCACGATCAATTCACCAGCTATTCACCATCGGGGTCATGGTCTTACCTCAACCATTCGCTTATCAGTCAGACCACCGTTTTATATCATATTTTATATATTAGTTAGAAATTATAATTATTATCATAACATGCTTGTAGTTTTATATTTAAATTATATAATTTACCATAGTAGTTTTTGGAGTTGCGCTTCTTAAATCATTTATAAAAAATCTAATGAAATTATCTTAAAATGTTTGAAAAAAAAAAATTGAATATTTGATAAAACACTATACTTCACGATAAATTGATCATATCATATACTGTCCTACCTACATTGTAAAATGTAAAATGCGACATTATACCGATATAATTGTTTATCAAAATTATTAAATCACCAATAAATATTGTATGTATAGAAAAGTAAACTGCTATTATATTATAATTTTTTTAAAGATCTTATGTTAAATTTTGTATCATTACCACAATATTTATACCGAAAATAGTGTCATAAAATTATTACAAAAAACAGAAAGTTATATTAAAGGTTATAACTTATAACTTATATTGCTCTAAAATCTAATGCACAATGTTTGGAACCAGAAATTATATTATTTTCATATAGCATACTTCATTATTCACTATTCAATCTAGCATAAACTAAATGTTATCGATAACTAATTCAAAGTTTAAAAATGATCATTTGTTAGAATATAAGTATTAAAATGATCATATTTTACAAACAGGTATGTGTACGGTATACTATATTTATACCACAGATTATATCAAATTATTTAACTAGGTGTATGATCGGTGCACTTACTATACTATCTGGGTTTAACCATTGTTTGGTTACTGCAGTATTTTATTATAGTGAAATTAAGCTATGTTAATTGTATTTTAATTAACAAGTTCAGGAACACAGTTGTAACATTGAGTTGCCTCTAGAAAAACCACCACGTAACACAAATAAAATAATATGCCCACAATAAATAATGATAATATCGCCATCTAGTGGCCCAATTTGTAAAGTAAGTTTTACATATTAATTGGTAAAGTTGTAAGGATTAAATATACTAGAATCTAGTGACTGGAATAGCACCACCACTATATCTTTTTACCATGTTGAGGAATTAAAATTCTGGCGTAGGGGCCATGGCCATGGTCTGTACCCTTATGCTGTCATTTTATTTAGTTTGATAACAATATAAGTCATGAGGAACAACCTTGTATATTAAAGACATGGGTCAAGTGTTAAAAAAAACCATGTTATCATAATATTTGTTAGATTAAAACAATATAAAATAATTATGCATACAAATAGAAAACTTATTTGCACCAAAAGATATTTTTTATTTTATTTAAACTTTGTTTTAAAAAATTAGGTTTGACACTTAGTTAAAAATAGAGAAATATATATGGAAAAAGAAATTATTACAACCCGAAAAATTTAAATACAAATTTAAAGATACAGGTAATTGTGAAGCTTAATATGTTATATTAATATATTATATTATGTATTTAGTATAATATTATGGAGGGTTTTAACTTCTAATTTCAGTTTAAAGTTTGATGCTAACATTCACAGAGAATATTTCAACTATCTCATAGAAAATTCTAAAGACATCACAAATATATCATTATGTTTATATTGTAATTGGCCCTCAGATAAGCACTGTTGACCACAGAAAGATGAATATTGTGTTTGATTGGTATTCTCTATGTTGTTGCTGGATAGTCATCAATTGCATTCCTAAAAAAATAAGACAGAATTGTTAGTTACGCTGTTATTGTTATCTTCTGTGTATTGGGACAGAAATAATAAAATTAAAATATATAGTTCAGGTAGGTGAACAAGTTTAGTATAGATCATTTTTACCTATCTATATCATAGTTTATTATTTTAATAATATGACGGCAATGCTTGGAAAATTACCTTTTTCTTAGTAATTAAATCATACAATTACAAAGCTGTAATTTAATTACTTAAGTAGTCTAGTTTACTTAAACAATATGAATACATCTTAATTATTAATATGTTTAAAACATTACCTATGTCATAATAGTACCAATAAGCGATAATGACGAATCTCTGATAAAAATAATTTTATTATTTTTACTAGATGTCAGAATATTCAGTTAATAATATAAAAGATATTTAAATAATAATTTTATTTTAAATATTTTACCGTCACAAATGTAACACAAGTTTTTATAAAAATCCTCTACAAAAAGAAAAAAATTTGTCTATATAACAAATAGAACAGTATTATATGTTAATAAAAAAGTATGGCTTGTCAAAACGCCATTTTAATATTGTCGATTAGTTCCAACAATTGAATTGAGGAAAAAGATATGAGTAGTTTTAAAGACATTATCTCAAAAAGTAACTTAAATTACCAAACATGAACAATTGCTTTAAACTCATTGTGTTACAGTGATTTATAAGTTTAGTTGTAATACAAGTAAAGTTACTCACTAACACTAATCACATAGGCAGGTAAATCATTAGGCATAACTTTGAAATACAATTTGTAAAATAAATAGACATCTAATTTATAGAAAATTGTGTATAGTTTAATATTTTAAAATCTGATGGTAATGAGTGTTATTTTTGACATTTATAACTAATGTTAAAGAAATTCTTAGTAAATGATCATATAACGATCAATTCAAAATAGAGTTTAGAATCGATATCTTCAGTGTAAGCTGTTGATCTTATCAAAACAAAATGTCGATGCTATTTGTAACTCTTAGGTAATCCTGCATTTAAAATGTTATTAGTATATTAATATGGCCAGTTTAAAGTAAATATTTCTTTGAGGAAATTTATTCTACATAATTTTATATAATCCATATTATTACCTACTACATAAATGGAATTCATAATCAGTTACCAGTATTACTTGCTATTTTCCCTCTGTTGAAGTTTCAGCATTGGTGCAATGTGGTCTATAACACGACAAACATCCACCAAAAAAAACTTGTGATCCACCATAAAAATAAATAAAAATGATTAAATTTAAATATAAAAAAAACACAAAATACAAATATTAAACAGCACAATCCTAATTTTTAATACCTTATAATTATCCTTATGAAACGATCCATCAAACATAGAAATTAGAACTGATATCTTTGTGTAAGTTGTTGATTTCATAAATATAAAATGTCAATGTCAATCGTAACTAGTAGATCTGAAATTAAAATGTGATTAGTATATTACTTGGAGGGTTTAAAGTCGAAGTGAAGTTTATTTCACATACATTTATATAAGCCATATTATTACCAACTTCATAAAAGTAATTCATAACCAGTTACCAGTATTACTTTATATTTGTCCTCTGTCAAAGTATCGGCATTGGTGCAATATGTGATACATCGCACGACAAATATCTACCAAAATGAACTTGTTATCTACCATAAAAACAAATAAAAAAAATTTATTAAAAAATAAATGAAGAAAAACACAAAATACAATTATTAAACAGCACAATCCTAATTTTTTATACCTATCCATAAGCTTTATGAATAACATATAAAGACTAAATTGGAAATAAAAAAAGTATTTATTTTGAATTCAATGTAAGCGATTTCTATAACTCACTGTATTGATATGATGTTAAAACTATACAAGAGGAATAAATTAGAGATATAATATATAATTTATTTTGAATTCAATGGTTGAGCACGTATTATGATATAACAACATTACAGACGGTAATATTATAACATAATATATATTATATTATACACACATTCCTATGTACGGTATACAGACATGCAAATGCATATAATCCGTGTTTGATAATGTTGTCACCAAAATGTCTGTGATGCTAATGAGGAAGGTAATGCACTTATGACAGCGAACGAAGGTGATGATGTTAAGCTAATGTGTGAAAGTCGGAGGCCTTTAATGACGTGAAGCATTGAGAGCTATTCCCATTGAAATGTTAATCTCTTTGTTATTAGGCTACAAAAAAAAATGTATATTTTGAAATGGTTAACCTAATCGGTTATTGAGCCATGAGTAGTCATGTTATTATTATTAACAAGTATCAAGGGGATTCTAAGCGATTGAATTTTCCGTGCATTTAGACCATTAATAATAAACACATTTCTAGCCATCCAATTTTAGTTTAGAAAAATAATTTGAATTCATTGTTTTCTATGGTTTGAGGGAGACTATTTTATTTTATTTTTGTTTAGTTGGCCATTTACCTATAGCATATCTTTATTTCGGGAAATTAAGTGAATTAATTTGAAACCGTACGTGTTTAAAAACCCACTACATAGACTATTTATACAAGATCTCGAAAATGTAAATTTTACAAGACAAAGGAAAGGCAAGTGAATTAAAATTATTTTCCACAATTAAAATCGGACTACAAGAACTTACTAATATTTTTTTCCAACAACTCATTGTTATTAGTCATTATCACGACTTTACGTCACCACGTACGTATATTGAACGACGCACACACTTTTAAATATTGAATTAAATAATATTTTCTGAATCTCGTTTCACTTGTTTCGAGATAATCTCTTCGTGTACAGCATAGACAATCAGTACCTATGTATATTATGCACTGCGTAGAATGTTAAAAAATTGTATACAATCGTGAAATAGTCACAACGTACGTATACTGAACGACGCACACAATTTTAAATAATGAATTAAATAATATTTTCTGAATCTCGTTTCACTTGTTTTGAGATAATCTCTTCGAGTATAGCATTGACAAGACGTATATTATGCACAGCGTATATTGATAAAAAATTGTATACAATCGAGAAGTCGTAGCTACAGGGTTAATGGAGTTTTCAAGTTGGACGGAACGTTGTGGAACGTTCCGTATCGTCGTGTCAATATTAAAATCATCATAATACGAATAATATCCTTATCAATCGCTATTTGGTGCCCGCGTAGCAGGGTTGCCAGATTGGGCGGTTTAAAGCCAAATGGGCTGCCTCAGAAGGTCCAATGGCGAGAAAAATTGAGTAGTTGGCGGCTATCAAATATTGGGCGGCTTCGGGTTCAGGCTGACACCAAATTGGGCTACCCGGTATTTTCCAAAAAACCAAACATTTTCATATTTTCTATCTTTAAATATTTTTTATAAAAAGAAAAAAATTGATTTTTATTTTGATATCTATTATTCTATTTGTGATAAACTATTGTGTCTGCTGATTAGTGATTACCACGGTTCGATTTTCTGTGGTATTAGCACGATTTAAGATAGTACTATCTTAAATCGTGGGTATTAGTCTTCGATCATATACCATGGATGGAGCCATGCCCATATCGGCTGTGTAAACAATTTGAAGCACATATAACCGACGAGTCTCTGACATTGATGTTTGATGTGCGCATGCGCGCGAAGATAGCCGCCGCCTATTGGCCGCCTATTTTTATTATCAATCAGCAATCAACATATTCTGACTATGCGACCGCGACCGGTATCCTTACGCATGCGCACATCAAACATCAATGTCAGAGACTCGTCGCTTATATGTGCTTCAATATATCGAGGCATGGCTCCATCCATGGTATATGATCTAAGGTATTAGTGATACTGTCATTAATTGATAATTATGTTTGGTGTTTTAATCAGTGTTGATTAAGTTAATATTTAATAATCAATTTATCAATATTGATTGCAATATTGTATAAGACCAGGGTCCATGAACTAAGCTAGGTATTAGCCATTAGGTATTAGTTATTAGCCATTAGGTAATATTCTGTATATTTTATTCATTTGTTAATTGTGTAATTTGAATTTTTTAATAATGGGAAAATATGGAAAGTATAAAAGAACTTATGTCCGAGAATGGGAAAGCAAACCAGAATTTAAAGGTACCTACTACCTTCTCACTTTAATTTTTTAGGTGTTTTGTTATTTATATTAAAAATATTGTATTTATTACAAGGATGGCTAAGAAAAGCAACTGATGAACAATCTAATGAGAATGATTTAAAAGAAGCGTATTGTTCAATATGTGAGTGTGTATTAAGGGCTCATCACGGAGACTTAATACAACATGCAAAAACGACAAAGCATATTACCAAGAGAAATAGTTTTCTCCAACCAAAATTAAATTCATTTGGTAAGATGATTTAAATACAAATATTTACAAATTTTAAAACAAATGTCTGGTATGTTTATAGGTATACACAGTGATTCATTTGAATCAAAAAAAAATGATATTAAACTAAGTGTACACATAGCTGCTCATTCTGCAATAAATAGTATAGATCATTTGGGTGAAATCCTCAATACAGCAGGGAAAGGATCAATCTTTGAGAAAACTCGTTTACACAGAACTAAATGTTCCAAAATAATTTTAAATGTAGTATCTCCTACCCTACTTGAAGATATTGTTGAAGACATAGGTGAAAACCGATACTCTTTAATAGTCTATGAATCTACTGATGTATCAATAACAAAATACATGACATACTGTGTAAGATATTACAGTAAAAGTTTAAAAAGTATAACAATTGAATTTCTTGGACTTGTGATGATTGAACGTGCAACAGCAATTGATCTTCGTGATGGTACACGTGAGTTCCTAAAGACAATCAAACTGAAACCAGAAAGAATTATAGGTCTAGGAGTGGATGGAGCAAGTAATCTTTGTGGTCGTAATAATTCGTTATATACTTTACTAAAAGAAATTTCCCCCAAATTACAACTTATTAAATGTATCTGCCATTCATTAAATTCATGTTCGTCTAAGGCAGCAGAAATCCTTCCTGCTCATATTGAATATATGTTGAGGGAGTCAGTGTCATGGTTCTCGCATAGTACACTAAGAAAAATAGAATATAGTAGATTATACCAAACAATTAACGGTGACGGATCAACCCAAAAGCAATTGGTAAAATTATGTGCCACACGATGGTTGGCATTTTATAACTGCATCAAAGTTGTCGTTGATCAGTGGTTAGAATTGCAAACATGTTTCAAATTGGCCTCAATATCAAAAAAAGAAAAATGTCATACTGCCCGGACACTAGCTGAAATGTATAACGATGAGAATTTATTATATTTTGTATTCCTGAAACCTATACTAAGAGAAATTACAAATGTAAATCTACAATTCCAAGCTAATAATGCAGATCATACTAAAACTTATGGAGAATTAAAAATGTTATTATTATCAATGGCTAAACGAATTATAAAACCAATTTTTTCGGGATGATGAGTGTCCAGGTGTCTTATGTACAGAGGATGTAATGAGAGTACACAAAGCGTTAGAAAATCCTCTAGCTTTTCTACCTTTAGAAGCCATTGATTATGGACACTCATTTGAAATATTGGCACAAAAAAATACTATATCAAATAATAATCTTAAACTCATCAAAGAACGGTGTTTACACTATATGACTAGTCTGTGTCGTGAATTGGTAAAACGACTACCAAGCAATACTTTAATAATTGAAAAACTTAAGTATTTCAGTCCACTTGTAGTTCTTTCTTCTTCTTCAGTTCCACCCAAGTTTTCTGATTTGCCAATAGAGCTAGCAGGTAAATTATTTTATTGATATTTTATTAAATAATTAATATGAATATATTAATATTATATTCAATATTTTAATATTAATTTTCAGAACACAATGTCAATATTGAAACTTTGGAGATACAATGGCGCAAGTTAATTACATTAAAGTACAATGATATATGTTCTCCAAATATTACAATAGAAGAAAAAGATACGTCTCAATTTTGGGTTGATGTCCTGAATATAACCAATAATAATAAAGAACAAATATTTCATGAACTCGCTATATTTGTTTTAAGTATGCTGTCTCTACCTTTGTCGTGTTAGCGGCTGATCTTCAAAAGAATATCAGTACGGGTCAGGGTTGTAATTTGTAATAACGGACACTAGGCGGGTGTAGACGGTATTAATGTAACTTTATTAATCAGAACACGGTACACCCAAGCACGACCGACACTGTGTCGGTGATGGTGTATATATCAAGTTACGGTAATAAACATATAACACAAAGCACATTAAACGGTAATATACTATACGGGGTCACTGGTCGCGGTTGCACGGAGGTACGCGGCGGAACGGACGGAGTCGCCGGACCTTTACAATGACGAGAACTGACTGCGACATCAACGGTCACGTCGCCGCTGCGGCGTGCCGAGCCTACGGACACTGGCCTAGGGCTCAGTGTGACCACCGTTGTACAATAAAATAATAACATAGATAAAGTAACAAAATATTGGCGCTAACATTCGGCCTTCCTGGCCAGAGGGATCGCCCTCGATCACGGTAACGTAATAACAAATACATATAAAAGGAGTAATAATTTAACAGATATACCCGGAACGTGGGGCAATTAAAAATCATAACATGCATTTAAATAATTAAACAGTGTTCAATCCAACTGATAGTCTAACAGGCGAGCGGGTGGTTTCCTCGTCCGTACTGGCCTGGCGGTTGTGACTATACGTCTTCCTCATCGACCTCATGTCGGACAGCTCGTACCGGCTCGGTGGTCGTGACTTCGTCTTCCTCATCGACCTCATGTCGGACAGCTCGTACCGGCTCCTGCACTGCATTCTCGTCATCCGGTGGGTCTGCGTCTTCGGTTTCGGCTTCAGACGGTACATCGTCCTCATCCTCTCGAAATACCTTCCAGGACTTCATCTGAGAGACGTGAGCGGTGGTAGCGTAGACTTCACGCCCGTCGCTGGCCACCTCGGCCACACGGTAGGTGTCCCCAGGTAACACTTCGATGACCTGTAGAGGTCTCACCCGGTATTTCACCTGTAGTTTGGATGGCTGATCTGGCTTAGGTTGGCGCAGCATCACCACTACCTCGCCAACGTCATATCTTACGCCCTCGTAGTGTCGTTGGTCGTAATATGACTTCATGCGGTCCTGTCCGGCGGTAATGGTGTCACGGAGCTGCGCTTGTACTTCATGCGGAGCTGTCCAAGCATTACCGGCTTGGCTGAGACTTCCCAAGACGCCTCCCGTGAACCGTGGGCGGTAGCCGTGGAGTGCCTCGAAAGGCGACTTTTCACTGGTCTTGTTAACGGCGGAGTTGAGATGTCGTTCAACCTCCGGTACCTTATCGTCCCAATGCACCTGGTCTTCGGTCATGATGCTCAACAGTGGTACGATGGTACGGTTTGCCCGCTCGACTTGCCCATTCGCCTGTGGGTGCCTGGTCGAGTTGAGCGTGTGTTTGATTCCTCTGGTATCGCAAAAGGTTTTGAAGGTCTTACCGGTGAAACACGTGCCGCGGTCGCTGATAATTCGGTCAGGGATGCCGCGTGTTCCACAAAACTTGTCCAGTCGGTTCAACACACTCGCGGTATCCGTGGAACGGCAGGGATACAAGTGCGTGAACTTGGTTAGGTTGTCTACCAAAACGAACAAATACCTATTCCCGGAAGCACTTGTTTCAAAGGGGCCCAGGTGATCGACGTGTACTACCTCGAACGGACGTCGTCCACTTGGTATCGGTTGGAGGTAACCTGGTTTTCTTCCGGCCGGTGTTTTATGCACTAAACAATCAAGGCACATCTGTATGTGCTGTTTCACATATCGTTTCATACCCGGGAACCAATAATTGTTCATAATTTTTGCCATCGTTCGGTCCAGTGAGAAGTGGCCTCCGTAGTCATGCTCGCCGATGACTATACCTTTCCTCATAGGGCGTGGCACGACTAGCAGCAACCGCCCGGCGTACCTGCGATGTAGAACTCCATCGTGCAGTTCGTAATGTTCCACGGTGCGCTTCTCATGCTCAGTGAGGGGTCGTGTGGCTAACACCAGTTGGATTAAATTTTTCGTGGCGGCATCTCCTTGCTGCATAAACCGTACTTTTTCGGTCGCTGTCATTGCAACGAATACGTCGATGCGAGCGGAGAGTTCTTCGTTAACGGACAAGTCTTCTTCGGTGGCCGTCGGACATACAGCGCGACTCAGTGCGTCAACATGGGCCATACGCTCGCCCGGCCGGAACTTGATGTCGAACTCGAACTCTTGGAGAACCTCGAACCAGCGCGCGATCTGCGGTTTGACGGTCTTGTGAATATTCAAATAAACAAGCGACTGGCAATCAGTAACCACGGTAAAACGTATGCCAAGCAAATATGGTCGGAGTCGATTCAGTGTCCATATGACGGCGTATAACTCGAGACGGCTACTGTGGTATTTTGATTCGGCTGCGGTGGTTTTTTTACTCACTGCATAAACCATGTGCAGGTTCGTGGCAGTAGGGCCCTGTAGCAACATACCCGACAAAGCTACCGAGCTCGCATCCGTGTGCACCTGTGTTACCTCTGCCTTAGGATCGAACATACGGACCACTGGAGCGTCACACAATTGCCTCCGAAGCTCTTCAAACGCCTGCTGTTGCGGCTCTTCCCACACATACGGCGTGTTTTTCCCCGTAAGGTGTGTTAACGGCGCCACCAATTTGGCGTAGTTCACTACAAATCTGCGGAAGTACCCGGTCAACCCGAGGAACCGGCGCACTTCGTGTGCGTCGCGCGGACGCGGGAAAGTCTTTATCACGTGGACTTTCGGTCCCGGTTGGATTACACCTCTGGATAAGGTAAAACCAAGAAAATCTAACTTGTCTGCGCCGAACGTGCACTTCGCGGGTTTCAACGTAAGGCGGGCTTTCCGGAGCGCGTCAAACACGCGTTCAACCACTTGCGCATATCCGCCCAATCGGTGGATGGTATGATTATATCATCTAAGTAGACGTGGACCAGGCCGGCGTCCTTCAGGTCCTGGAAAACAATGTTCATGACCTTTTGGAACATACCCGGGGCGCCTTTCAGGCCGAACGGCATGCGCTCGAATTTGGCGGTAGTTTCCTCGGTCACGAAAGCGGTCTTGAGCTTGGCGCCGTTACTTAACGGGATCTGTAAAAACCCATTTGAGAGATCCAGTGTGGAAAAAATTCGTCCTTCGGCTAGCCGTGATAGTAAATCGTCTATATCTGGCATCGGGTAGGGCTGATCTTGAGTTTGGAGGTTGAGCCTGCGATAGTCGACGCATAAGCGTTTATCGCCACCTCCCTTGTCCACTAGCAAGACTGGACTCGCGTACGGCGACGTCGAATCAGAGATAATCCCTGCGGTTCTCCATCCGTTTAATATGTCTGAAATCATTCGTCGATCAGTCGGCGAGGTGCGGTACGGCGCTTGTCGAACCGGGACACTGCCGTCCACTTCCACAATGTCCATTTCGGCGAGAGGGGTGCAGCCAAGTTCGGTTAAAGATTTTGCGAAAACGTCACGGTATTTATTAATTAACCGTAATAATTCGTGACACTCGGGCTCGGACACCTGGGCGTCAATGTTTATATCAGATAACAAAATCGGCAACGTCGGCGGTTGATCGGCACTAAACAGAGCGGTTCGTATTTCTGACGGCTCCGTTGTCGCGGTCTCCGTGGTTGCTGACGGACTGATCGTATTAACCGTCTCGATGATGAACTGGTTACTCGTTTTGTAGAACACGATATGCGGCAAGTTCAACCATGAGCGTCCTACGATCACGTCTACTGGTATCGATTGGTCGCTCACCACGAGTACCGGGTGGTCAGCGCCCAGTGCACCGTCAACAGTAATGTCGGCCGTGGTCTCGCCCAGCGTAGCCGCGCCGGGGTGATGTGTATCGCCAACGGTGTACAGCGGGCACGATGTCCAACGTACGGTGGCTGCGGACCGGTGAACTAGACTATTACGTACTAGGACGTGAGACGAACCCGTGTCAATGAGACAGGTCGCCCTGACCTCATTGAATAATATGTCCTTGATGAAACTGTTCTGTGGCTCTGTCAGTAACGGCCCAACCAGCATAGCTTGCGCCGGCCTCTCGGGGCATCGGCTTCGCGTATGAGCAGTGGATTGACAGCCGGAGCACGGCTTTCGCGGCTTCGGGCAGTCCCGCGCGATATGCCCCGTTGTGTTACAGTTGAAGCAACGGACAGTAGTCGACTCCCTGATCGACGTCGTTCTGTTGGCGATGACGTTTGTGTTTTGCACTTCTGCAGTTGGTGCTGGTGCAGCAGTTTTCCGTTGTGGTTTCGGGAATGGTTTCCAACCTTTATCTTCGGACGGTTTCACGGTAGCACCCTGTGCCCTACGGAGTTCAAACAATCGGCCACCTTCTTGTAGATCGGCCAGGAGCGCGGCGGTTGATGTGTGGTACCTGCCCATCGCAAACACCGCTAGTTCCTGCGAGTGAATACCCAGGACAATGTGATCTCGTATCTCGTAGAATGACAGATTGAGGGCTTGACAGAGCCGTAATTTGTCATAAAAATAGTCAGCGATGTGTTCCGTGTCACTCTGTCGGCGTACGGTCATTGCTTCCCACCTATCAGACATTCTCAACTCCCTGACGAATGTGGTACGGAACTTCGCCATAAAGTCCACCCAATCGCGGAAGGTCTCGGTCAGGAACCAACTGCGGGCCGCGTTTGACATGTTGGACTTCGTATACTGCAGTCGATACGGCCCCGGCCAATTATTTATTCCCGCCATAGCATCGACGGTGTTTATCCAATCCTCAGCTTCCCAGCTGGACTCATGACCGGTGAATACAGGCACGGTTTTATTCAGGTCCGGTAATAATCGGTAATTATTGCACGGGGGCGGTACAACGTCATCCGATGGCTTCGAGTCAACGTTCGGGTGTTTCTTCTCCAGGGCTTCTAGTCGTGCTCTCAACGACTCAGCCTGATTGAATAATTCGGTGTAAGTCGGCGCTTGTAGGTTCGGACAATTCGGCGGCGGGGTCCCGCTACTCATGTTAAAGCCGTTGTCGAACGGTGACAACAGTCTGTTTTCAAAACAACAGCGTTATCTCATAACGGTGATACGCTGATATCAACTATGCGCACTCGCACGATCGGCGTCGGAGCGGACGACGGGCGCACTCGCACGATCGGCGTCGGAGCGGCAGACGGGCGCACTCGCACGATCGGGCGACGAGACGATAAACGAGATTACGTCACGTACGCGGCTGGGTTTTGAGGTTTTCCCGAAGTCGCACACAGTGATTATTACGCAGCGAACTGAAACCTCGTGGCAGACGGGACACGATTTCCGGATTTCGGTTGTTGACGCACTCGGTAAACACGCGTGTGGAGGAGCTTCGAGGAATCCCACTTCTGAGATGTTAGCGGCTGATCTTCAAAAGAATATCAGTACGGGTCAGGGTTGTAATTTGTAATAACGGACACTAGGCGGGTGTAGACGGTATTAATGTAACTTTATTAATCAGAACACGGTACACCCAAGCACGACCGACACTGTGTCGGTGATGGTGTATATATCAAGTTACGGTAATAAACATATAACACAAAGCACATTAAACGGTAATATACTATACGGGGTCACTGGTCGCGGTTGCACGGAGGTACGCGGCGGAACGGACGGAGTCGCCGGACCTTTACAATGACGAGAACTGACTGCGACATCAACGGTCACGTCGCCGCTGCGGCGTGCCGAGCCTACGGACACTGGCCTAGGGCTCAGTGTGACCACCGTTGTACAATAAAATAATAACATAGATAAAGTAACAAAATATTGGCGCTAACAGTCGAATGCCGTAGTAGAAAGAGTTTTTAGTGTGATGAACGCAGTGAAGTCTAAAGCAAGAAACCGCATGCATATGGCTATGCTTGAAGCTATTATGCGAATCAGACTTCATTTAAACGTAGGTTTAATTACATATTACCCTGTACATTCTGTTTATGCTTTCAAAATTAAAATTATTATATAATATATTTAAATTTATAGTCTCACAAAATTTGTTGCACAAAGTTTGACCCTACCGCCAATATGATCAAAAGATTTAATGCCAAAATGTATGAAAAAAAATATACAATTTGAACGATGATTTGGTGACTGAGACCGATTCTGATGACCCACTCAACACATTAAATGAGGTGTTGCAAGATTTAACAAATGTGGAAAATGGACAGGATTAATTATTAATAAAGAATTAGTAAGTTAATTATTTATATAAAAATAAAGTTCCTTATTACTAGTGAGTATTGAGTAATGTTATAATAATTATATATTGTTAAAAATAAAGATTTCAAAGTTATTTTTTGTTTTTATAGAATTAGTAAGTTCATTATTTGTATAAAAATAAAGTTCCTTATTACTAGTGAGTATTGAGTAATGTTATAATAATTATATATTGTTAAAAATAAAGATTTCAAAGTTATTTTTTGTTTTTATAGAATTAGTTAGTTCATTATTTATATAAAAATAAAGTTCCTTATTACTAGTGAGTATTGAGTAATGTTATAATAATTATATATTGTTAAAAATAAAGATTTCAAAGTTATTTTTTGTTTTTATAGAATTAGTTAGTTCATTATTTATATAAAAATAAAGTTCCTTATTACTAGAGAGTATTGAGTAATGTTATAATAATTATATATTGTTAAAAATAAAGATTTTAAAGTTATTTTTTGTTTTTATATTATTTGCTATTGGATTCAAAACTATATTATAATTTGTTTGTTATATTTTATTTTAATATAATTTTCCTATAAACCATACGTTTAACATGGAAGATTACTTTATTCAAATTTATAATAAATATGTAAAGTCATGGCATACCATATAGGTTACCTACTTATATCCACACGCACATCAGTCATCAAATTATCAATTTTTTTTTTGATAATACATATTGGACCTACTTACTATTTTCTTACTTTTTATCATTGTATATTTTGGTGATCAGTGTAACACGGTGTTATAAATAAATTATGATCAAATTATCACCACTGAAACAGTCTACTTTCATTTTTTCTATTGTGGCCTTTGTGATTTTTTTTTTTTTGGCTTGTTTTTGGGCGGTATTATAAATTTTTTAGCGTTTTTGGGCTATTTCAGAAATATTGTAACTTGGCGCCTGGCGGTTTTGGGCGACCTCAACGCTCTCTATCGGCGGTACGCCGACTTATCTATCTGGCAACCCTGCCGCGTAGAGATCTCGTTTTTTCGATTACACACGACTACCTCCACTGCTAGGCGTTTCCAAAAAACTCACCGTAAGACTCCGTTCGGTTGTGTTCGAGTAACAGGTGAGCGTTATAAAAAGTCCTTTTTTTTTATAAATATGCTAGGAGTCAGTGACCAGCGTGACCCAAATAACGATAACAATACAGAATCGGTACGGACGTACATTGAATGTTTTAATATGAACTCTAGTAATCAAGAGGGACTGCAGTGGCGTGGCGTGGAGTCGACAGTGGTGTAAGCAATCACCAAAAATTATGCCCACCTATACCTTAATTTTTTTTACCACCACTAAAAAGCAGCTTACGGTTTATACTACTGATTTTACCTTGCTATAGTTAAATAATTGCGCACTTACAAATTTTATCTCTAAAAATGTGTCTCAACAACTTTTGTTTATAATATAACAAAATTAGCAACAACATATATATTTTTAATACATTAGCTATTTATTTTTAAATATATTTAAATAACAAACGAAACAATTTTTTTAAGTTATACATTCTAATGCAGGGATAATAGTTAATAAATAATTAAAATAATAATAATAATAGTCCTGTTTTTTTCTTAAATCTAATTTTTAGTTCCAAATTCTAGTAGTTTACAAGTTCACTTAAAAGACAACTCTATTCTTCTATTTTGTTTTAAAAAATCTTTAATTACATCATTATAAAAATTAGGATCACACTTTGTAGTCATTAAAACTTCTTTTTCTATGGAAAGTAAAGATAAATTTGAAACTCTATTTTGAGTTTGATTATTTCTTAAATAAGTTTTTATCCTTTTTAAAGCGGAAAAAGATCTTTCAGCAGAAGCACTTGTTGCAGGAATGGTTAAAACTAATGCACATAATTTAGTAACTTGAGGTAGGACCGTTGTTAAATCTGTTTCCCTCAAATATTCTAAAAGTTTATAAATATGTGTTTGATGAAACTGATCAGATGAATATATAATTGACAATTCACTCTTTAGCTTTGGAAATTCAAAATACTGACCATATGTTTGTTTCAGTGAACTAAATTTATCCTGAGGAAAATAATCTTTGTAATGGGAAAATTTTTCAAAATCAAGTAACCCCATAAATTTTAAGTTATATACTTCAGAAAATCGTTCATCAATTTTAACTAAAATAGTATCTATTATTTCATAAAATAAACGTTTATAGTTAATTTTTCTATCTACTGATACTTGAACCATTCGAGACCTTTTATTTCTGGATGGGACTATTTTATTTTTTTCTAAGTCATTTACTTCATTCCAAACTAAATTAAATTTCTGCCTATACTCATTTAATTGTTTCTTAAATTCATTTATTTTTCGAGTACAATATGAAATATCAAACACTTTTTTTTGTAATACATCAAAAAGGTACTTAGCTAAAGGAAGTATTTTTCCAAAAATGATTAAATTAAAATTAAAATCAAAATCTTCTAATGTCAAACAAAAGCCTCTAGCACATATAATTGATTCGCCATCCCATTTATCAGCGTTTTCTACAATAGACTGCATTAATTGATTAATTTCTTTTTTATGTTCAACCATAATATTAATTAATCTACTATTATAGTTCCACCTTGTTGGTGCAATAGTTGGAAACCGTTTTTTAACAATTAAATCTAACTCATTTATTCTTTTTGTACTATTAGAGAAAAAAACCGAAAAACCGTTTAGATTTGTAAAAAATATTTTACATTCCTTAATATGAGACACTGACTGCTTAAGAACTAAATCAAGTTTATGTGCATAGCAATGAATATACATTGCATTTTTATATTTCTGTTTTATCAAAGTCTGCAAACCATTAGGTATGAGAACCAGACATAACAGCAGCTCCGTCATATGTCTGAGCAACTAATTTGTTCTCATCACATATATACTCTGGAAGTATTGAAAAAAAATGATCAGCCAAAGATTTAGCTGACCTATCTGCACTAACATCAGAAAACCCAATAAATCTCTCTTGAACACCTTTGTCATTAACATATCTAAATACTGTTGTAAGTTGTGATCTTTTTGTAATATCAGTTGTTTCATCTGTGATTACTGCTAAGAAGTCAGCATCTTTAATTTAATTTTTAATTTTTGTAATTATAACATTTTTTATAGAATTAATTAAATCATTTTGTATGCCATTTGAAAGGCCTGTAAAAACAGTAGAATTTGAAATATGAAATTTTAGTTTATCATCAACAGAAGAGAGTAAATTAAATGTTTCAACAAAATTACCTTTATTTAAAGAACTTTATTTTTCATCATGACATCTAAAAGCTAATTCTTGTTTGGCAAGGAAACAAGTGATATCAATTAATTTACTTATAACGTACCTATTATTATCTACTTTTTCATTATGTTTATTTATGTTTTTTTTAAATTTTCACTTAAACAAATATCTATCCTATTATTCCCAAAAGTTTTTAAATTTACCAAGGCTTGAATGTGTAGCTGACTTGATTCGTGTCTAGTTTTTAACCCATGAAAATTAGACATATCAGTAAACCCATATTTTGACCAAATATTCGATTCACTATGTGAAAAGAGCAAACAGGGCCAACAGTACAATTTATCCAAACAACCACAAAGCCAGTCACATGTTTTATAAAAACATTCATTAAAATATCGGTAACAATTTTAGATTCTGAGCGGAGCGATCAATGTATTGGTTTTACAATGATGTGTGTTTTTTTTTTATTTTTTTATTTTTTTTTGTGTCTGTCATCACGTTTTGGGACAGTAAAAGTGCTTAGATTTTCTTCAATAGTACCTTTTCTGATAGGAAAGTGAATCTAGTTGGTACTTTGGGGGGTCAAAAGTAAACATTTTCCAGTAGTTTTCAAAAGTACCGTGAAAAACAAATGGAAAATTAAGGAAAAAACGGGAATTTTTACGCAACATTGATTTTCGATAAAATCGATTTTGGTTTTTGGTGTAAGTCTAAAAAAAATGACGGTAAATACATGAAATTTTTACTGAATGTTTATATAAGCAGTTTCTATATACCATACCATTTTCAAAATATTTTGACTTATTTTGAGCTGTTTACAGACATTTTAAATTTCCAATCTTTTTTAAAAAATCAATAACATTTTATTTATTCGTTAAAAATTCTTGAAAATTTAATAGAATACTCCTAATATATTATTTCAAAGGTAGATGAAAAATATTAAAAATCTGTAGTCACAATTTTTTTTATTAAGCATTTAAAGTTGAAATTTTGACAAAATACGTAAAAATGACGAAAATTTGCAAATTATTTAGAGTTAGAAATTCATAAAAATTTTTCTTTTTAAATCTAAGGTTTTAAATTTTAACACAAGATTTAACGTAAGTTTTTCTACTTTTATCAAAAATAAAATATCTAAAAGCAATTAAAATAAATTTTTATGAGTGTTTTAAGTTCATAATTTTACAACATAGGATATTCACTCGATTTCTCATGTAGCGTTTTTCTTATTTGGTTGTAATTCAAAACGAATAATTGTAGATGCATGAAAATTTCACTAAATGTTTATATTCTCATTTTCTATACACCATTCAATTTTGAAAATATGTTGATTTGTTTTGAGCTGTTTACAGACATTTTTAGTTTTCAATTTTTTTAGTTTTTTTTTTTATAATTGTCAATAAAATTTTATTTGGTGGGCCAAAAAGTCTGAAAATTTAATACAAGCTTTCTTATATATTGTTACAACATCAGTTGAAAAATTTTAAAAATACATAGGCACGATTTTTTTTTATAAGCATTTAAAGTTCGAATTTTGACAAAATTTGTCAAAATCTCGAAAATTATAAATCATTGTAATTAAAAAATTATAAAATGTTCAGTTTTTATAACTAAGTGTTGAAAATTTAAAACAAAAATTCTCATAAATAAATCATACTGTAACCAAAAATCTAAAAAATATATCAACACATTTATTTTTTACAGACATTTTAATTTCAAATTTAGACAAAATTTCATATTTAAACCAAGAATAATGATTTTAGTTATTTTGATATAATTTAAAAATATTATTTGTTGGTATATGAAACTTTTAGAATATATTGTTATATTTTATATACACGCAATGGCATTTTAAAATATAATTTTTGAGAAAAATGAATTTAACCAACTATAGTAAATACTAATGCCTATAATACTAAAATTAATTAGTTTATTCACAATAATATCATCAAATACATTTAGACTTAGTAAGATATTATAGACTGACTGACCGTCTTCCCTCAGAATCGTTTTTCTTATTCAATGATATTATATCATTGGATTAAATTATTAAAATCTAACACAATCCATTACAGTGACTCACTTGTAACCTACTGTACAGCAGAGCGACATACACTTACCCGCCCTTTTTTTTATTTTTTTTTTTATTTTTTTTTTATTTTTGTGTCTGTCATCACGTTTTAGGACAGTAAAAATGCTTCGATTTTCTTCAATAGTACCTTTTCTGATAGGAAAGTGAATCTAGTTGGTACTTTGGGGGTCAAAAGTTAAAATTTCCCAGTAGTTTTCAAGAGCGCCTGGAAAAACAAATGAAAAATTATGGGAAAAACGGATATTTTTACGGAAAACCTATTTTCGACAAAATCGATTTTGGTTTTTGGTATAACTCTAAAAGAAATGACGGTAGATACATGAAATTTTGACTGAATGTTTATATAAGCATTTTCTATACACCATCTAATTTTGAATATATTTTGAATCTTTTTGAGCTGTTTACGGACATTTTCAGTTTCCAATTTTTTTAGTTTTTTTTTCTATAAATGTCATTAAAATTTTATTTGTTGGGTAAAAAATCTTGAAAATTTAATAGTAGGCTTCTAATATATAGTTTCAAAGGCAGATGAAAAATATTAAAATCCGTAGTCACAATTTTTTTTTATAGGTAATCAAAGTTCAAATTTTGACAAAATACGTAAAAATGACGAAAATGTGCAATTTATTTTGAGTTAGAAATTCATAAAAATGTTTCTTTTTATAACTAAGGTTTGAAAATGTGATACAAGAATCCTTATAAGTTTGCCTAATTTTATCAATAAAAAAAAGTTTATAAGCAAGTCATAATGAATTTTTATGAGCATTTTAAGTTTAATTTTTTACAAGATTAGATATTCACTCGATTTCTCATGTAGCGATTTTCTTATTTTGTTGCAATTCAAAAACGAATAACTGCAGTAGATGCATGAAAATTTCACTGAATGTTTATATAAGCATTTTCTATACACCATCTAATTTGAATATATTTTGAATCTTTTTGAGCTGTTTACGGACATTTTCAGTTTTCAATTTTTTTAGTTTTTTTTTCAATAAATATCAATAAAGTTTTATCTGTTGGGCCAAAAAGTGTAAAAATTTAATACAAGGCTCCTGATATATTAATACAATATCAGTTGAAAAATATTAAAAATACATAGGCACAATTTTTTTTTATAAAGCATTTAAAGTTCGAATTTTGACCAAATATATCAAAATCTCAAAAATTATAAATTATTGTAATTAAACAATTATTAAATGGTCAGTTTTTATAACTAAGGATTGAAAATTTAAAATAAAGATTCTAATAAATAGTACATACTGTAATCAAAAAATCTAAAAAATATATAAACACAGTTATTTTTTATAGACATTTTAAATTCCAATTTAGACGAAATTACATATTAAAATCAATTTTAACGAGTACAAGTATATATTATAATATTTTTCTAGCATCACTGATAATTTTATGTTAATAATTAAATAATATGAATAATATTAATTCAACTTAGCAGCTACCGTAAAATAACAATATCAATATAATTTCAAATATCCTAGACTGACATACCGTCCCTGCTCAGAATCGTTTTTCGTATACAATGATATATCATTGAATTCAAATTTAATACCATCCATTATACAGTGATCTACTTGTAACCTACTGTACAGCAGAGCGACATCCACTTGACCCCCTTTTTTTATTTTTAAATCGTTATATTGTGTATTTAACATAATTGTTCAGCTGATAACTAATAACTTATATATAACTATTTATATTAGGTGCCTAATATAACTAAGTAATAATACTTACAATCAATAACCCTCATCCAATTATGATTATTAATTTGGAAATCGTTTTTTTTATATTTATGAACAATTAATAAGATAATGCTTTTAAATTTATAAATCAGATACTCTGCTCTATTTTATATATTTGTTTTTCAAATAAGTACCTACTACCTACTGTTAAATGTTTTATCTAAAAAAAAATAATTCATTCATGAAAATATTATGTTGTTTCAAATAGTTTATTTATCATAATTATCGTTGTTGTTTTATGCAGAAATTATTTTTAAGGGGTTTTCCATATTTTAATAGTATCTTGTGTGCCTATATTTGAATGTTACTTGGTGCATGCACTTAATCTTATTTATTGCCGTTTTTGGTTTAAATTTCTAGCTTAATTATGATATAGTAATACCTAATTAATTGACGAGGAGTTGAAAACTGATATGCTTTTTGCAGCAATAGTTTTCTGAAACATGTCTAAAACCATGATTTTAATTACCACATCATGCTTGTAATATGATATAACTATATATAGGTTAATAAATTATTACTTTCTTAAATACTGTCTTAAGGTTCTAAAATAAGTATACTTTAAAACGTTATAGTTTTTGAATAATGTATTATTCCACTTTTTGTTTATGATAATTATTTTAAATTCGTAATAGGTAGGTACTTAAAGTATTTATTATTTTTCTTGAACGCTTTAATTTTTTTTTACTTTGTCAATATATTATACATAATAATCTTATATATTATATATATGTATTACCTTAGCTATTGTTTATGCGACCCATGTTATTGTTTAAGGTAGTCTTTTCTTTACCCTGTTATTTTTTTCCATCATCTTTATCATTATCATCATCATCACTATCATCATCATCATAATCATGAGTCCAATAGAAGGAGAGGAGAAAAGGGTCTCTAGCACTGCAACCACAAGAAAGCTATTAACGTTTT
Source organism: Nasonovia ribisnigri (assembly GCA_027563435.1). Taxonomy (NCBI): domain Eukaryota; kingdom Metazoa; phylum Arthropoda; class Insecta; order Hemiptera; family Aphididae; genus Nasonovia; species Nasonovia ribisnigri. The sequence goes on from JANEHU010001131.1 coordinate 22,040, forward strand.
GTTGTTGTTGGCCGGGCGTGTTGTTCTTCTTGCCGGGGTGTACATTCTCCGTGGCATTAAAGGGCGTGTCCCGAACGCGGGATTTAACACCTACTCCGTAGTGTTCGTAAGGGATGAAGGAAGAAGGGGTCCAGCTTTATTAATATTTACAACAGTGCCCCTTTGCCGCCGTGTCGGGAGAGAAAGCGCCTTCGGGGGTGTTGTCCCGCTACACTACCGGCCGTTTCTATGTCGGTGGTGGCAGGAGGATTACCGTTAGGACAAAAGGTGCCGCCGCTACGTCTTGCGATTTATCATCGTTGTGACCTTTGCCGCGCCAAAGATAAAACTCTTAATCGCCCTACGATTTTTCCTCGTTTTCTGCTCCTTTTGCCTTTTGCCTTACCTTCAACCGAAACGTTTATATAATAATGTCTGAAGGAACGAAGCAACCTGTCACAAGACTGATTATTCATTTTTTTTCATCCCTTGTGAATCAGTTTACACGGGTTTGAAGTATAATTCTGTCATTTTTAACTGAAGGAAACGTTTGAGCGTGCAACGAATATTTCAAATCGTTTGTTTTATTGCCGTCGTCAGACATTTATTCGTCTCTTATTCCATTTTTTTTTTATATTTTGTATTTTCTTACCTGTTCTGAAGTGAATAAAAATGTATCGATAATTTTACCTACCTGTAGTAAAGTTTCGATGTGTAAATATATATACATATTATATGTAATATGGATGTTTGCTTTTTATGGTCCGTACAATTTTTCATATGCAGTACCAAATATTCACTTACATGTGTTATATCTTATATATATATATATAATATATATATATAATATAATATAATATAATATATATGTATCTGCCCTTGTACCGTATGGTTCCCTAGTGTGATACTACCTTTATATATATACAAACTGTATAGAAAAGGATGGAAACGGGAAGTCTCAACCGGCAGTTCTTGTGTTGTTTGTTTTTCACTTATTTGTATTTTTTTCTAGTATTACACATAGGTACGTAAAAGTCGAAACGAGAATTCGTTCTCATAAAACGGCACACGATTGTATTAAAATTTATACTGAAAAAAAATAAACGAATTGTAATAATAGAACTGTCGGACAGTTGGAGAGTAGAGTTAAATGTTTGAAGCTGAAGCCGAAACTGAGATCTGTTCAATCTATTCCGGGGTTATTGTTATGTGTGCGCGCGAGTGTTTCCATATTGTATCTTTTTTTTTTCTTTATTTTATTTTCAAAAAAATCATCAAAAAACGCAAAACTATTTTTTGGTCAATTTAATATCGAGGCATCGCATATTTAGCTCAACTGCTTTGCGGCAGTATTCCGATTATAGAATAATTAGTTTAAATTAATTTGTACAAATGAGTTTGAATAAAACTTACACAATAATTTATATTTATTTTTCAAGGCAGGTTTAATCATATTATAATGAGTATATAAGCAAAAACCTACCATACTTATCTTATCGTTTAATTTAACAGTAGTAAATGTAGTATCTTATAACTGTCAGCCTCGGGTTTTATTTATATATAATATATACTATATTATTTTATTATATAATTTATGGTATATTATTTATTTATAGTTAGTAAGGTATGTATAAATATCAAACAATATTTAGGTATATAAATATTTTTTTTCCATCCATTTTACAACTTAAAATGCATCATAACATTAAACTGATATTACATTTCTTAAGTTGATATTGAAAATTATAACTTCTAATTAGTAAAATTGCATTATTAGTAAAGACTTGGGCATTTCGATCAATAAATTCTACAAGACCCTTAAAAAAGTGATTTATTTTATTTTTAAGTAAGTAATTTCAAAAGTTTATTATATAATTTCTTACTAGTTTAACTTTCGAGTTTGCAGTTGCTAGGATTCGGGACAAGTTAGATACATTAAATGGATTAGAGTTTATAAATATATTTATATAGTGAACTAGGAAAATGTATAATAATATATGTAACGAAATTTAATTTTACTATGAAAGGACCTTGATCATGAAGAAACTTCATATTCTTATATTTTTCTTTTTTTTTACAATGCGTTTAATTATTACATAAAAATGCATAAATAGGATAGTTAAATTATATATATTATCAATCACAATATTTGAAACTTGTATATTTTTTCTATCATATATATTTGTACATAGAGTTTATGATTTAGTACAGATATTTTTTTACTAAATAATAATAATTGATAAGTATTATCCGGTAAACTGGAATCATTTACACCATTATCAATATCGTGGGTTATTTTTTTATATTGTTACATAACCGATTTCAGGTGACAACACATAAATACTAAAATTTTGTAAATATTATCTGTTTAATTTTTTTTTCATGTTCATATTGTTTTTTCTGTTTATTAATAAATCATGACTTTAATCGTTACAGCAATTTTGACCGCGTTGTTATTCATTAACTGATGGACTATATATATATATATTATTTTTAAATTGTTTTTTTTTTTACCACCAAGGGAAGAGGATAACGACGTTAACGTTAGCAGCTATCCCAAAATATTAATCAATGTTGGGGCGAACAAATTGCTGTCGGAGATTTTTTTCACATTAACTGCCACTCGTTCCCAGCTAGATTTATTAGCATTGTCTATTAGGAACAGAATAAAACAATTTTGTTAACACAGTACTTGATATTATGTAACAGTTGTAAATTGTCAAATCGTGTTTGTTTTGAAAATGACAGTTTTTTTTTAATTCAATATAACTTCATGTACTATTAAATTATACGGAAAATGATTGTGGAATTGTTTTTGCGTAGGTACCTACGGTATGTACTTAATAGTATCTTTGCTTACATTTAAGCTCAGTAACTGCAGGTTATTTACCAGCAACTGAACACAAATAAACTCACTAATGTGTCTAGTTGTAATACCTAGTTTCATACGTAGAAATAATTTAAAATTAATAAATTTAATATTAAATTAACTCGTTAACAAAGCTGAAATTCAAATTGTGTTATTAAAGTATTGACTAAAAAACTTTTAAATGCCTACAGCAACATTTCCTCCTACTTATATCCCTATACCGTCCTCAATCTTGTTCTAAAAACTGTTACTAAAATCTCTTAGAAATGATGCACAGGCTCCATTCAACCACCTTGCTACCGTGAAACATTAACGACAAAACCTTTTGTTTCGAACTTCGCTACTACAGTCGATGTACAGAAGTTAAAGAAAACTTTGTATATTCAAAAGACGCTGATGCTACAGTCCATTGTTTCTAAGAGTCTGGAAAATGTCTTCTAATTTGTACGTAATTTTTCTCGTTCCAATCTCTCTTTCTCACTCTTTAATGACATTTTACATCGAGTGCATCATCAGCGCTAGAGTCACCAAAAATAATTATTTTTGTTTGTCACATTTTTCTTTATGCCAACGTCAAATTATCAAGTCACATAGTTATATGCACATATAACAAGCTTACCACTCCACTTATTCCGATTCAAATGTTCGACAAATATTTGTATTCCCTTATGCTATCTCAGCAAAGTTTTATAATCCTTGTATTTGGAAGTCAAGTATTAAAACAAGAATACTGAATCTTAAATCAAATTGACCTATCTATACACCTATCTATACATTATAGTAAACTTGGTGATTATTTATAATAGCGAACACTGAACATCACAATTATTAACTTTTACAACAATTATAAGTTCAAGAAATTTCAATATTTCAACATTTCAACATTTATATTGCCTTGATTTTTTACACCATTATAAGCGTGTTCAACGTTTAAATAAAACTGATTATGATTTTTTACTTTCTTAAGGCGTGAGACAACTAATTTAATAATCAACGAGTATTTAAAATATAATTGATCATTTTATTATAATATAATAGGTATATGTATATTATACATTTTATTGTATACATATTATAGGTATAATAAATTTAAGTGAGATGTTTAACAAATATTTTAATTACAAAATAATTATGTTTAATTATAGTACATTCAATTTTGTTGCGTTATTATATTACGCAAGTTGTACTTGTTTCAAAATAATTTTTTTACGATAAACAAAATAAATAAAAATTGTGTTACTTATAGTAAATAGTTAATTAATGCATATTACATATCTAAATATGCTTACTATTGTTTTTTAATAATTAGTTACTGGTTTTTCACCAGGACGAATAATTTTAATAGTAATATAAAAAGATGATAAGTTTGGATTATTAGTATAATTCAAATTAAACTTAACAATGTTGTACATAAAAGTCGTATAATTTGTTTGGTAATTACTAATTACTAATTATAGTATAATAACTAAATCTCACTGAATCTCACTGCAAAATTTCTCTCATGCTCTTAAATTATTTTTACTTGAAATATGATATTTAATACAACACTTGAAAAACCAAAAACTGTTCGATAGATATTTTTTTTGACAGTCTAAGTTGATACTGAAATAAACTCTTATAGTGGGTAATATGGTGGTGGCATGTTATTGTCATAAACATTAATAATACTTGTCTTGACGTATGACGGTATGAGTTAGTCAATAAAGGAAATATATTGTATATGCAGTCACTTGTACATTATAATTTCATATAATACACTAATACACTTACAAGTAGTGGTAGCATAATAATTATTTTAACGACTCCTTTTGTGGGTGAAATGTTTTAATTAAAATTAATTTATTTTAAATTAAAACTGAGTTAATTTATGTCAGGCTATATTGTAGATTTACTGTCACTTGGGATTTTTGAAAGCTGCCTTGTCAAATTTCAATAATTATTTCGCTATGCCTGAAAACACATACAGATGCTTACAATTCACGGCTCGACCTCGCCTCTGGCATTTTAAGCACCGCAAATAGGTGGCTTGATGGAGGGGGGATGGTTCGAGCCGTGCCACAGGGAAGGGCTTAAACGAAGCAAAGGGAGAGGAAGTACACGGCATGTTTATTATTATTGTAGTGGGGTGTAGGCAAAAAGTTAAGCCGCTTTTTCCATTAACGGGACTTCGCCGCCGGCACCTGCTAAACAACATAAAGGAAATTCTATCTAATATTATATTCGTCTACCATCATACGGGTGTATACATAGAGAAGGTGAGAAATACGTCTATTTATTCGGTCAGATAACTGTTTTTCGTGTCAATTTTACCACCAAAAAATAAATATATTTATATTATATATAATATATTTTTTTTTTTATTAGACCAATAAATTCTCGATGCTTATCGTCGTTATTTTTCGTTCGTCCTCTATTGGCTAAATATATATATATATATATAATAATAATAAAACAGCAATAATAATAAATGGGTATACGCATACACACACATTCACTCACTCACTGACGGCCATCGCATATAGGGGGAAACCTATTAAGTTCGGTTGGTATAATATACGTGTATTATTTTTACGTGCTCTGGAAAAATAAGGTTCGCGCGGAATTATTATTAATATATTTTTTTTAAGTGCTATTCCGCCTCCCTCTCGCCGTGCGTCGAACGTTTACCCGAAAACCATTAAATCGTGTGCTGCGAATACATTCTGAGGTACTGTTATTACGCTACATATTTCACACGGTGCCGGCTAGATACCGATCTGAGTCCATAAAAATAAGATATTATTAATATTGTTGGTCCGTTATTAAAACAAAAAAGGCCCTGTCCGAGTTTACGGAAATTTTGTGAATTTATTATATTATGCTGTTCCGAGAGGGTGGTTTTTTTTTTTATTATTATTGCTCTAATGAAAATGCTCTACGTAAAAACTGTTTTACAATTATGTATTTACAACTAATGTCCTTCTAAATAAGTTATCGTCAATAAATGATTCACTTTTTGATAAATATCCCCGAAAATATCCTTTATCTTCATTGAACTTACGTATGCACTGTCTTTGTTTACCTCGAGTGTTTTTCGTTATCTGATTGTCAATGGTAAATTGTATTGGTTTTTATAGGTTTTATAGATTATGACAGCTTAAAATTCCAATGTCCGTCTATACTATATTTGATTAATGCATAATATAACTATAGTAAAATTGATCGATTTGTGTTGGTTAATTCACTCTATACAACTGTTGATCGTATATACACGTTAAACGCATTATACATCATTAAAACTGTTTGCCTATAAAGCGTTCAATCCATTTCACGTATTAACGTTTGTTAAAATATATGTTGGGAAAGCTTAAATTTTAAAGACTTCAATTAATCGTAGTTGACACAGAGGTTTGGCGACTGGGTATTTAGAAGTCGGGTAACGAAAAACATTGCGATAGAAGAATACACCTACCTACTGATGAATAATATGTTTCATTATGGGTTGTAGAGACTGTTAAATATCCGTCTTCAGCATTTCTCATTGTGCATGTGCAAATGTTATTTATGATAGGTAAATCCGCATGGACAGCTTGAATTTATCTTTCGCCTGAGTCTCCTTGGAATGACTTATTATGGTTTTATTAACGCAGACAGGCAGTAATCAAAGGATGTGTTAGTGTTATGTGTAGTGTTTGCGTTATGGTGGGGGAAGGGGTGAAGATGAGAAATGGAAGAGAAAGAAGAAAAAAAAAGGTTAAGGTTTTCTATCTCTACCGTTTTTTCCCCGCTCGACTATGTGACAAGTCCCATTTAGATACAAGCTCACGAATATAACAAGGGATAGGACAAATAAAGCACCCAGAACATTAAGGGGCCAGGGGGTGACAAGTCTATTACACGAGCCTTGGATAAACGCATTAGACGCGTATGTCCATCCGCCCTCTCACGACTGTTTCAATGTTCGTCTATGCTGCGCCATTCGACCCGAAATAAAACCGAAGCGTCAGGTGGAAATAAAGAATAACACACATCGCGTAATCCATCACCGTTACGACGATACCTAATGCTTAAAAATGTGCAGACCTACTCGAGTCAGCAGGGACTATATTCATTATTTATCATAAAGATTTCTTGTAAGAGTAGTATTACACAGTACATAATATATATACCTAATACCTATGTATATATATTATATACACATATGTGCGTATGTATAAGAAAGATTTAAATATTAAATACCTTTCAACTCAACATCATTTTTATTTTACACCATTTAGTCGCAGAATCATCTGTATATTATTTATTTTTGTGCAAAATGTATGATAACAGATAAACCATAAAAAAAATGTTTTATGTATGACTAAAAATATATAATATATTTATATATATAATTAGATTTCATTTTGCATTCATCTCGTCATCTAGTTTAAGTACATAGGTATACAATTTATATTTTATATATAAACTAAACTATTACCATCATTATTGAAAATAATTTATTCTTAAATATACATTATACGCGTTGTGCATTCAATTAAGGCATAAATCTTCTGCAGGTGTTTATAAAAACAAAATGTTTATGTTAGTTTTTAGACATTTCTTAAAAAGCTTTTTTCTTATAATGTCACTTCTATATAAACTCTAGTCAAAAATATTAATACCCTCGATTTTAAAACATTTTATACATTTTTTTTTTTACATTTATACTTAATGAAATAATACTTGTTCACTAGTTAAACGTATATACTATTATATAGTATATATAAATAATAATAGTATTCTACATTTTATTAATACTGATTAATTACATCTTAATTTTTGTATAACAATGTTGTTTACTTTAAAACCATTATCAAGTTAGACTTACACAATTCCTTCGGAAAGTTTAATTGAGTCAAACGTGTATGTGCATTTTAATAATTATTTTGTACATGATTTAATTAATTGAATGTTGTTCATATATGCGAAAAACATTTCTAGTACCGTAACGCCACTTAAAGATAATATTCTATGCAAACAAACTTTTTTTAAGAGCAATGGTAGTGATGAGATCTTATTGAAATACATCATTCAAGGCTGTTTACAAACAGATGAGCTGCTATAGAGCACTTCGGTATAATTCAATAAGGGTCTTTCTTGACTAAGTTTATCTTTAAAATGTATGTCCCTTGTGCTTGATGTATTCTTAGGAAAGACTTTTATAAATTAGTTCATCTAACGATCGTATACCTTATACATTATCATGTAACCAACTATTGTTCATTAAAAAATAATAATTCCAAATATACTAAACACATTTTTTATACCTACTGATGCTTATAAATAGTAGTTAATTATAACTATACATATTATATTATAATGTTCTCGCGATTTTCTAAGTATTTTCTGTACGTAATTGTTTTAGATAATATACTATGGTTACTTATACTAAACTTAATTTTTTGACAAAGTGTTGTTTTTTTTTTTTTAAATAGTATCGTGTTGCTAAGTTTTTAAAGTAAAATTTGGAACGTTTTAATTGGTATCTTATGTAATCAATTAGTTAATTGTTGATACTCTTAATAGGGTTTGTTCCATTTTATCATTATTCACTTATTCTGTATCGAGAAATGGAAAAATATAAAATACTCATTGTTCACTCTGCTGTGCATTTCCATACGGTTTTCCCCAAATAAGCTGAGGGAATGTTCCATGAATATGGCAAAGGATTCTCGTTTATTAAAATATAAAATCGTCACCAAAGAATAGGATAACAACACGAGGTGGGTAAAATTCTCCTCCTACCTATCCAGAACAAGGGGGCATGAGGATTTAATAACGTTATGCGGCCTGAGAATAAAAGAGGTACGCGTTGGGGAACAAAGCGCAATATCCCAAGACCTTTGCACATCTGCTGTCAGACGCCAAGAGAGATGACTTTTTTATATTTGCCACAACCTGGATCGTTATTAAAAGAGCGGACAAGCCAAGCCGGTCTTATATATAAATAATTATTTGTTAGTACGCCCACAGCGTCGCCTTTGACCGATTTTGAGATGAACCACCTGAGCCCAATCGATGCGGTTTCTTATTCCTTATGAGAGATGTTGTAACTTTATCCTTTAGGCATATTATAATATGAAAAACTAAAGGGGCTGACAATTTTTTTAAATTATAATATTTTCTATCTTAATACTATTTATAATTGTCATAAATAAACGTATCATCCTGAATATTAAACATATTTTATTATTATAAAGTTATTTAAGTTAATTTTCATAACATTATAAATTGTAAGTATTTAAGTTTTATAGTAATTTTCAATAAATCTTTGGGTATTATATTTGTAATTTAAATTAAAACTTATTAAAATACATGGCGGTGGAAGAATTGGAAGAGTAGACCAAAACGGCCACAAACGCTAGCTTAAGATGAGAACGATGGAAGAAACAATGGTTCTATGTTAATTATTTCTATAAAATTGGTATGTATTTAAATCGCATTATTTTATTCACGATGGTGGCCCATGTACAATAATGACTTAGGCCTAGTACATCTAAGGTTATTACTAATAACTTATTAGCAAAAAGAAACACAAGTTTAATACCCTAATAAGACATATTATAAGTGGCAAAAATAATACATTTTTTTGATAAATATTTCTATACAAAGAATTAAAGAATTATAAAAACCAAATGGTGACGTATTTACAATTATTAAAATATGATATATAGTATAATATAGTGTATAAAAAGTAAAATGCCCACTTATAAATTATAATATCTGTATTTACGTAAATCTTGGTAACTTATTACTGTTCAGTGTTCATATTAAAATATATATTAAAAAATAAAATCCAACTTAAATACGAACTATTCATAAATGATTTTGTTAGTAACGATTTAAATTTATTTTTTAAATAAAGGCATTATGAAAGTTTTTGAAAGGTGTCTAATAAAAGTTTTTCCTCTTTTAAATAAAGGTATCAATCGATTACTTAATATTTTAGTTTAATAAATAATAGTTTTTTTTTCGTTTGATGTATTTCACAGTGATAGAATTAAATAATAAATTCGTATCTTGATTTCTAACAATGTCTTGTCGAGGACTCATTGAAATACATTTCTCCATAAAAAATGTATGTTTGTTATATTTTATCGACATTCATTCCTACATTTCTTGAAGTAGGTACTCAATTTGTATGACATTGAAGTATTATAATTATGTTACTATTTATAGTGATTAACTTCTTACTTTTATATTTTAAATTTCCAAAAAAAATTAAACAAACTTATTAAAATATGTTATACATGAAAAATTAGTTTTTATCTTATCTTTGATTATTTTATTCAATGTAGTATATTTTACTTGATTCAATATTTTGAATGAGCAATTCTAAATAATATAAAATTTGAATTAATTCATTTGTCGCCATTTCTATACATAATGTATTATTGACATTTTCATGTTTTTTTTATGAATATATAAATTTAAAAATCAATATCATTGAAACGCATTGATAAATTAATATTTTTATTACTCTTTAAAATTGCCTTGTGTCACGATTATTATGTTTTTATAACGTTCTTACCGTGTTGTGTACACCTTATGATTTAATTTAATTGCTACATAATAATATTTACAGTCAAAAAGTTATATACGGAAATTTTAATTCGTCATAAACTCAAAAGGTTATAAAAATAAATGAACAATATTAAAGTATAATGGTTTATAACTTTGTATTTAAAATTAAAATTGAGAGGGTCGAATAATGAAAATATATAGCTAAAAAAAAATACTTATAATTATTAATTACAAATGTCAATATTATTGTTTGTTCGGGCAAATTAATTTAAACGTTCTTGACAGTTGAAGTTTTTCTTATTTTTTCGTTCATATCTTTACCAATGGTTCCTGTGGGTTTCAGGATTAGCAACAATAATAATGAAAATATAATAAACCGTAATTAACAAGTCGGGTCGGTCCAGCTGATAAACAGACATGTCCCCTGGGTGCTTTGGCGTTGTCTTAATTAAATTTATTAGCCCAAGAGAAAGTAGAATGTATATACACACAGTAACCGCAGTTCAAGTTTCATAGTAATGCTTGAAAAATATATGTATAAATATAGAAGTGGAATAATAATAAAAAATAAATAAAGTAAAATTAGTCGCAACAGTTTGCTGGAGCTGTAGATAAAAACATTTGCTCTTTGAATTTTGAATAGATGCACTGTGCACACATATATACTTATATTCCCTTTTCATACTGCTTGTACTGTCATTTACATAACACCATATACATATATATATAACGTATTCATTTTTATTCATGGCGACATGCATCGTAAGATTAAATGTTTATTTACGTCATATCGATGCAAAGAGAATACACAAATAATTGTAGTCGAAACAAATAAATTAAATATTTTATATTTGAATAAATCTTGTAATTTTCAACATCATAATGTTCTTAAGGTGTTTGAAAGAGATCCATACCTTTTTGACTCTCTATCCAATTTGGGGCTTATAGTTATTTTGTGATTCAGAAATCAAAAAAAAAAAAAAAAATTCGTAATAAAGATTTTGAATTAATATTATAGTACTGTTTTGCTATTATTAATATAATTTCTAACTACGAATCGATTGAAATCGAAATCCAATTGAATACATAATAAATTCATGTTATATTTTCATGATTTAAAGGTAGGTATTGTACATTTTATCGAGTAGGTATTATAATAATATGTTGTTGCCAAATATTACGCATATTATCAATGAACAATAATTATTATCCCTAAACGGACGTTGATACATTCAGTTTAATTTAACAATCATATAGTTCTGCGGTACCATATCTATTTGGGTAATCGATGTACATTGCAGCGACCGGCCTTTGCAACCATACGTGTTACCTAGCTATATATTATACTTGTATTTATATATATGTATGATATTATTGTACATGAACTTGCAAATAGGTACGAAATTAGTACCCACCGAAAGTTTTGATACGTTTCTGTGCACCGATTGTCGGCACTATTGGGGCTGGTGTAGCATACATATTTTAGTATACCTACACATTTGTATATTATTGTACATTATATACTAACCACATGCACGCACGTACACGCATGTTTGACATGTCCCTTCCACGGTAATTAACAACCGGAGTCCCTCATAATTAAGTATGACACTGTAGAGCCAAGTTCACCGGGCACACACGCTCACCTCCCACTATATATACGAGCAGTCTGTGGGATGAGTTTACAAAACTCCCTCTTCTCCGTTCGTCACTCCCCTCGTCTTGCGGGGCGGCGACATTGTTAAGCAAATATTTGTTTCGGAGATACATGTTCGGCGGCTGCACGGTTGATACGGCGAGAATATTTACCGCACCGCCGTAGGCATATACGTCGCCGTGTTTGCTGACTTAATATATATATATATATATATATAGGTACATACATACATACATACATACATTTATAATAATATATAATATGTGTATGAACACAGCCACTTGTTGCCGTATGATTCCGCATCACCTATGATAGCGAAACTAAATGACGATAAAAAAAAAAAATGTTAACTCGTCTTATTTTTATTTATCCTGTATTTTTTCTCTTTCCAGAAAAAGATTTGCCCGCCGGTTTCCCGGTGATCACCGAAGGTCCGGGCTCTCACAAATCTATTGAAGTGGGCCATAACGCCGTGTTGCAGTGCACTGCCACAGGTAATCCGCAGCCGAACATCTATTGGCTTCGAGATAATATGCGACTGGACTTGGACACGAACCCGAGATACTCGATCCTCGACAAAGGATTTCCAGGTATACATCTTGTATATTATAATATAAAGTCGGTTTACTGCAAACGGGAATGTTTTTTTTCCTTGCGTTCGGGACATCTTCTCTTGGGACTTTTGACTTGAGCAAACGACCCTGTGGGTTGTAAAGTTTCCTCGGGATATAAGTTTTATTGGCCGAACCAAAAGGTGTGACGTTATGCGGCTTTTCAAACCTTTGCACGGTAAACTACCTTCTAATTTTTCGGCAAAAAATATACCTATAGGTACTTTGTTTATACTAGCACCGTGTTTGAGGTATTCTTTGGTATTTCAAACACGGTTCAAAAGAAATGTACCGATAGATACATACCGATCATTTATAAGATATTTTTATAACTTTGTGTAACCTGCACTGTCTATGTTATCAAAATATAAATTATACATAAATATAATATTATCTGGATCAAAATCGATGGGATATAAAACCGTTACGAAAACTATATGTACTTATTTAATTATAAGAATAATCACGGCTCCAATTCAAGAATTTTGATGTCTAGCTATATTTTTTGTACCCAACAACTGTACTGAAGCTCAACCAATATAATCTCATATGTATTTTATGAAATTAATTAGGTATATTTACACTGTTATAAGTAAACACTATAGTTAATCTTGCGATAAAACCTAATGGTTACATATAAGTGCACTCGGGGTTCCAATAAATGTTATGTGTGTGGAACAATATGTGTTTATACAATTACTTTAAGTCATATAGGTAGTTTAAATGTACATAAATAATGAATAAATATATTAATAATTTGAAAATGTCAAAAGGTAAGGCTTTTACGTAGTGACAATTATAATATGAAGTCCCATTAATATAATGCAAGTAACTATTATATTATATTGATCTAAATAAAAAGTAAAGATCATTTTACCAGCTATTATCAAAGCATGATTATTATGTTATAATATATCGTAACATATATTATGATTTGTAAACCATATATTAACTTTTATTACTTCTTACTTGTTCCTCCCATTATCTTTTTTAATTTGATGCAGAAAAAATACTGCTAATTACATTGCGTGTTCAACCAAGTATGATTATCTCTATATATCATATTAATTTGCAATATATAACTATCAAAATGAAATATTTTAAATGAACGTTACGATTAATTTCAGTTATATAGTTACTTGTTTCGCTAAAATTCGCAGACCATGTAACTCAATTATTTCGAGTAGTAAATCATGAGAAAGTTAGAACCTTATTGAGGAGTTGAAACACTAACAAACTTCGTTTAGTTTCTTAAGACTTTTTCGTAAGTAAACCGTTCAAAGTTGTTAATTTCGTGAACACTAATAAATATTGTTATAGTTCTTTATAGTAATGTGTTAGGATGGAATTTAATTTCTTCATCTCTACTGTATTGTGTTGTAGACATTATCCGTTTAATTGCTAATTGAATATTTTAAACTGAACCGGCAAACACTCTTAAATAGCTACGACAGTTATATTCAAAATATTATAAAAACAAAATACAACGATTTATATAGCAAACGAAGATTGTCTGAAAAGGTTCACCGTGGTGGCTTATCGGGGAGCACGATAGCGGCGGTGGCATAGTTTAGCTTGTTAAATGGGAATAATTCCGATTTCCAAATACCGTATCCGTGGCTAGTTGTCACATGTGAGGCGACGACGAAACAGCGAGTGATTATAGTTGGTGGCTTGTTGAGTTATCACCGAAACCGTAGAGTGATGACTATTGTTGAACAGGAAGAATTTCGTGCGAGTTAATTACAACTTTTAAAATATTGTGTATGCAGGAACACTAGAGTTTGATTTTTTTCCCAGACTAAATTATTGCAATACATTTACTTTACTGTTGAAAGACATTCCATATATCGACGTACTTAGAGGTTTCGATATGCCGCAGCGATGATAATAAAACCCTGAAAGCGTAATATCATCGTATTTTAATTTATTTGCAGTAGGGACATATTTTCAATAAAAAAAAATAGTAGATCTAGTGTACGTATATCTACTGAATCCTATCTAAACTACTATACCTAAGTATTAATTTCTAGTTATATTCTGGAATATAAACTATGAGTGGGTACTAAACATTTGAAGCAATTATTTAATCTATTGTAATTATAAACGTCTTATGTACAAAGTAGGTACATAGTTCTCAATCAGCTACACAATCACTTAAGTAAACAAATATTTTTATTTATTTTTATTATAATATTACTTGTAACCTTATTTCTACAAAACTCTACATGGTTTACTAATATTATAACAATAATAACAAACTTCTTCAGCTTAATGACAAAATAAATCTTATATGAAAAAAAAATTATATATGTTTATCTATACTAATATATAAAGAAGAAAAATTATTCGGGGTAATCTCTGGAACTACTAAACTGATTTAATTTTTTTTTTATCACCAGAAAGCTACACTATCCCAAGACCATAGGCTATATTTTATCTCGATATTATGCAAATTTGAGAATATTTTATAGATATAATAATATTTTTAGGGTTGCTATTGGTTACAAAAAATAAAATAGTTATTATGATTGAATATAATTTTAGACCTGTATTTTATATTTCGTCAAAACCATCAAAATGAGTCTGACTAAACTAACCACTAACTATACTAATAAAGTAATAACTATTATGACTGTGTTAATAATCTTTAATGGAGATTAAGATGTGGTAAATCCACGGGAATTTGTCACTGGAAGTTTTGAACATCACTATGGCGGGTATTAAATGACAAATTGAACTCAAATTTTGAATCATATAGAGTTGGTATTTTTAATGTGCAACGAACAGCACTGTATCAGCTATAGTTTACTTTATAAAATAATATTATCCGTAACCTAATAAACTTCTTGCACCTATAGTGAAAAAAATTAACTTTGGTATTATTATTATTATTATTATTATTATTATTATCTTCTTGACTTTAAAGTTATCAACGAAGTAAACATGCAACTTTTATAATAGAATGTTATTTTTTTTAATCCATAGTTTGGAAACTTAATTAAAAATTAAAATTTTTTTTTTGTTAGAAAATAATACCTCATCCTTCATAATATATTAGGTTATAAAAATCAAATAAACATTTTTGCTTAAACAAGATAATAATTCACATAAGTATTTTAAATTAGGTACCTATATATAATATAGTATAATATTATATGATTAACAATAAATTGTATTTCTACTGATTTAATTTAATATGTTTAGTTGGTCAGGAATGGCATACATTAATAAATACTTGCAGAATTTAGTAATATAATAATTTATTCGTTACCTATACCTACTAAATGTAATATTAATATTTATTTATTTATTTAGCATTATTCTACTGTTTATTTTTTTATTATGATTCCTAAACATTCCCCGTGATCTAGTTGTTTGAATATTCAGGTGATTAATTCACACCGCGTATTATCTGGATCCCAGTACATCCTACCGTGCAGGATTTGCAACACAAAAGGTTCACAGTTGTCGTTTTTTTTTTCAAATCCTTTAAACCGTTTAACGGCCATCGCATAATAGCAGTAAAAATAACAGACTACCGCTGGTTCACGGATTTTCACTAAACAAACAGCTATAATGCGATATGCAAATCAACTCCGGAGACAGGCTGTAAACAATTTTTCTTTTTTTCTTTTTCACACTGATTGAGAACAAAATACAAACACTTATTGACCGTCGCTGGTGTTTTTATTTTATGGTGGAGTCGAAGACGAAATTACATTAAAACGTGTACATAATGTGCGTCCCGTGTACGAAATTACAGGCACGCAACCGTTTGTTGTGGGGAAGTCTCGACTTGGAAAAGTTTATAATGAAAAAGCGTCAAGGTAGAGAGACCTTTGTGTTAATGATTCTATTCAGGGTCGCGTGCGAAGTAGCAATTTTTTTTCTAGTAAAAAAAAAAAATAACTTAAAAAGGGGGAAAGGAGTCAGCAACAGAAATGGATAATAATAATCTATTGGAATGACCCGAGATGTAAAATGAACGTGTTCAGACGTGTTGCATCAGAAAAAAATCAACTTTTAGAGTCTTTTGAGAGACTTATGTGAAAGAACTTTTTAAGTATGACGCGTAGCCGTTAAACGTAGAAAAAAATCGTCGAAGTAGGGTTTAACGGCCAAAACTTTGACATTTTAACGTGCATAGCAAAATATACTTTCCGCGAATATGCAAAGAGACGTTAACATGTAACTTTTGGTTGGGTAAACACAATATTATGAGAAAGAAAAGTTAAACAGACTTACGTTTTTTATATAAAAAAAATGATTAACCACTATAAATAAAAATGACTGATATGAATTTAGAGACATTTGAACTATAAATGTATTTTACTTGTTTTATGAATCTCAAAACATTTACAAAATAATATTATTAATATTACTTATATTTATAGTTAGTTAATAGTCATATTAAAGACAGTTGTGTATTTTATAGTACATATATTAACACTAATTAAATGTTTTCAAACATTGTTTATGACGTATATGCTTAAAATACCACAAATATTTGTGATTACTTATTTTTATAATTTATTCCCGAATAATTTATTATTGTAAATCTTAAAGTAAGTTTTATTAGGTTTATTACATTGATCTTCTTTTTACATCGTTCATTAAACCATCATTTTTATTTTAAGTTTATCTTTTAGTCTGGTCGGGTGGCACTGCCCAGTGCCTGCCCATAAATTCTAACCATCTGTCAATAACAATTATTTATCAAATTTACTCATTGCACTTAATGTAGGTACTGCAGTATAAATTATAAATAATTTTTTGACAAAATAAAAAAAGTTTATCTTTTACTTGCAATTATATAATCACATAAGTGTTTGAATTATAAATAAATAGGATTGGAATACATAAACATGTACATTTTTCTTATTAATTGAGGTGTAGGTATGAAATTAAAATTCAGTTAACTATCGAAATACACCCTTCAGTGTACCTATAATAATCACTAAATATAATCATAACATGCAATCTTCCGTAATACCTCACTAATGTTTATCATGAATACCTACAGTAAATGCAAAAAAAAAAAAAAAAAACATTTTTATTAAGAACGAATTTTTGTACATGGGAAATACACTACAGTTATATTATATAGTATTTTAAAAAGATCAAAACCTTATTTGAATTTTAAGTTCTTTTAACACTTTTACGTTGCATGTTTTGTATTTTTACATTTGTGATCATCATTACACAAGTCACGTAAGAAAAGAGCTAGTGTTTAATTAGAACTTTTAATACTAGTATTTTTAATTTAATTAGAGCTTTACATGTTTTCATGATATTAACTTATAGCAAAATAAAATTATCTTGTATACAATTTTTTAATAATTTAATACGAACAATATTATTCACTTTTTATAAAAAGATTTAAGATATTTTTGAAGCAATGTTATCATCATATTTTTTTAAGTAGTCTTTTACTTTTTAATACTTAAAAAAAGACTACTGACTATTAATACATAAAAAAATATTGTCGATAAAACGAGTCTTTTGATATACAGACATGTTCTGCAGCTTTTGACCTGAATAATGATAAAATATTGCTCAATTTAGATCCAGGCAACCGAGACTTTTCTCTTATAACAATGGAGTTCTCTTTCATTTGGCAATGGGGATATAGTAGTAGCAGAGGTGTATATATGAACGTTATTAATTGCCCTGCTATTATTGTGTCATGGTGGTGGTGGGTGGCGGTTGTCGGTGGCGGTGGCCGTGGGATGTGAGCTACTGAACCTTATTAACGGCATTAAATTAAACGGTATAACAGCGAGTAAACAAAAACAGTAAACGTATAGTTTTCTCCATATGCAAGGACAAATAATATGTTGGTTTAATTATGCTATTTCCAATTCATAAACATCCAAAATTATGTGTGTGTGTTTGTAAATGTTGTATAAGAAATACACAAGAAGTCCACAAAGGTGTCTAAGTTGATAACTTTCAACTGTTGTACGTCATATAACAACATAATATCGGAGATATTTTTAGTCAAAATGCATTCAAAGATGGTCTTTATAAGAATGTTGCAAAATGTTTGTCGTCAATCTAGAAAGTATATATTTTCCTCCATCAGAGTCAAATTTAATTGCTGCACTTAAAAGCTTAGTGTATGGAAAACTTATCGACCGTGATGACAACATGAGTTTAAGAAGTTTAGAAAGTGTTCTCACCAAAATAATGGTTTAGACATATGGGTGTTATATCGATACTATGATGGAAAATAAACAAATATTCAATTAGTTTTTTCAATTTGGAATTTAAATAAAAAATTTTTGTACCGAAAAATAAAGTTATAAATAACGTACTTATATTTTGTTGGATTTCCACTAACATAATATAAACTTAATTAATACCTTTTCAATAAATAGTCCAATCATCAAACATTTACCTACCAGCTATTATTGCGACGAAAGCCCATAAATAAATCATAATGATGGCCAACGTCATTGTGATTTTTTTCCGCAATCGTATACGAGAAAATTTACCGAAGCAAACGTCGGCGGTTTATAAATATAATATAATATAATATATATATGTCAATTATAACTATATGTGCAATGTGAACAACCGCTACGGATATATAATTGGAATGGCTCGTTTTTCGAGTCGATGTTGTGTGTAGGTATTATATACATATATATGACTTATATGTATATGTATAATGTATATATTATGCGTATATATGCGTATAAATTTAATGACTATACGCCACGCCGTACCGTCGTTAAAAGCGGACGTCGTCGGCGTCGTCGGCGGCGACGGTGCTGTTGCAGTATAACGGTAACAGCAGCGGCAGCCAGCCAAGGCGTGCCGCTGCGGTGTATCGTTTTAAGCCCAATGAAATACGGCGGAAATTTTAATAAACGACACCTTTCCCTGGCTCGTGGTTCGGTTTCAATAGGCGGAGGGGTGCAGGGAACGGTTTAGACGGTTTTAACGTAATTAAATCTGGCCGCCCCGGCTCGAGCGAAAACAAACGGCTCGTCACACGGAGCTAAAGGCCTTGTTAATAATTTAATACCCTTTAATACGAAATCGTGTGACGCGCGCTCTCTCTTACTGCAGTGTACCCCGCTGCATCTTTCGAGGGTACATTAGGGGGCGAGAGAGGGTATGTTTTGGACGGAGGCGGTGGATACGCTCGCACAAAAGCGAAGCACGACGGGGGTGGCGGTAGAACGTCGTATCGTAGTATTCGTTTTCTTTGGCCGCCCCTGCATTATAGCTCTACCCAGTACTCGACAGACTGTGGGGGACACATACAGCCGGGAGGGGAGGTGGAGAGGGTGGCACGACAAAGGACCTATACAACGGGTGCACTCGGTGGTAAGACAGTATATATTCTTTATTTCTTATGCTCGATCGCCATTAAAATCGCGTTTGTTTACTATTATTATATGCGAGCCTATAATACATATATACCAGATACCTACAGTAGGTAGGAGACTTACGGATTACTTCCGGTCGCCGTATAGTCACCTGCTGCATGGTGGTGGCCTAGAATTTGTTACCGGTTCACGATTTAGCATAATCCGTTTTTATATATTATACGAGCCGAACCCGAGACACGTAGTAGTGCTCATAGTAGTCGTATATCACATCGTCCGAGTGTCTTTCCACCCCGTCACTCCTCTTCGCCATAACCTACCACTTCCCATACATATTTCAAAGAAAATTCGTTTTCCGTCGTCGCCAAACGAATTAAAATAGTTTAATTCTTTCCGTTTCCGTTTCCGCCACAGGAGACATATTTATTGTCCTACACAACGAACACTGCAATGTACTGCTGTTTTTGTTGTAAAGACCCGCGTGGATTCGGACAGATTCCCATTTCCCGTCCACCCTTAGTGAGCGTGGGGCTTTCAACTGTTTTTTTTTTTTTAAATTTCATCTTTTACTGCATCTGTTATTAATTGTCGAGTGGTTTATGTTTAATACTAAATATGTTCGTATATACAGCGTGAGATTCATTTACATTTATACCATCGATCCCGACTAAATATTTTACGGAAACCTATTAATCTGGGATAAGTATGAAAATGTTCAATTTTCGAATCATTTTAGTTTTATTATGATTTGTATTTTCCATCATGGCATTTACAAACACAACAAGACATTTTTATCGCGAAAAAAAGACACATATGTACCTTTTCCATAAACACATTTCTTGTTTCTTTAGTGCACTGTACGGAAAAAAACAACAAGAACACAATATCGAATTGTGTTCATACTTGTGAAATAACAAAAGTCATACGACAAACATACTTTTTCAAAAACTTTCGTTTCTATATTTTATGCTATACATAGTACATTGCAATCACACAGTAAGTGGGCGTGTGTATGAGTGTGTTTGAGTATGCGCATATATTCATATACCATAAGGAATATTATTAATAATAAAAAACTGAATTCCGTTTCATATAACTAAACTTTACTATCCATCTATGTAATAGCATAAGTACATATTATATTCTCCTCCTCAACAGATAACGGAAATATATATTATAATATAGAATATCACGTCGTTGCACATTATGTAGACGGTGTTCTTATTATAATATGCCATACCTACCTCGCAAAACGAGCAATTTATAGGAACAATATTCTTTATAATATATAACCGTTCCTCTATAGCATATAATATACAATACGTATATTTTATATAGATCGTCTAAAATATAGTGGTTTCCGTGACTGAATATATGGATCTTATCACTGATGTGGACTGCGGTGTTCCGTTCCGATAATTAAAACGTCGCAGTGACAGTTATATTTATTTAAATAGTATAATATACATGTATGCATATATATTTATACAGAAAAAAAGCAAGAAAAATACCGAAGACTCGACTCTAACGATCCACTAAACGAATCCTGATGATAACTCTAAACAGTGGCGACGAAATTCCGGCGCACACAAATTCAATATTAAAAACGCATGTGGCTCACTCGGTTCGGATATAACAACAACAACAACGGACGCACCCCTTTCCTATACATTATTATATATATTTATAATACAGAGGCCTGTCTTCCGTTTTACCCGCCGCTGCAGCCGTCGTTTAAGCCCTTAGGATTTTTGCTCCAGACTTGGCGGATCGTTGGTGGCGGCGGCGGTGGTAGGGAAGGAGTGCCGTTGCAAAGGCGGTCGTATATCATATACGCGAGTTTATTAATATCGGCTTCTTCGTTGGAAAGTCGTCTCCGCGTGCTCGCACATGTGCCAGGCGGCCGGCGGTGTGTGTGTGTGTGTGTGTGTGTGTGTGTGTGTGTGTACGTAGAGCAGGACAAACGTCAGTGAATTACGGCGGTCGAAAAACGTTTACGGCTTTGCCGAGGAGAGAAAAGCTTCTTTGTTTTTTTCCCCTTTCTCTTCTCTCCGGGTACCAGGTGACACACGCACACACGCACACACACACACACACACGTATATATTATATACTCGGCGTAGTTTCTCACCGTTCCCCGGGGGATCCTAAAAGTATATGTTTCTCTTCTTTCCGCCCGTAGTGTTTTTTTATATATATGTTATACTCGAGCACATTTTACGAAAGATATTAGAGAGAGAAGAGACGGCCGCGTATATATATATATAAATACAGTCGCCGTTCATTCCATTATATTGTTGTCGCGCATTCTCCAGGCCCGGAGAACAAAAAAAGAACGACATTACGCCATCTACGTTTACACGCTCCGACACGCAATGATTTGTCAACGTCCGGAAGCGAAAAACACGGGCGAACCGCCGCCGTTACGCTCGCGAGCATGTGTGTTGGCGCGAGCGGCGGGTGCAGAATATAATCTATATATATATAATAGGTATATATATATACACACACGTGTCCAAATCCATTACGCTGTATATGGAAGAACCCACCGGCGTTCCGTCTCTGTGACGCGCCGGCGATGAGCTTATCAGACTCCGATTTTTCTCCTATTTTTTCGTTTCGCTGGTCTTGGCGCAATGCAATTTCTTAATAAAACACATATTTGCTGTCATCGCAATGGTGCAGTGTGTGATATAGACATATATTATATAGAGATGGACGAATGATATATATATATGTATAAGGATGTGGGCTGTGAGTTCTGTAAATTGTATATTATACAGCAGTGGTAGGAGACGCGTGAAACCAAAAGTTATCGGACCGAATGTAAACAGCCTGCGGATCGCTAAACAACAAGTATTCAAAGTCGTGTGTTTTGTTTGTTATCGATGCAGTATAACGGGGTAACTCCTCGGGCGCGTGGCCGGGCGGTAAGCACGCGATTGTGAGCGTAAAAGGAAAAGAGAATTTTCGAGTGGGTTCGACGAAGTCGGAGATGAAATGTGCGCTCGTGTAGGAGGTGTTATCAACTAGGTATCCCCGAACCCCACTGTAAATCAAAATACATATTATATACATGTGCATTATATAATATATATTGTTCACAGTGTTTGTCACACACACACATATATATACATACATACGTGTATACTTACACTATCGTATAAAATATAAATACGTCGTCTCAAACATAATATAATAATATAATATGTATATTGTCACTGCCATGTCATATAGAAGCTTTTAACTTCGCCACATATATGCAATCACAGCAGCATTTGACATTATTCCTGTCTCTGTTGCCTTGTGCCTTTAGACCTCTGTCCAAACGTGTCCCGACCGTCCATATTATATGTACGATACGTTTGCACAAACGACTGTGATAACGACAACGACGGTGGTTGACACGATTAATATCTCGATGAAATTGTACATAACAATTCGTAGACGTACACGCGTTGATAATGTATTACCATAGCATATAATATGTTTGTTCCGTTTGAGCGTTGTTGTTTCGATTCAAATTT
The DNA here is from genome assembly GCA_027563435.1 of Nasonovia ribisnigri. NCBI lineage: Eukaryota > Metazoa > Arthropoda > Insecta > Hemiptera > Aphididae > Nasonovia > Nasonovia ribisnigri. The sequence goes on from JANEHU010001131.1 coordinate 45,568, forward strand.
GTTCGCAAAAATCTAGTGACTGTTCTAAATAGGTACTGTCTAAAATAAAATATAATGATGATATTCTTGTTGTGCAAAACTGCAAGTAACACAAATTACGTCCTCGGTCATCATCGTATTTAAGGTGGGAAAGAGGGCAAACGGCCTCCCCCCAACCTCCTCACAAAACGAACTTTTTTTTTTGCTATTTGCATAAATTTGTTTATTTTATCTAAATTATAAACGAAAGATTTTTTTCTTATCAATGACACAAACAAAATGATGACTGATAAGTTTGCATAATATTATTTTTATTTATTGTTAATATATATAAAAAAAAAAATGTAAAAATAATATGTTAATATGTTAATATTTGAATTTGTATTGACTATTGTTTAATTTAAAAAAAAAATAGAATACTTTTTCTATTTATTTGAATATTTACTTGTGCTATTAGTTCGTACAATTTAAAATTTAATAAAAATTCGTTTTTGCAAGACTGGACATTAGCAAGTTAAAAAGTTTTAGTTAATATATAGTTACATAACGAGTTAATTTTTTTTAATAAGCACCTAACTCCAAACTTAACGGGTTAAACTGTTTTCCATGTTTAACAGTAAATTTTGAGGAATAATAATAATCGGATATATGGAAATATATTTAAAAATATATTTCATCTAAATTTAAATATATTTACATACATGTGTAGGTAATTAATTATATATTATTTTAAAGAATTTGATTATTATAATTTAGCATAGTTGTTATGTGGACCATTAGGTAAACAAATACATAGAAATAATTAAATTATTTTTTTGTACTTAATTATTCATTAAAGTATACTTTTAGCAATCCATACATTTATTAAAAACTGTAAAACCTTTATTAAAAGACTATGTTATTTGTTAGTTTTAAAAAAGGTATAATTATAAAATTTATATGAAAAAAAACTAATTTCACCTAAGTTAAGTTACTTTTATATTCTAAATAACTTGTAACTTTTAACTTTAAACTAAACTTCATTTTTTTCTAGATTAAGTTAACTTAACTAGTTTAAAAAATGTAATTAACTTGCCTACCCTTGCATTTATGGATAGCAAATTTAACGTTTATGAAATATGTAAATTACATCATATTTCAGTGGTCAAACTTTCTTAGTATTTTCAATATTCATGTATTTATTGAAGGCGCCTCTCCCTCCCTCAAACCTTAATATCCTGCCAACGCCACTTTTAACTTTTGTACATATTGATGGGTTGTTTCTAATACGGTCCTAATATTTTTGAACGGCTGTAATTTATATTAAACACATATATAAATGCAAGTATATTACTGTTTTTGTAACTATACAATGTATAGTATACATCTAAAATAATATGACAGTAGAGTGTACAGTCATATCATGTGTAAAACAAATGCCTAGTTCATCGGTTCGGCTAAAAATACCGGACCATAAAAAATAATATAAGGTTATTTCTTGTACATCGACCTATATAATTACATTGTTACATTTGTTGACTCCAATGAACCCGTTTAAGTATATCGATTGTAGACACTGTGTTGTTATAACGATTAAAACGTACGCCCGCCAGCTTATACTTTAAACATTTAATCGTATTATACAATATACATATACACTGTAAAATTGACGCTAATTTTTGTCGCTTTTAAAACTTTTAATTGCTAATAATATATACACACAATGTCACAATATATTTAAATATATGTTCAGCATACCTTAAACCGCTAAATAAGTGCGTAATACGCTCCGTTTGTGTAGTGTCTTGGCCCAAAGTAGCAATAGTGCTACTAGTAGTCCTACTACTATTAATACTACTACTCGGTTAAGTTAAGAAACGTAAACTTTTTCGTGACGTCCATAATAGTGCTTTAATAACCTAGATAACTGGATTATTTAACCAAAAAACTATGTTATGATTTAATGGTACCATATATGGCGGAAACCTGATACACGATATTATTAATAATTATGTTTTCTTTGTATTATATAATATTTTCGTAAATTATATTTGTTGCCAATCGCAACATATAAAATTAGTTTATCTTTCACACTTTATAATATAATGTATAATGTATATGTAACTTAACATTTTAGTACCAAGTAATTTACCATGAATATCGGATTTATGTTAAATATATTTTTCATAGTAAAACTTAACTGTAATATACGGTATAACAAGTTTTTTGTTCAACTTCACGCATGCCTTATCTCACATACGGTAATATATTTCATTTTTAGTGCTGAAATTAATATTCGAAAAAACTTTAAACATAAAACAAAATTAAACCACTAGGTATATAATTTAATTATTATAGCTGTATCGAAACTTTGGCTCATCACAGATCAAAAGTTCTGTCTCGTCAGTTATAAATCTCTATGAACAATACTATAAAACTTATAATATGATACAAATAATACATTACAAATGTACACCCACTGAATAAACAAAAATAAAATTACTTAATGTCAAACTGAGGCAATTTGAAACGCGTCGCCGAAGAATAAAAAGTGTCGCCAAAGATCCGTCAAAGTTAACTATTCAACAAGACCGACACTGAAAATTAATGAACAATTCGTGAGTCGTTTTAATACTATATGCATTAACTTAACCTGGATTTCAGGTCAGTTTATCTACAGAGAAAATATCGAATTGTAGCGTTCGTGAGTGCGGTAAACTCAAAACTATAGTACAGAATATAGATCGATATAGTTATCGATCTATAAAAACGCGACATAAACCAGGACGCCTATAAAAATCAATTTTAATTTTAATAGATCATTTTTGTCAAATCCGATTCAGCTAATTACCAGCTTAATGTACATGTTACGTGTCTTCATTCAACAACCTAGCATGTATAAGCATATTTATTTCTACGTTATGTTTTACCTACATTAAACTAGCTATGGTTTAAACGATTTTATTGGCATCAGTATAAAAATATTATACTTAATTCGAACGATATTATACACATGATGTATTCGCTTTTTAGTGTTCTACGTTTCTATCATGCTAATTTGCCTATAAAATTAAACCCATTGACGTGTAACCTTCCAAATTATCGTTACAAATTATTCGTAAGTAGTTTCTTAAGTAGTTTCAATAATTGAAATTGTATCAATATATTATGGAACTATTTCGAATACAAAAAACAAGATTTAAATTACTTTGACGTCTTCTAGTTGAATGAAAACGCATGAGCATAGTGAACGCAGACAAAAGTTTCTTTAATATAAAAGTAATATGAAAATCGTAAATCCGTCATAAGCTTTGTAAAATTCTATAAAACAATGGTTTTTTATATGAAAAAAAATCCCGTTTGAAGACCGTGGAACTGTCGACACCCTATTCGCGCGTGTAGACGTGTAATATATAATAATAGGTGAAATGGATGAATAAAATATGGGTATTTTCCGCTTATTAATATAAAGACGCTTCCCATCAAGATATTAAAAAACAAACCCTTATTTCCACCTTCTAACGCGCCTGACCTTTATTTTATGTACACTTTTCTCCTTGAAAAAAAAATAATAAATAAATATAAAACCAGAGTATAATACAAAGGCATTTCACACCGGAGAGAGCTATACAGCTGGTGGGAGTAGGTGTTGTACCTACGTGAAATATGTGCGCTATGGGTTTCAGAACAGAGGGAAAATAATACGAGAAAAGAAAAAGAGAAGCGAAACGAAAACCCGCGTAGTACGTGTCGAAATGTCACGTATGATTCTCGTTAAGAAGACGTTTTCAGACTTCACCGTGCCAGTCGGGGTTTGACCCTTTGACTCCGAATCCTATGCGCTGTGACGATGTATTATATACGAGTACTCAGAGATAAGTGCAGAACGGGGAGTAGTGTAAAGGAAAAAAATTACAGATTTTTCTAAACCAATCGCGAAAACCACCGAAAATGTCTTTTTTGGCGCCGTGGCAAATGACTTTATATTCGAATATAACATCCGAATAATATATATGTGTATATACGTTATACACGGTGTCCTATTATCGCGTTTGTCCTCGTACATACCCGCGCTCCGTGACTTCAACTTCAAAACGTCGGTAAACATCATAATTATTTGTACCTTACCGTTTGGATAAGACAAGCACACCGTAAAACAGCATCCTATATACACTGTTAACATGCATAATATCGTGTAATACTATAGTGCAATCATTTGATGTTTTCGTTATATATATAATATCTAAATGCATATGATGTGGTGGCGACGTTTTCAGCTGATGATATCCTCGCGAGACGATTGTTTTTCAATTTCAATCCGCAGAGATGACGGTGCCGCAGCAATACAAAACTATCAAAACTCTAGCACTGTCGCGTAGTTGCTTTTAACGTAATGTCTAAACTTTTCCAATAGCTTATTAAACTTTTCAATAAAGTATACGGGTATAAAAGTCACTGGGTTTGTTATTTTTTTTTCGGCAATATCCATGGCGCAAAACGGTAAAAAAAAATAATCCCATGATCATCATCGTTATATCGGCGCGGTGGGGATATAAGCATGAAGCGATTTACAAACAATGCTCGGGTCAGCGGCGGACAAAAAAAAACACGTGTGCATGTGTATATATATTTACATATAATATATGTATACATATACTCGCATATCCCCGCCAGGACTTAGAACGCAATAAATGGTTAATCCTCGGAGGATAAGTGTGTTTACCTCCGAAACGACGTCGTCGGCTTTAGTCCGGTTTTAATCCGTTCCGATGCTATAAATTTCGGGTGGCCGTCCTAATGGCCTCTCCTTTGTATTTCGTTTTGCCGTCTATATATAGAAACGCGGCGGTAAACACGATAATCCAAATAAATCGGCAAACATTAGAGTTATTATTATTATATATTCAAGCCTAAGCGTAGTAGCTTTTTTAAAAAACAAAAAAAAAACATTTCGGTATTGTTCTTTGTCGTGCTGACGACTGACGTCTGATGAACAATGTATGAACATTAAATTATTTACTCTCTTTGATAACCGTCATTTTTCCCGTACTAGAAACGTCAAATGCATTTAAATGTTCGAGTGTAAATACGCTTAATATAAAATATTATATAGTGTTATGTTCATCATTTTTTTTGTCGTTAAATTTTTGCACGGCGCTCCGTGTAGGCAAAATAGGTACGCGCGCTCGTTTATTTTATAGATGTCCATAGTTATAATATAATAGTTATTTATATGTATTATTATTTTCTGCAAAATGAGAAACCAGCAATTCATTAGTAAATTGATTATTCGAATTTAATAAAAAAAACAAATGGCATTACTGGACACTATGTTATTTGCTTTTGTAAGTTAAACTAATATACAAGATAGTGGCAGCATTTATGTACATTGTACTCATATAATATATTTATAATTTTGGTTTTAAAATAAATATGACACGCTTTATGGTGCCAAGCAAATGAAATTCGTATGATTAACTGTAAAATAATAGCAAAAAACGATAATTGTGTGTCCATCCCAATTACATAATTGTGTATGATTGATTAGTTAAAAAAACTTATTTCTTTATTATCATTTAATATCATTCATAATTATAATATCAATAAATAAAAATTCGATTTTTTTCCCAAATTATTTTTCAAATAAATAATAAAACTGTTTTTATAGAACATTGCCTTATGATAAAACTTACCAATTGTTCATCGAGACGTAAGCATTGTGTATTATTAAACGTGTATACATACCTGAATCTGTCATACACACTGTCCAAAATGACAAAACCTTTACCGTTAATATTATCAATTTTTTACGTCCCAACGAATTATTGTTCCAGATTTCTACCATTCAGTTTATTATTTTGAAAAAAAAATCCATATCGTCGTTGCTCGAGGGAAACAACGGAAATTACTATTGTCGTTTCATCTTCTTAAACACTTCGATTTTTTTACCTATCCTATAACCCTTATGTTTGTTTTTATATTTTGATTACTATACACATCAAAATTATTGGTTTACTGTTTATTCCATACCTACTTAAATACACTAAAAAAATCATAAGGAATACCTATTTGAAAAATTAGTAGTAGGTTAAGCTTAATGCTATGGTAATTCCCGGTAACACAGCATTACAGAGATATGTGGCAAATCATGGTTATCGTACAGATATGCGGGAACCAATTATATGTATATAATATATATATATATATATATATATTATAAGATAAAATAATGGTGTATTTAGTTTAAATATCCAAGATTTTTGATAAATCTCATTTTAAAAAGCACTTACACGGCTTATGAATTTTAAACAAAATATTAGGTTTCAATTGGGATGTGTGTATAGTTGCCTTGTACTTGCAAAATCGATGCTTGTTTTAAAATGTCATTGATAAATAAAAAGATACATCGAAATGGGAGATACTGTAGAAAGGTAATATAAATTATCTAATGATGCAATACTAATTTATATTTCTTGGACATATCGAAATCCTGATTAGGATTTTCGGGACACATCCCTAATGGATATCATAAAGACCTTATATATTATAGTTTTAACTGGCAAATATAGAAAATAAGTAAGATCTATAGCTCCTAGTTATATACATATAATTAGTTTATAAATTAAACATAATCATATATGTGTCATGAACATTTATTTTTATTTTTTGCCTATAGTGTTATGATAAAAATGAATAATCAACCATAGATTTATGAGACATTTTGATTTGTATGTTATATATTTTTCTCGTTTCTCTCACAATCCAAAAAATTCTTTAAAAGGTTTCATCTGTAGTAGGTATATGACATACCCACTTTGAACTAAACTTTTTTTTTTTACTTAAATAATTAATTTTACCTAATAAATCGATCCTGTTCTATAGTTAGATATTCATACATTTTGAAATTATTAAATTACCTATATTAATTAATAATATATTTAAACTAAAGAAAAACAATTGTTAACCCTCGTGTTTTTTTGTACCGACCTTTACTGAAATTCCTGGAATCAACTCTAGCTAAGTCTATTATAGCCTTCATATTAAAGTTGTATTTGTAATCGAACATTGTATTATACTGGTTTTTCAAATCATAGTTCATTAAAAAGCAATAATAATTTTGACAATACCTATACTTACAGTATTTTATTTTTCGAAAAAAATAATTAAAATAGTTTGAAATTGATTAAACGGGAAAATTAATAATATGATAAAATATATTATTATAAAAACTATTCTTTGAAATGCATGACTATTAAAAAATGTTTTTTAATTTGACCATCGTTATTAAATTGTATTAATAACACAGACGTATAACTATATATTATTAAAAAATAATTATATTGTTGATTACGAACATCAAATAGTAATTATTTTTCAAATTGTTTATTCATAATACATCGTACATTTATAGTTGAAACTGTTAGTAACAATAAAGTGGTATCATATGATCCATTTAGGAAGTGTATAACAAGTGTTATCCTAAGAAGCTATATCAAAAGAGAAAACACTTTTAGCTTATGCATAATAAACTATTTTTCAACCCATAAAATTAATATTTAACTTAAAAGAAGAGCACCGAAAATTTAAAATTGTATGTTCAATTACTCCACTTAAAATATTATTATCTGGCACTTTGTGTAATTACTTGGAAGTTTTAAGTTTATAGTTCACATTAATTGCAACTATCATCTACATTTTATATATATTGTAATTTTACTTTTTAATTATATATTTGTTCTAATATTTGGGTTTTATCTAATATCATTAACATGGTTATTATTTGTACCATAAGAAGTTGATTTTTTTAATAAAATTATTGCAAGGAAACTTGTCTGTATTAAATTAAAATACGTGGTGAACATTGTTTCCAAAGTTCTTTGATGATAATTAATTCTGATGCTAAAATAAATAATAATCTTCTATAATAGCTATAAAGTAATAATGGAAACTTATCAACAGCTACCTATACCAATTTATGTTTTATACTTTTATAATTTTTCCACAATCGTCATTTAAGTTTTAAATTTATGAGAAAATAGCAAATTTTGAATAATTATTCTTCCTCAACAGTAGGTAATTTTAAGCCCCAATCAAATGGTTGATGCAGCATGGTGGGCTGTTTTATCTGCGTTTTTCCCACCAGCCTTCCAGACAAAAAATTCGAAATATTATCACAATATTTACCCATACCTAGTATGGTATTATAATATAATATAATAAAATAATATTCTTAACCGTTTGTTTTTCATTGGTTCAACCATTTCTGCTTCACTCAACAAAATTTGCCAAGTCAAAAAGTTTTTTTTTCCCCCCGTAAATCTCAACGCGCCAAAAATGTAGTCATTTCAACACAACTATATAGGTAGGTAGAAACCGAATTTATTTTATTTCATTAGTACCTATGTCTATTATATACGTCTGCGTTATATCTATTCGATGACGCTTTGTCCGGACCTTCATCGTGTAATAATCACAGTAACCGCGTCATAGGTACAAATAATTGAGAGAAATCCTAGTCAAATAAGTGAATCGACCGGCAACAAAAACCGTCCACCCGGTTGACTATTATTATAATATTATTTGAAGGGTCGGTCGTTATATTCGCGTCGACCGTTGGGGTCGTACTCCGCCGCATATAAACGCCGATGATGTCCGCTCCGTGATGCGGGCAAAATGGACGGTTGATGGCAGCTACACGGGCGGAGAGGACGATGTGCGAGATAGACTACAGGGGAGGTAGAGGTCGCGATAATCGAAAATATGGTCCTGCCACGGCCGATGCTTTCCGATAGCTTTATGTGTGTGTGTAGTATGTAGATATGGTCGGTGGGGTAAACTGCGACGGGCGCCTGTCGGGCAGTAAAAACGCGACCGGAAATCGTAAAACCATATTTATTATATATATTATTTTGAGAGCTGTTCCTCTCTGCCCTGTTATTATTATTATATTACACAAGTCCTCGACGTTTATCAAACATCATGTTCTCCGTCCCTAATGGTTTCACCTTTTCCCTTCAAACTCGGAGCCATCCCAAACCGCCCATATATCGTCGTGACGAGAAGAAAATATAAATATTGCAAACACTATAAATAATGTGCTTGTATGTTTTTTTGTGTTTCAGGTGCTTTGCAGATCAGCGACAGTCAGGAAACGGACCAGGGCAAATACGAATGCGTGGCCGAGAACACGGTGGGCACACAACATGCTACAACCATGCAACTGTGGGTCAGAGGTGAGTGCCATAATTTAATTTTTTGTTGTTGTTGTTATTATTATTATTATTATTATTATTATTATTTTGTTTTTTGTGTGTATGTTTTTTTATTATATTTTCGTTCGGACTACCGAGCAGCAGACTGCTTGCTGTATATGTAGTGAGTTATACCTATACGCATTTTTTAACGAAAACCCAATTGTGCGTAAAAACAAAGAACAAACTAGAAAACTGAAATCGCATTATTTTCCATTCATTTGTTGTTTCTTTTTCTTTTTTCATTCGGCGGGATCTGTGCACATTTTTTTTTTAACTTTTATATTAAATGTAATTTACGATTCCGACCTACGGGCACGTACAGGTAAACGGGACCAAACGAATTTATGATGTCCCAGGACGATATACCCTTCGCGAGGTTACTGTTAATTAATTAGGTTAATTGTGAAACATTAGCGTGAGGTCGCTGTCAGGAAGAGAGAGGGGGTATAGCGGATGGCGTGAACCGTCGGATGTTTCATTCAATTTCCTCTGACGTTGTTGCGATAAACCAAAATATTTCCGTAAAGATCGTCAAATTCGCATAAACAAAAGAATGTTATCTGGACCAAATAAACAGCGAATAAGAACTTTATACATATATTATAATATACATAAATTATTATTAAAAAGTAGTTATTCGTGCAGTTATTTTTTAGTTGTATTCTCGAATAGCTGTACCTACAGTTAATCATTAAACTGGAAAAGTATTTACTACCTATAAATACAAAGTATAATGATGATTATTTTTTTAATTTCCATAAAATTAAATTTTTAAAAATATAATCTAATTAATCTGATTAATATACATTGTAACAACACGTCAACGCGTATAACCTATTGTTGGTTATTTCATTTTAAAGCATTTAAAACTAAACGAATTTGAAAAACACTGTAGGCAGTTGATAATTATTTTTTACTCACAATTTGAGTGAAATTTTTTTCTGAAGTATCGCCTTTCTATATAGAATTGCTAATCTATAAATGTGTTACATTCAGTTTTTTTGCACTGAAATCAAAAGTATTTATTATTTACAGAAAAGGGTAATAAAAATTAAATTTAAAAAAAACCACAGCATTATTTCACACATTGGTATACATTCATTCTCTCGGAATTTAAATTTTAAACAGTTGTGAAATCCATTAGTATAAACTCACCTCTATTTTATCGTGATTCTTAGAAAAAGTTTATCAGTGGTTTTAACTTTTTACATTCTCTATAGAGTAAATAAATGTTAGTCATTATTTCTGAGTATATATGGTAGGTACATATTTTACACAATTCACAAAAAATATTGAAAGTTATTAAAATATTTTGTTACAAATTATTTGTGGAGAACTTTCTAAATGTTTTACAAGTGATCACTTAAACACTTATAAAATATTTAAGACAACTTTCAAGTCCCAACCATTATAAAACGATAAAAAAAAAGTTAAATAATTGTTGTTCACTGCGCTCATAGGAAAAAGTTTATCGGAAACCATTAAAGATTTGAGAAAAAAAAATAGTTGATTAATTTTACGATTTATAGCTTGTGCTCTCTGGATAAATCTTATAATATATTTTTTTTAATCCATTTTATACTTTCTATACTTCTATAGACATACGTTTAGTACTATCGGTTTTTATGATGATGTGTTTTTTTTCTTCATCAAACACTGTTTTAGTCTGTAAAATTGACCATAAGAATTTCAGGTGTACCGCATCTAATAATGATTGTATCACATTAAAAATTCAACGGAGATTTACTAAGTTTTAAAAGCTCATTAGAAAAAAAAACGATAACATTGTCAAATAGATTTATATATGCGGGGAATTATCGTTGATGGAAATTAAAAACTATGCTTACGTATGCCAAGGCTAGATCCATAACAACCACCCTCTCCAGTCGGTATTATATACCTACTTGCACCATTTACCAATTATTTAATTCGGTTTTTACATCAGACAAAAATGACTCGAGGAATTAACTACTAAACGATTATTGGTGGAGGATAAACGCATTAATATATATATATATATGTAAACAATCAAAAATGTTTAATACTATATCCAGTTAGTGTGGTATAAGACAATATTTGGGTGTATTATCCGTGCTAGGTCATGCTTATAATGATAGAAAACATTTTAATAAGGAATAAATTTAAATTTAATTATTTTTTTTTTTAATAATTCATTAAATAAACATGATACACTGATTATTATTCTTTGAAAAAATATTTTAATTTTGTTCACCTTTTTTTACACGAACATTCCACAATGCTATTCCTTATTGTGCTTTTTTTTATTTGGTACTTAGCATTTTATTAAAATAATTTGGTTATTCGAGATTCAACTGTTCATTTTCAATTTATATTTATACACATTTACAAGAATGAATTATACTATATTATTCAAGAATCTTAATTCTTATCTGCTTATTATTATTGTATATGTCGTGTTATTTTGTGTTATAACTTTCTTCATAATCTATAAAATGTAAAATTTTTCCGTGGACCATTATAATTAAAACTTTTTTTTTGAATGATGTATGCTCATTATAAAACAATATTGAAACTATTAAAAAAATTACATTTTTTCCTATCTTAAATTAACCGAGTATTAAATACTTACAAATATTTGGTCAATAAACAATAACGTAAGAATACAAATTGTATAATTTTTGTAAAATGTATATACAATTAATCACAAAAAAAAAAACCATTATATATATTAGTATAAATTTACTATAAGACGTATAATAATGAACAATCAGTCATATTACTTTACGAAACACAATGAACAAGTGAACTTTTTTCTTCGTCTTCCAGAAAATACTCACTATTTACTGAAAGTACAATAATATAAAATCATTATACATCACGTGATGATCTTTTCCGTTTTGTGTACTGCGGTTTATCATTTAAAAATGAATGTTAACCATTAATTTATTATGTGCAAAAAATCGAGTGCCCTAAAAAAATCCCACTCCCGTTCGTATACAGGAAGGTAAGAACACGAAAACTTTTTTTTAATGTTACCTACTGTGTTTTTTAACTAGCAATCTCTGATTGATTTCCCAAATGGTTTTACTCAAATAACTAAAAACGAAGACTCCTAAACTTCGATCAAACAATCAATTTTCTTTTTCATTTTTATACGTTACACCACTGAAAAACAATCGGCATTCCACTTCTACTATATACAAGTCCGTCGATATGTATGTTTATTATATTTGTTTAACCACGAGCACGTTTTACGGGTGAATACGTTTTTATCATACACTCCACCGCGGCGAACTGTTCAATAAAACGCACTAGTTTCAATAATAAATGTACACATGCTCGTACACGTATACCTGCACATTTATATAAGTATTTTACTACATTTATATGAATACTTATTATTATTATTGCCCTTATCATTGCGTTAGCATAAAACAAAAAAAAATCGAAACCGTAAAAGTGTAACACGCGTTTACTACGGAGCATCATCCATCGTCCCTCGAGGTTGCCGAAATGTCTTTACGCTGTACCTGCAGTAAGTTTTTTTTATATTTTAAATTTTTCTCTCTCTCTCTCTGCCGTCAAATTAGAATATCCCGTCCGCTTAAACTTTTGAGTTTCCGCTTCTTTTTTTCTCCTCTTCTGTCTCTTATTTTCCCCTTTTAAAACTCAACAACCGAAAGAAGTTTAATTGCATTATCGGGGTTGGAAAATTAGTGTAAAAAACTATTTTCCACCGTCACCAGTGCATGATGGACAGCTATTTTGTCGATCTTATCCTTTTGTTTGAGGGAAAAAAATAATATTTTATAGCGATTTGACTACATATAGACTAAACTATATTAGTAGCTGTGCATCAAGCGTATTACTTTATTAGTACCTATACTTATATGTTATAGGTATATTATTAAATTGGAATTAGCGTTTACGTTATATTATGTAAATTAGTACCTATTCCTACATTGTTGTTATTTACGAATCTCAGGTGAGAAGGGGTACAGTTCTTCTACACTGTAATTGTAAATGTTGGTTAATTAAAATAATTACCCACCATATTTTTTTCACCCTTATTATTTGTTAGTGTTTTTTTTTTCAAGTCCCCCTGAAACAGTTTTTCTAATTACATTCGACCTGGGGTTTGTTTATTCCGTAAGCGGTTTACCGCTTAATCCGCCGATTCAGGCGGCTTAAATAAATATCGGACAATTTAAATAAGGGTTTAAAAATTGCCGGCAGTTTTTCCCGAACAATAATTATACCATTTATACCATCTGATTGACGCAATACGTCGATCTAATTGTATAATATAATATACAACTTGTATTTGAAATCATTATACATATATTGACATATATTTCTAATATGACTTTAAACTTAAGTAAATATATATTAACAGCACTGTGTTTATATTAAACCCAGCGTAATAGTGGTCGTGTATTATAAATATATTAATCAATATTTTCCTCAACAAATATATTATTATGAATAACATACCTAATTGAACACGCATATAACTATTGGTATTTGTATGAAATTACACAAGAATAAGTGAGAAAATTTTTATTTTTTTTAATAAAAATATACTGCTAGACATGAGATATGTAGGTATGTAAGTACGTATCTAGGTACGTATTATAATATACTTCGTTAACGCTATACAGAATATACTATGTTAATATATTAATAGAATTGTATGAACATTATTTGTTACTAACAAATCTCCGAGTTTTTTTGACAAAATCATAAAACGAATATAAAAAATGTTTGTAAAAGGGTCATACATTATTGTGGATTATTCAAAAGAGGCGGCGGCAAAAACGCTACCATCCGGTATAAAGGTCGCCGTCCCGGGAAAATGGCATTGCTGATTGTGCAAGTCCACCGGAAGTGGTCTGGGTTAAATGCATGGCCCGACGAGAGCGTAATTGGGCACCGGTCTTCCGAATGCCGGGAAGAAGGGTCGCCTCTGCTGCTGCACTTTAGCAGGGGGTGAGGTGGACGACATGTGTTTTATAATGTCGTCTGGTATACGCCGCCACCTACCGACTTCGTCCACCACCTATTCACGCGCGTATAAATTCAGAATTGCCTAATTGCTCCTCTCCTATATTCTCGAGTTTATGGTTTCCGAATAAAAATGATTCCGGATAGACACTGCTGCACCAAGATACAGTGCGGTTCGCATATATATTTTATATACATATATATACCGTAAACACACACTGACGGCTTGTGCGTGCGTATGCGTAGATAATTAAATATATTTGTGTGTGTGTGTGTGTGTGTGTGTGTGTGTGTGTGCATGCGTGAGTGGTGTGTTAATTAATTAAACTCAAAAACCACTAGACCGCTGCCACCCTGTCCAAACCCACTCGAAGCCCTTCGTTATTATATAATATATCAATTGTATAGGGTTGTGTTATTTTTTACAATTATGTGAATGTAATACTTTGCTTTATTTTTTTTAATTGTATGGAATGTAATATATACCTACTGTAAATGCGTGTGACTCAATTATATTGATTCTTCCCACTGGCGTTGATATTTGACAGAAATATTAAATTCAGAAGACTTGGTACTCGACGACTCCCGCGAAGGACATTATATCGGTAAAATAACGATACACACCTAATTATGACGTATTAATTTATAACTAAATAATTATGAGAGGTAATATAACTTTTATATAACGCATGTACTTTCAACATACATCAACACCTCCTGTTTACGTTTTGCAAAATGAATCTCCGTTTCATTGAAATTTGTGTCAATCTTTTTTTTTTCTCCTATATATTGTTAAGTATCTATATGTACCTAGTATTATAGTATAATAGTTAGTTTAGTTTTATAACCGTTTAACTTGGAACATTTATATTTTACTACAACTTCGTTCATAATTGTTAACCATTTAACTAAGGAGTTGCTACTGCAGAATATTTCAAAGTTTAAACTAAAATATTTTATTTAATACATGTTGTATAATATAATATATAATTTATATAATTGCGAACTATGGTTTCTTGGAATATTTCTGAAAGACCAAAAAAAATTAGTACTATAATTATAATTATATTTCATAAGAAATTTAGTTTTGATTTTTTTTATTATAAAATACAATACAAATATAATATAATATACGGTCAGGTATACTGAAACATCCATTTTCGTAATAAAAATTTAATATGCTAAACATAATTTATCGTTAAACGGTTTATGCCTTTTACATATTTTTAAACACGATGAGAATTATCTATTATTTTACACGTATAATAAAAACCGTTAACACATTTTTACGCATACTTCTCGAGCGTTTTATTTTCTCCTCACTTTTTCCATATAGCTAATAATAATAATAATAATAATTTTAAGAAGACAATAAATTCTTATAGTTTCCTTACAGTTATCGGTCTGGTGTGTTCTTAACTAGTACCTACATATACTTAACGCACAAATATTTATCGTTGTTTGTGTTGTGGACACCTTAAGACCATATATATATATACAAGGTATACATTTAGTATACCTTCGAGTATGAATAAATTATACTAATTAAACCGACCACTAAAATGCGTGGTGTTGTGGCTCTTTTTAGAAATTTTGTGTTGTAATGGAATTATATTATTTTCTAAAATCATTATTGTAGAATGAATATCTCTAATATTAATTACATTCAAGCATTTATCGTAACATATTTTATTTCTTTCAAGAAACTACATGTTTGAATGCATTCATGAAAACCAAAATCAAATAATTTTTGTAAATTGTATTTTTTCAATATTTATAATAAATAGCAATTGCTTTAAATATGAATCAAAATTATGACTTTTTAACTATTGCCTTTTATAAATATTTATTTTTTATTGTGGATCTCAGATGTTAGTGATTTATATGTTCATATTTTTTTTATTTTTTTTTTTTACTACATTCGACATTAACGATTGTAAGTTATTTGTTTTTATTAATTCTATTGATTTTTCGTGCTGACTTTATGTGTTAATAATTAGCGATTTGTTTGTTATAGCATAGAAACATACATGATTTATAGTTTAAATTTTTTAAGACACGCAGTTTTAAATTGCAATGTTATTAAACTCTACACTTAAATGCTTGCACTTAAGTCTAAAATTGCTTCCAGTCCTCGTCAGAATTCTCGCTGTATAGCGTACAGCTGTCGTATGCCACTGCAGTAGTCTACGATTTCAACCGGGCTTAAAATAAAAATTCGTGGGCCAGATGACTTGGTGAATCCTGGTCAGCCGCTGGTGTCATCAGTAAACCTCACTGTCGTTTAATGTTTTTATGATTGGTACTACCCTCGTGTACCTTCCGTAGTCGACCGTCCAGGCGGTATTACGACGACGATTACCCCAGCCCGCGGATGCGTTCCTGTTTTCAAATTGACCTAAACCCTGCCGCCCCTTTAACACCACCACCCATGTGTGTTTAACTACTCACCGTGATAAGGAAAAACCTACCATAAAGGAACGGAAAATGCGTGTGGTGCACCATGGGATTGGACGTAGGATTATTTTCAAAAGCCCGAAAAAGGGCTACTGCGCTCTGCTCGCAATCGGATTACTATACGGGTTGTGGCCTGGTAATAATTAAAGAACCGAATTCCGTGTTTTTGATTACTGTACTCGGGTATAGCGTCGTATTGCGCAGGTCGTTTTGTCGAAAAACCTAGTGTACCTGCCTATATATACTTTCGGGCGACGCCAACAATTCGATTACCAAAGCAACAAATTGTTTCGCTCCGAACGCACCGCCATAAAACACCTTGTAATTTCACAGAACATTGC
This sequence comes from Nasonovia ribisnigri, assembly GCA_027563435.1. Lineage (NCBI taxonomy): Eukaryota > Metazoa > Arthropoda > Insecta > Hemiptera > Aphididae > Nasonovia > Nasonovia ribisnigri. The sequence goes on from JANEHU010001131.1 coordinate 62,564, forward strand.
GTGCAATTTAGTGTCGTTGTTGGCAACAATCGTATTATATTATATTATAAAGTAACACCACCGCTAAAAGTAGTAGGAATATCCGTTATTACTCATTACTAGCTGCGACGGTGCATTAATAATTTTTAAACAAAACTGTATTCGTATACACCCTATCAGCAGTCGATTTAAATTAATTATTAGAAAACATTTCACCCCAGTAACTCATCAGGGACTATAATATATGTAGCTGCTATTGTAGCCTATTTGGCTGGTTAAAGCCTAGTCTTCGAAACCCACCAGCCAGGACACCCACAGACCGAGGGTCAGAGGACCTGAGTAATTCCTGTGGAAACTAAAGATTTTTGTTAAAATAATAAAAAAGTATAATATATATACATATATTATATGTATATATAAAAATTAAATTAAATATAGTAAGTTGTGATAGAATAACAGTCAGGTTTTTTTTTAAATTTAAACAATTTAATAAAATAGGTATTTTTGAAGAACTTTTTTTCTTTTCCATATATGAGCATAAAATAATTGTTGATATATAATAATTATGGCGTATTGTAGATAACAAAAGTTGACAATAACCATTGTAGGTATATATATAATATTGTTAGTTATTATAATGCCACTTGTATAATTTTACATTAAGTATCAATGAATATCATGTCTTGTAGCTAGTCAATATGATTTTAAGAAGTATGTATTCCGCGGAGTGAAAGTCAAAAGACGCTGAAATGTCTGAATCACGGGCGCTTTATATTTAACATGCGGTCTTTGCTCAAAGACTGTACAAACATACCCTCAACGTTCACCTATATGTATATTGTATACTTTATTCTATACCGAAGTTGAATCTTGTGTTAAAATTATATAACTTTAACAAATGAAATATGATTAAACGATTAATAACCATATAGATACCAATATACCATATACTAGCATACCTACTGAAGCGATCGTTCACTTGCGTGCCCGTGTATTAAATAATATATGGTATAAAGCGGTATAAAAAATAATCTAATCATATAATATTATATGTTATATTTTTTTCAAACAACAATATTTTAAAATATTTGTTGTTTTTGTACTTAGGTATGTACTTTTGGCAACCTGCTCATAACGTTTTCATTATTTATTACTAATTTATATTTAACTAAATAACATTTTTAGATTTTGAGCGTAACAATGAACAAATCGATTTTACAATGAGGTTTTTTTTATTTTCTACATAAATATGTTTTTGGCCTAGGTACAGATATTTTTATTTTCTAACCGATTTTGCGTAACCTTTGTTTATCGCCATAGAAACGAGTAAAATGTCAAAATTACATAATTCCCACTAGGTACACAATAGTATAAAATTAATGGTAACTACTTAATAATACATATTTATGATTCACAAATTTTCTTCGAAGTGGAAAATATCGAGTAGCATGCTACGTTTGTCAATATACTTAGTTTTGGTAATTTTTTTTTCTTTTGTGTCTTAAGACGCTTTTTCTTGATGAAAAAATGCTCTGATGATCAACTTTGTGGGAAATTTCTTGTAGGAAATTGGTTCCATGGTTTCAACTATTAGAAGATCAAAATTGAAAATTTTCAGTACTTTTTAAAATATCAGGAAAAACTAAAAAAAAAATGTGAACATCTGTTAAAACGTTTATTTAAATATTTGTACATAAAAGTAAATCTATTAGTGTTCTCCCACGCAGCTAACCTTGAAGACACCCTCAGGTCGTTAACGGTTGTCCTCGGAACTTTTTTTTTACGTCATTATTATAAAACATGTATTTAAAAAAAACATAATATAAGTAAAACTAACTATGTAGGTTATATAGGGCGATTGTAGAAGAATATTTATAATTCTCTGTTCCTCAATCAAATTGTGACGCCATCGTATTATCCTTTGGTTCAACACCCGTTAGCATTAATTTCGCTTCAACAGAATACTCAAAACTTTCTTAAACAACCCGGGTGGAATTCCCACATTTTAGACAGGCTGTATAAGCTGAGAGCAAATTTGACAGTGCTTCATACATCTGATGCATTAAAAATGCCACACAATTACGATAATCGAGTTATTTCAAGTTGAATACTCGACTTCGTCTTATGCCATCGGCGTCGTCCAACAGCGTTCCGCCTCTGCAGCGATTGTCCCCGTGTTCAGTAATTCGCTTAAGTGCTATTTTCGTAATCGAAAAGAGTCCCGTCTTGATAATTTATTGACAGCGGAATTCCCTAAACAATTAGGATATCCGTTACTGTTGCGTGTATTATAATTTCACGTTTTTTTTCTCCCGTAGCTTTATTCTTTTTGACAAAATGACAACCATACTAAAATAAAATTATCGACTTAAGTAGGTACATAGGTACGTTTTTTGTTTTATATAGATATTTTGTTTCCCGATCGACGTCAATTACGGTCGTGCGAATATACTTTGTAATTTTGGATTCGATTATAATACCGCGAATGTCTCATTTGTTTCAGTTCGTCGAGTGCCGCCGCAGTTTTCCATCCCCCCGCCCACTATGGAGAAAGTAAAAGTCGGCGAAAACATCAGCATACCGTGTGTGGCCGTCGGTTCGCCGATGCCGTACGTGAAATGGCGCCGAGGGAAGACCACCGAACTCTCGCCGGAAGACAAACTGCCCGTGGGTCGGAACGTGTTGAACCTGACAAACGTTGAGGTCTCGGATAATTACACGTGTATAGCGGCCTCGTCACTCGGCATGATTGAAGCGACGACTTTCATTAAAGTCTTGAGTAAGTTAACTTTTAACGTAAATTAAACGTGCCTCCGTCTCTTCTCCCCGCCACGCAGCATACATTATAATATAATTATTACGATATTATATGTTTTATCGGCGAAGTGATCCTCAAAAGATAAAACTATACGCCAAGGATTTATTAAACTAATTAAACACATACTGTACACACATGCATGTACCTGCCTATATTGTATAATATAATCTGCCTTAAGTACCTACCTACTACAGTGATTATTAGATAGATAGTTGAACTTAACTCGTTAAGGGTTAAATGTAATTAAAGTTAGTGCGAATTCCTATCACATACAAGGTAGTAAGCCTCACGACCTATATTGATAAGAGGTTTTCGTGTTCTTCAGATATCGGTCGCCAATCGCCCATTTCATACTGAACAATTGCGATTTGTATTAAATTACATTGACGTATGTGTAATATTAGATACTCCGCTATCGAATATTACCTATATATAATTCATTGTATAGGATCATTATTGTAAGTTTGGAAACTGGATAATAATACAAAGAGCTTGGTATACATTCTTAATACATGATACGACATTGACGAGGACTTAAATTATTATAGACATTTTTATGATGATTTAACGAATAGAAATAATATTTTAATAAATCATGTTTCCTTTGAATCGAAAAAAAATAGACTGTGTGTTATAGAAACTCGTTTTTCCACGTCAAACGTGAAAACAAATTCTCCTAAATCTTATTTTATGCATTTAAGAGGATATTATTTCTTCCTCAGTATTTATTTTTGATACCTACCTAAAATAATTTTACTTCAATAAATTGTATAGGTGGTTCATTATTTGAAATAACTTTTATTTTATAAATCACCACGAGTCACATTATATTTAAACGTTTTTCTGGAGTTCGTATTTTTATTATTTAATGCTACTATTCGCTTTAATACATTATATAATGTATTGTAAATTATACATTGTGTATACCCTGGCTATAATCTATATTTAACGCTCCCGGTTCTTATTTTCAAAAATGTCCTTTTGTTCTTATTCACTCGTCTGCCTTTTTCGCTCATTGCTTTCTTTATTTAACTACTGCAAAACGTGGTGTACACAATGTACATTATATATTATACTTATCTGTTAATTTCGTCGAAACTCTATTTGTCGTTCGTCCCGATTGAAAACCGATTTTAAAGGTAATCGACTTTTTGGTTTGTATGATATATATATACCTATTATACTCATACTGCAGATGGTTATCCCACGAGGATTTTATAAGTGATATTTGAAAATATGTTGAAGGGTTTTACTGTACAAATTTTACTATTCCACAGTTTTAACTTTTAAATGTATGTGTCGAGTAAACTGTACTGGGTTGAAACTAGTGAAAACGTTCACAGTAAATAATATTTGTAAGAACGTATAATGTTACGGTGATACAATTATGTCAATCACATAAATAAATCGATCAATTTAGGAAAACAATATTTGTCTTACCTCTTACGCACTTGCGTCTTATAGCAAACTCCTGCGAGATCATAATATGTATTACTTAGGTACTTATATTAAAAAAAAATTTTTTGAAATATTTGTATAACTTATATTATCATAAAAGTTCAATTATTATAGCGTTCCCAAATCACCGTAATTTTCTTCTTTACCGTGCGTCACCGCTTATTACTGTGTATGTGTGTATTATTGTGGTCTTTACAATTTTCGCCATTTCGGCAAACTTCACGAGGTTACGTCGTTATAGGTCTATCGACCGGTTAACACGATATCGTATAAAATATGAAATGTATTGACACGTTAACGTATAATATATAACCGTAGTCGACATATTTACAACCTAGGTCGTTTTGTTCGTATAGCGCTGCCCAGTCCGCCGATTGACGTCAAAGTGTCGGACGTGACGTCCACGTCGGTCAAGCTGAGCTGGTCGCACCCCAACCCGGACGACATACAGTACTACACGATATCGCACAAACCCAGATCGGCGTCCCAGTCGCCGGGCGTCATCAGCGGCGTGGTGACCATGTACTACACGATACGTCCGTTGAGCCCCTACACCCAGTACGAGTTTACCATATCGGCCGTTAACGGGTTCGGTCACGGGCCTCCGTCGCCGCCCATCGTGGCCACAACCGGCGAGACAGGTAACATAACGCCAAACAAACTGTCCCGCCCGACCCCGTCGACAATTAAAACTCAACCGCGTGTTTATTTTATTCCAGAATTTTATAATTTAATTATTATATTTTATTACTGTGCTGGCTCCCCGTTGTTGTTGTTCGTGACCTGAGAGATAAATTACGATAATATTTAAGGGACGATTATTTTCGGGAAGGGTTCGTTGTGAGGACAAAATTCGGCTGCTAGGTATGCAAGGATTGTATGCATATTATATTATAATATGTGAAGAATCATTTTTCGTTTTTAGAAGTACATATACTGCCATTATATCATATACGCAGAGTCTAAATAATAATACTACCTACCTATTATTGACATGTTTCTTTTTGTACTGCATTTCTGTTATTGTTAAATTATTTTTGTTCAAACTATTTATACATTATATCGTGTCGGTATGAAAATCTGGGTGGTAGTATACAATATTGTATATTTATTATAATATTTAGTTCGCCGCGGGCCATCGTCGTAATATGTAGTCACGTCACTGCAGCTGGGGACCGTCATTATAATAACATTATAATACTAGTGCCGGTCGAGTGTAAATTCTGTATAGCAAGATTAAATAATATCTCAGCTAAAAAGTCTCTATATATGCCCAATAGTTTGTGAGAAGGGAGCGATGGGTGGTATAGTTAGATGGACTGTCACGTTCGGAGGTGTGTGACGGAAATCCATTAGGATAATGGTTTTTCAATTACAACTATTGACGTTATCATTATTTACTTGTTTTTTTTTTTTTTTTTTTTGGTCAAATAACAGCTTGAACAAACTTGCGTTTTTTATTATTATCATTATTATTTTTTTTTGGACGGAAGACCCGTCTTTTATTGTTGTTTTAATGAGAATAACAACAACGGAAAAAAGGCACATATATATACAGTCACACAGTGGCGGTGTATATATTTAGCAGTAAAAGTGGAAATTTCAAAACGGTTAATTTCCCGGTCTAATTAGAAAACTAATTAATGGTGCCAGAGGTCGAATGCCTTTATTCTTAAACTTTTCCCGCCAAAAAAAAATATATTCTTATTCTTTTTTTTCCACTGTGAGCTTTTAATTAATTTTTGACCGACGACTGAGAGCCAACAAAACGTGTTATAAAAGACTGTAGTCTTGAATATAAACGCAACTCCCCCTTATCTCCATTCATAATAACTTCCCTTCCTAAAAAAATTATTGTTTTTATGTGTATTTCATGCTACATTTGAACATGTTTTTAACGGATAAAATTTCGTTAAAAAAATATATATTAATCTAAGTAAGTGCGCGAATATTTTGATGTTTAAACGTATACACTATTTTTTTTTAATTTTTTTTTTGATGTTTTGCACCTTTTGTGTTTTGATTGCACTTTTTTGACGTACGTAGATTTTGCACAGTATAGTACTATTACCTACTTTAACGTGGAGATGATTAGTCTCAATCAAACTCACTGTAGTGATTAAGCATAGCACAAGACTATATACTAATAAACACCTATTACTTTTCTTCCTTCCGCCGTTTAGTACCTATATAGTATATATAAATATTTATAGTGGTTTTTGTTTTTATGTGTATATATGCTGCACAGTGTTTTTTTTTTTGAAGTGTGGTTTTTTCACATTTTTAAAGTTTTACACGCCAGTTGAAAGATGTTAGTTAAATCTTTCTTACCGTTGCAGAATACGTAGTTACTCCATAAACAATTTTTTTGTTGTTTTTTGTTTCGTTTTTAATTGGCCTGGTATTTTAATCAGGTATCTTAAATCAACAATTAATGAGTTGATAAATTATTACGATTTTTAATATTTCATAATATTGTTTATATGTAAGGGTGTACATTATATTATGGTAATAATAAAATATAGAAGTATTGTCAGCTAAACTACTTTTTTAGGTGAAAAACAGTTGTTTGATAATCACTAGGTATATATACCGCGATAATGATTAAAATAGTTAGGTAACTAAAAGAATCATATCGAAACACGACAAATAATTTACATATTATCCGAATATCATAAAAACTTAGTAAAATAATTTATTATATATATTTTTTGAAAAAATAAAAACTTTTAACCAAACACTCGAGATCGTATTTAAATTTTAATTAAACTTTTTAATCCAAACCTAAAATAATTATAAGATTCTAATGAAAAAAAAATATTTACGTTCTATCGTCGCCGTTTCAGACCCAATATTATCGATTCTTATTATATACTGTATACGCTATCCTGTTATTGCTTTTCGGGGCGGTACGATGATTATAAACTAAACATACATTATGTTATAATACATACGTATACATGCACTATTCAAGCTATAGTGTGGTTTAGGTTTTACGTGTATAATGTTATACACTATACAGTGTTCAATCGGGCAAATAATTAACACCACCGTATATATAATATCTTTATGAAACATTTAGCTTTTATGATGAGAATGTCCCCGCAAACAACACGGTAAATATAGCGTAGCACATAATATTATTATTATCATTATCTCTACCGTGCCCCATAATATTCGTTGTACAGATGACGACCCATTAGCTAATTACATTCTGACGTGTCTCGACGTATACGTCGTAATAATATAATGTATGCCGGGAAAAAAATAATGTATTATCATTAAGGAAGGGTTTATCAAATGAATATAAATCAAGGCTTTTATTATTATTTTCATTTCGTATACATTCGTGTGTACTCGTATGCCACCAATCGAATGAATAATAATAATAATAATATTAATAATAGTATTGCCATCAGCAATTGACTATTTTTATTTTCATTTCAAATGGACGTCCCCTGCCATCCACTCACCCACCCAATCGTACCTGCGTTCCTCGCCGTAGCAACCTTCGTTACACTAAAACTCACGGACCAGAACCTATTGATTTAGTTAATTTAATTACCGGCATCGTCATAATCATCGTCGTCGCCGTCGTCGTTGTTGTGTGGTGCAGTGTAGTTATGCGAGAAAAATATAGTTTTAATTTTTCATTCAATCCCCCTGCTGTCATCGTTTCATTTCTCAACGATTATATATATATATAGAGGTATGCATATACATCCAGCAGTATATGTCCCAGAACATTGGAAACTCACTTTTAATCATGGTAAATTTCTATTCAAATAGGATTTTTTTTTTTATAACTTGTATAACGTGCGCACGCGTTTTTTTTAATAAAATCACCCATTTGCGAAAATCAAACATTATCTAATATAATAATCGAGTTAAAATCGATTATTACATTTTCTAAATGCATACTGCTTGACGCAGTTTATTTATTATCAAATAGTATTTTTATGAAAAGATCGAATATTAAAAATGAATAATTTTTTCAGTAGATCTGAGTTTATACAATTAAGTTAAAAAACAAAACCAATTATTAATTTCCCGTTTCATGTTAATACAGTATATATTTATACATTTTTTGACGCGTGAATTTTCTTCTTTTCCTGCCACCATATATGTATATATATATATATATATACAGTAGTTTCGGCATTGTGTGCTACACACACGCGGACAATGACGCCACTGAGGCATGGTTAGCCCTCCTCACCACTCGTTGCCGCCCGTTTTCCGTAATTAACCAAAATTACATGCATATGTCGATGATGTTTTCTCCCGTACGTCCCCTTGCGGTCGGCGGCTCGTACGTGGTTATCATACAATGGAACGCGCAGACAATAAAACCATATACCTATATATATATGTATTATACGTATATGTTGTACGTGCACTCGTTTTTCCCTAGATTACGAGTGCCATGGCGAACGTGTGCGCTCATCGATTCGAAAAATATTAACATTAAAAATATATAACGTAAAATCGAATTCGTGTGTTGTGTACGTGTATATATTATAATATATATATATTGTTACACCACGCCGCTGCAGCAGCAGCTCGGCACTTCCCGAACTCCCGCCCCTTCCCCGCAAATGCTTCCTATGTAGACGTGAAAAATAAGAAACGTGGAATACACTGCGTCGAAAATTAAAGAAAGAAAAAACCTTTAGCTTGGGGATCTGGTATTATATGACGTCTTGAATAAGACTTACGTAGTCTTCGGAATAGGATTTCTATGTATGCGAATTCTGCATGTATGGGTTTAAAAGCATTGAAACCCATATGTTTTGACTCGGATGTATACCATATATATATTATACATTATAATAATGTTATTAAATATGATTTTTTTTTTTTTTTTTGGAATTAGTTCCCACTTGATCACTGAAATTGATAAGATGTGTTTCTAAGGTACTAAAATATAATTTTTATTGGGTACGAAATTGTTTCAAATCCTGTGAACACGCGTATAAACATAGTATACAACGTGCATAGGGTACCTACCAGCTACTATATAATATTAAACGATCCAAGATTTAATTTCAGATTATTTTTTCTTCGGTCGCGCCACTCGCGCCCTCGAAAAATTCACGTCAATAATATAAAACTGTTTTTAAATTAATAAGTTTGGTTCTATACATACATTATGTTTATCGAATTATCAAAGTTTAACCATAACGTTAAATGATGGCAACCCCTTTATGCATATCTGATTTCAAAACTTAAGAGCACACACACTATTCATACCATCGGCTGTGTCTTGGTGGAGTATTTTATTTTCAACTCGGCTGTATAATATACTACCGAACGCGTATATTTATTTTAATAAGCATAATGTTCTACTGTAATTTACTCGCTTAATACGAATGAGTTTTACGCGCTACTCTTCCGTCCACCGATTAAAAATCGTAAATCTTCACCGGAAACCTATACGACGTATGACCCATGAAAAACGGATTCAAATACACTTGATCTATCTTATAGTATTTTATTGTCATTATTATTATTTATTTGATTTTCTATTATGGTTTTGTTTGACGCACAATTATAATTTATATTTACTTCTTACACGAATGCATCTCAGATAATATACCGGACATGGATTCTAAAAAATAAACAAAGATCGTGTGTAGCGGCTGTAACTGTGTGTATATTATTATTTTTTAATAATATTCTAAGGCCGACGGACAAAGGGCGCAAATTACTGTTTATCGTAATATCGAATTAAACTCGAAGCTTTTCAACCGACCACGTTAGCACAATTTAATAACTTGTTTTACACGCATTTTCTCGACGGAGGCATTCAATTTAATCACCTCCAAGAATACTGCTGCTGTACACCTATATTATATATTTTTCACGGTTCCGAAAAAAAAATAATAATAACAGTTGGAGTGAGGAGATGATGGTGGTGGTGGCCGCGGTGGTGGTTGCGGCTACCGTAATATACAGTATACGGGGCCGCGGGTAGCTTATATATAGCAACTAACGTTTTTATCCCCTGCGTGACCTCCATTTTAGAAAAATAATATCACACAAGTCGGCTTATTATTATTATTATTAAACGTATAATGAAAAGTTAAATTTTATGTATATTAAAATAATAATAACAACGTTTAGTCCGCCGCCGGGTCGCAGCTTTCGGCCACGAAAAGTAGCTGCAGTAGCTGTTGTTGCTGCGCTACGGTGGCGGCGGCGTCGACGGTGGTGCTGTCTGACTGGTGCCAGGGGTAGTGCGGTTATACATTGTGTTATTATTATTATTACTATTTTTATTATATTCCTAGACACCTACCCACCAAACCCATGTAAAGCTAACCTCGCGATTACGTAATGAATTTTTTTTTAGCTCATTGTCTACAAAATCGCTGTTGTTATAATTACACCATTGTGTAAACGCTGTAAACATGGTATAAAATTAAAACTGTATATTAATTAAACGTGACGTGCGTACATAGTATGTATATTGTATGTGTATATAATATGTATATAATATACATATATATATATATAGGTGTGTGTGAGTACCGGTGTTTGTATACAGGTGTCATATATTATATTATATGATACAATTTTGTATATAGACGACAAAACGGTGGCCGCGCATAGGACACGCCGAGACTGGCGACAGGAAAAAAAAGATAATAATAATAACACAGGCGTCAAATTATATCAACTAGGTACCTACAGGAATGAAAAACTTCTGTTTCATTAGTGTAAAAGCTTTTGAAGAACGGCACTGCAGCGTATATATACATGTATATAATATATATATTCTATATATATATATACGCACGTATACAAAATAGTTATAGATATCTCATCATCGTAGACGTCCGGTTTTTATCGGGCTATTGAATACACTTATATTTTAAAAACGCTTTTCTATGATATGTGTATACACTGAGAGAGTTATACGGTACTGATGGTCCGTATTTCAGCTTTTACTGGACACACTACGCTACGCGTATGTATATTATTTATATATGCGTGTGTTGTGTGCCTGTGTGTATATGTGTATTATGTACCTATGTACTATTTTAACTCGCTCACTCTTATATTTCTGTTTTTTTTTTCTTCTAGCGGGCCTATCTGCTTTTGGTGAAGGTGCAAGTAAGTTAGATTTAATTTTTAACCAACCTTGTCGTTTATTATTCAATATATTATAATATTATGTATACATATGCCATATATAATATGATTGCCTACGCCTTTTTAACTGCAAAAATTATTTTTCTCGTATTAGCTGTGCTTTATAAATATATATGTATAACGCATAACACTTTTATACTAACATTAATCGATTTATAAAAATTAGCTGCGAATATTTATAAGTATATAAAACAAACTAAAATTTATAATTATTTTATTCCCTATTTCCGAATGACATTAAACTTGGTTTAACAATGCTTAAATAATAATTCAATTTTCTTTGAAATTTCTGAATTGATTAATTTCCTTTTACGGATGTACAGTTCTGTGAGTGGATAAAAGTTTTGTTCTCATTTCCAAAAACGATATGCATACCCATAATTTATTCTGATTATGTGCATATATATGAATATCATTTTTTGAATTAAAACTTAAATTAAATCTATAATAGGTGCTGTATAAAATAATAAACATTCTATTAGTCACATATTTGAAGTTTTTTTCTCTAACTGAACCTTCCATTGTTAATTTCATACAAACTTCATTGTGCGAAAAATCAAAATATTATTATTTTTTTTTATTTACTTCTATGACATTTTTAATATAAAACAATTTATTTTTCATATTTTTTTATTTTTGTTGTATTTCAATGCCTAAAAAATACATCATTGTAATTCGTCCAGAATCTAAAATTAAAATTAATATAAAAATATTATTAAAATAGTTTTAGTTGAAAATATATTATGATTTTTATACTTTGACCTATAATGTAGTATAAAACATACACTTTATTTTATTGCAAAACATTTTTAAATACATACTTTTGATAAAATACCATCCAATTAGTTTAAAAGTGTAATCTTACTACCGATGATCAATTTATTATTAACATTTATGTAGGTGTTTTTCCGTGCACTGTATATAATAATAAATAACAAAACTAATAATAAATTATTATTACTTTACAATGCGTAATCAAATAGTTTTGAATACCTAACAATTTAATCCCAACAAAATATTTTATATTTAAAAAAAATATTAATATAAAATTACCAGCTTACTTATACGAATATTATTAAATTATGTGCACTTTCTATCTAATTTTATCTTATAAATATATATATTTTTATATTAAATTTGATTCTGATTATGGCAGAATTATTTTATAAAACCGAACGATAAATAATAGCATTTTATAACATTATAAATGTATTAACTAAATATTGCACTAATAAAACAAAAATAAATAATACGTTTTCAGGCTCTGTCTACTTATAATGTAAATTGTGATTAAAGTATAATTTCTTTTAATTTTATTAATTTATTAAAATTAGTGATACAAATTCAAAAAAGCTGTTTGATAATTACAAATTTAAAAACTTTATACTTTCAATGTGTATCTAAATTGAAATAAACGTTTTTACTAATTTTTCGTTTAAACTGTTACTATCACACTTTAAAATCGTTTTAATCTAAACTTTTTCTTTGTAGTGGAAAAAAGCAATTTACTTTAGTTTGGAAACTAGTCATTATATACCCCCAAATACTTACAACTAGCTCACTATTTGATCCAATCAAGAGAATTAAATATTTTTTTTTCGGAAGGAGATGTTATTTATAAGGCGATGATTTAATTGTTTTAGTTTTTATATTTCAAAGTTACACATATTGATATTGTATATGATTATTATAATTTATATAATCAGAGTTGCTTTATTATTGAAAATGTTTCACTACTATCCAGACAATATAGTATTGAATAATAAACAGTGTACTCGGAATATTTAAAATATTCGTTGTTCTTTAACTTGCGTTATGACTTATTACTACTTATTGCCTGATTATAGGGAATATATATTTACATGGTGTATCACAGTTAGAACTTTTGTACTTCGGGTTATTGTAATTTACATAGGTTGAGATTATTTAGTCGATTTTACGTGACTCGAAAGAATCATATAATTTATATAATATAAAATATTAGAGTTTTCACCGTGACTTAAATTGAAAATAAACAGACAATAATGGAAAAACCATTTTCTTATGCTAGTTGTATAATGTTTTTTATAATAAACCAAAGCTTTTTGTCGCAATATCCCGCAAAAGGTATGGAAACTCAGCTAAAATTATATATGGCGTGTTGCAAAGAACTGACAAATGTTATTAACTAACTATGTAATAACTTTTATTCCGATCAATATTTTTTTACTTTTTGTATGAGTAGTTATAATGATAGTCAATATTCAAATATTTATAATTTTAAAGTTTTGATTAAAACAATTTTTACTCAATTTGTTGATTAATTTAAAAATAAATAAATAAATCTTATTGAGTAAGTGATTCCAAGAAAAAGTTCAAACACCTCTGTGGTACACTATAGTATTATTTAATATTACATTTTAGACATCACTGACATTTTGTTTAATTTTAGAGCCTGGATCCGCTCCACGGAATATTCAAGTGCGTTTGCTCAGCTCGAGCACGATGGTCATACAATGGGAAGAACCCGAAACTCCAAATGGTCAAGTGATTGTAAGCACAATAATAACTACCTACTTAATAATGTTCAGCTTATATATAATTTGTTGCACGGGTAGACAGTAAGACTTCAACTCGTTTATGCAAATATCTATAACTTGTTTATACGCACGAATTTGAGTACTAGTGAATAGTTTGTTATCTCCTTTATATACCAATCTATACTTATTCACACTACTGTAGCCATTTTCTAAAAAAAAAAAAAAAAAAAGCAGAAACAAATCTGACCAACTTCTCTTGTTTTTTGAGAAAAACATGTGATTTTGTAAAAAAATATTTCCACCAACTTGCAAATATCATTTTTATTTTAATCTAAACTACATGTATATCCATGCTCCCGAAAATTCGAAATTTTATACCTCGAACTAAAAAATAGTGTTTTGATAAAATATTTTATATTATATTATAACGGAATTATTGTCAATTTGTCTTCAGCGATATAAGGTGTACTACACTGTGAATCCGGACCAGCAGCTGTCGTCGTGGAATACTATGGTAGTTGACAACAATCAGCTGACCACCATCAACGAGCTGACACCTCTATCCGTTTACACCATACGAGTGCAGGCGTTTACTAGTGTGGGACCCGGCCCTCTATCTTCGCCAGTTCAGGTCAAAATGCAACAAGGAGGTAAATACAACCTGCGGGTTTTTGCGTGTTTTAGGTATGCGAATAAGTCAACGAGACGTGTCTGACTAGCCATATTAAGTTTTTAGCCCATTTCTAAAGAAGAGGGGTCATTAAAAGAATTTAAACGACACAAAAATCCGAAACACGATTAGGTTTTTAAAATTTAAGTTTAAGTCTTACGTACCGATTGTTTTTGTTGCGTATAAACACGTTGGCGCAGATCGGCCATTACTGATTTATAGAGATAGAACACATACCTACTATTAAAATAAAATAGAAGAATATTTTATAAGACATCTTATATGATTTTTTTGAATAAATTATTATTTTCATATAAAGTTACTGTCCTTTGAAAATAAATCAAACAGGATGCCAAACAGATTAAATTAAATGTAGAATGTTTTTCGTGATTATATGGTACAGCAATGTAGCTAAATTGCCTATTCAAGGCGCCGTGTGATCGTAATTTTTTTACCTATTATAGTATAATATAATATAAGTATATCGTAATACAGTATTGAAAAAAATGTTTAGTGTCAACGCAGGAACCCCAAAAAAGGAATAGTATCAAAAATTTATATCGAGTATATAACCTGAATTAGTTTTTATGGGATTACTTACATTTTTTTTATATTTTAAAAAGGATTTATACATCTATGCGTACACTTTGAACCTATTGTTGATACACAAATATCGGTGCGACTTTATAATATATTGATGATTATGATTTGTTCAATATACCAACAACTCGCTAATGTCTTAAGTATATTTACACTATTAGGTAATATATCGTAATATTATCGTGAATTTGATAGTTCTATAACTTCTTTATACCAGTTGCTTCATATTTTTCCATCTCTTGTTTTTAGTTATTATCGTGTGTCTCCAAATCTCGTTGTTTCGTTGTTCTCACCACCTCTGCTTGAATTTCCGTTTGCACTCATTAATATAAAAATACAATTTTAGTGCCCAGTCAACCAAGAGACCTGCGAGTGAATGAAATCGGTGAAACGTCTATTGGACTCCAATGGGCTAAACCCAATCAAGTTGGCGAACAAATTCTCAGCTATGAACTCTACTGGAACGATACATACGCCAAGGTTGATATAACAATAATAACTTATATATTTATTTATTCTGGTAACAAATTTTTAATTAACTCCTTAACTAACTTTCTAATTATAATTAAATTCATGATTTCAACCAGTTGTTATTTTCGACATTTTATAGTACTTATATAATGATAAAACATATTTTAACAACAGTCATCAATATTCCTGCCATTTACGATTTTAAATTTGACCAACAGCCGTCTACGAATTCAACTGCTAATTTTTCACATCATTAAACTGATTCCAATTCAACTACATTCTGTAGTTTCTAACTTAATCAATCGTTAATATAATTTTGTTTAAGTTTGTAATTTTTATTAATCAACAAAAATACAATAATGCTGTACCTTGAATTCTAAACGTATTGTAAACAATAAAATAACGTTTCGGAACGGGACAAAATAAAAATTGTAAACAGTATTGGATGTAATCGTCCGCTCTTTCGTTCTGCAGGAAAAGCATCATCGGCGCATACCGGTATCGGAAAACTACTCGTTGACCGGACTTTATCCGAACACGCTATACTACGTGTGGCTGGCGGCGAAATCCCAACGCGGCGAAGGGGCACCAACTCCGCCGATCCAGGTCCGGACCAAACAATACGGTAAGTGAATGACGTGTCGCCGACGCGAACACGCGTCTCAGAGTCTTCTACTCGGCCGGCTATTATACGCGTATATCGTGCGGAAAGCATTGCAGGTAGGAGGAGACGCGATACCGGCATCATAATAATAATAATTTAATATAGAGTGCACACCACGACGCACCGGAAGAAAGCGACACATGCACGAGTGTTTGTTTACCGATCGCGCTGAGCTGCTCCCCGGCTGTACACGGAAAGGGCGCGTGTGAGGTGTGAGAATGCGAAATTAATCTTCGCACATAGTTAATGAATAAAATATAAACAATACATAGTATGCGGGATAATTTTTTTTTTTTTTTGGACAGGGCACACTCGACTTTATGTTCAAACCCCGCGGTACTCAGCAGCAATGACGTGTTTATAACGATGGGCGACGGGTGGAGGGAGCCTTAGCTTTATTTTTGTACATTTACAATTGAAAGGGACCCGCGGGAAAAGTGAATAGGTCAATTTAATTTAATTTGTGCTGAATAATAGGCACTCGAGGTTTTCATAAGACTATGATATGATGAGTAAAATTTAAACTCTATAAAATTTCGTATAAAAAATAAACTGTGCTACTATATATGTTAGGTTAGCTACGATACGTTTTACATTTAAATCCTCATCGATATCTTTAGAAAAAACATTCTACTGCAGTTACTTCAAAATAAAAATAAATATGAAAACCTTCGGTATATTATTTACGATATATGTACCTAATAATAATATAGGGAGTATCTATGTCTAGTATCTAATGTCTTTGGCGTTGTACAGGATGTACTTAGGAAGTATGACGTACGTATTAGAATTTCATTTCAGTGTACAATTTTCAAATCTTTCGTGTACACCCTATGTACCAAATAAATACATTTTGAGTACTAGGAATACAATAACAAGTATCTAAAAAAAAAAAAAAATTACCTCGCATAATATAATACACCTATTCGCTTGGATGTATATAAGGACGCCATTTTATACATATATATTTTATATCAACATAATATTCATGTATATATTGTATTAGTTTATGCGAGACGGCGATGAGGCGTGTTTGCAGTATATTATAATAATAATATAGTTTAATGCCTGCTGCGCGTGTGTGTACACAGAGTCGGACGCAGCTCGGTGTTTTAATGACGTTAGAATATGCACTAGCACACATACTTCGATATTATATATATATAGATTTGTTATACACGTTGGTTTTTATATATATATAAATCGTAATGTTACTTTTGTTTGAATCGGAGCGTAGTACCACCTACCTACCATCCCGTACGGGTTTTATCCGCGCGCTCCATCCAACACAAAAAACAAAAAGAAAAATACAATTGATCGTGTACTCAACGACGACGAGGGGATTTACATCGATGATGTTTGTTCGTCTTTTATTATTATTTTGTTTTGTTTTCACCCTATATACCTACGAATATAATACGGTCTCGTGGTGGTAATATTATTTTTCGTTTTCGTCGTTATTATTATTATTATTTGTATTTTTTTTTCTTTTGATTTTTGTTTTGTTATTTCTTCACCACGACTTTTTGTGTGTTTTTCCCCCGATCCCGCGGCGTACTGCTACTTCTACACACCGTCACAGTGCCCGAAGCGCCACCGCAGAATGTGACCGCCGAAGCCGTTAGCCCCACATCGATCCTGGTCCAGTGGCAGCCTCCGATGTCCGACCGGAGCAACGGTCAGATAATCTACTACAAGGTGATGGCCGCGGAGAGCGGTATGTCTGACTCGGAAGCCGATCCTTACCGGGTGGAGAACGTCACTGCGTACACGCTGGAAGGCCTGAGACGGTGGACCGAGTACAAGATTTGGGTGCTGGCGGGCACATCCGTCGGCGACGGTCCGTCCTCTTTCCCGTTAACGGTTCGCACCCGCGAAGACGGTAAGCATATTCTCACACCAAACACGCAACAGTCGCTATATAACCTCCATTTGTACACACACATACGCACAAACACACACACACACAAATAATACGATAACAATCGTGACACACACACAAATACAAGTTTACGAGGCCAAATTATAAATTTATGACTTAAATAAAATATACAAATATTAACCATATTATTTCTGCTCGGGGGGACCAATATATTACATGTTATTATTCTCCCTGCAATAATATTATTATATGATACATATTTTGTTTCGTCTTCGCTATGAGTTTAGGTGTAGGGAGGTACATAGTGCTTTATCTTCTTCTTTGCCAATGGTATATTATTTTAGCAATGTATTACCCCGCAGTGCCACGTTTAAAAAAATGTTCTTCCAAAAAAAAAACGAGAAATTGCATTCGCACACTGCTTCTTTAATTTATCTATCCGCAGTCGTGTAGTAATAAATGAAACAATTTTTGTAAAAATACATCAACCTTCTTGTTTTTTATGATCGATTTGATGATAATGGTTTATTTTCACGTAAAATTACCTAAATAATTACAAGTGAAAAGATTAAACTTCAATGCTTTCAAAATCAGACACTCATTTGAGAAAGAGACACAATCACACAAAAACAAAAAATAATTTAAAAATATAATTAGTATTCACGATTTGATTTTCACAAAAAATTTTATTATTTTCTTTACAAACGATTAAAAAATAAAAATAAATAAAATTTGAAAATATATTATTTTTTTACTCGAAACATTACAGTTTTTACTAATAAAATGTCCCCCATTTCTCCCACCATTTCATTAAACATGGCACTGCTATTATACTACTCATATCACATATTATAGTGATTACTGTTAATTTGCATATAATTTGATGTGAATTTGCCGGTGTATTATTGTATTACATTACGACAATCATGGTAGTGACGGCCGCGGATATGGATACGGATTAATATAGTACGGGTGGTTGTATTTATTATCTCTTCGTTTTCCGCGCTGTGTTTCTTCTTTCTTCTCACACTTTTTTTCGCACCACACTGTATAAGTATTATTACTACGATACATCATCGCTGTGTTCTTTTTTTTTAAATTTTTATGGCGCACAGTGAACCAACACAATAGGTTTATATAATTATTAATATACGAGCACAGTAGAGTATTATAAACAAAATTATTTTTTTGTTTTTAAAACAACGCACCACTACACTATACGATGTTCTGGCCCATGACAATTATATCGCATCGCGATCACTCTGCACTATGTATTTTACTCGTGTTAATAAATTTATCATTATTACGTTGTCATGTTTGTTGTTCGCGCGCAATCGTCGATGACGAAAATCAGACGAAATAGATCGAATTCTCTAAGTATTACCTAATATACGTTAGTCGTATACAGCTCGACCGTTTTTATAAGTGTCTAAAACAATAATACCGACTTGGCTTTATGGCGTTTCAAGCCTAATGCGCTAGAAATAAAAGCTATATACACACTAACTATAGACTATAACTATAGAAATGAAAATACCTCGACCCGCGAGTGACGGCGAATATGATGTTGTTCCTCGCACCTTTAGGTCCACTCGTTGCATTGCAATCTTCTGCGAGGAACTTCTCTTGAAATGTGAATCTCGTTTTTTTCTCATCGGGCAATTAATGTGACAATAATTCATGACGAGTCTTTCAAAATATGGACACGGTCATCCTTGTCAGCAGGTACCTGCTAGTTTTAATCAGGCCCTGAAGATGGTATATAGACAGTGAAGATCGTACATATGAATTACGTAATCTTTGTCTTCGTGAATTTGCCATATATATATATTATTATCATTACACATTATATAGTGTTCGGTCAAAATCGATCAATCTATAAACTCTGATGGAGTAATTAATTAGACACGTTACGCACGTCACAATAATACATATACCTAGTACAACTGCGGACTACGGTATATTATGTACCTATATAGGTATACTGTGTTAATATACTGTTGAATATCATGTGAGCATATATTCGTCGTATTCCGATTCGGTCAAATTAATTGTTATTGTATCGTCGATATAATAATATATAATGCCAGCTCTACAATAACATGCGCGTATACGTATATATAGCTTTAACAACAACAACAATAAGCGTGGATATATGGTTATGGGTCAGAACTTGAATTTCGAGCACCACTATAATATAACATTAAGTTGCACCTAGAATACACGGCTTTAAGTTAATATAATGCACATCGCTTGGATAATCACATACATAATGTACACATAATAATATATATTATTGTAATGTAAACCAATATATCAATATAATATGTATAATATATATACAGTGACGTAGTCGAAATTTTAATTTTGATTGGAGTTTGAAGATCAATTATGGGAAAAACCCTAGACATTAGACAATGTAGGTACAAATTCCCATGAAGCTATTCTACTATTAATAATAGGTAAAACGTACAAGTGATTGGGCATTTTTAAATCAATGTCGATGATTTTGTTATAAAATTCAAAATGTGTATTTAAACACATAATTTTAAGGGATTTTTTAAAGGCGAGTGGTGTGGTGGATCTGATCCCCCATCGAATACTTCACTGTATGTATAATATATTTTGTAAAATATCACTATATATACACTGTATATTACGTATAAACAAGAATCGTTCGATGACATGCGTGCGTGCAATTGTTTATCGCACTCGATCCAAACATACTATCCGTAGGTACGTAATAAATATATCTGCTGTATTTCTTTTTCACATTTTTTTCTCTCGTCTCTCTTTTATTATATTTATATAATACATATACCCTAGCTCCATTCCGTCTCCCGGACGGAAGTCTTTTCCCAAGTAATATATATTTATTTATATATTATTATTATATTTTTTTTGGTAACGCTGCACACATTTTGTATTTTGGCAGCTCGACAATTTTTTTACGCACATCATTTTTACACACACGTATTTATATAATATATAATACGACTGCGTATATATATTTTTTTTGTTTTTTGTATTTTTGACACTAAAAGTATTTTTATTGTATCTTTTTGGTACGATTTCGCACTATTTTTTATGCGAAACCGTCGTGTCTGTCTCCCCGTGGTGATCTGGTCGTCCAGAAATGAATAGTGAGTACACAAATATCAACGCAACCAAAACGTAGTAGTGGACGAAAATAATAAGGTTTTTAATTTTGTTTTCTCACCCCGTAGCAGTGATCGTCCGTTGGCTAGCTCGGCGATACATTTAATATTTTTGGATTTTTTTCGTTTTATACTTATATTTTTTAACAGTACTTAACCAGAGTAATATTTTTTGGTAGATTTTGATTTTTGATCACTATAACAATCCTTAAATGTTTTTTTTTTTTATATTTGTGTTATCCTAAACATTTAATTTTATTATTTTTTTTTTTCATAGTGTAACCCCGATTTATTTATCTTTTATTCACCTTCCAAATTTTGATTTTTGTTTGAAATGATATAATTGTTTTTTTACATTTTATATTATATCATAATATATAATATTCACTCCGACAACGTTATTTTTTCTCGCAACTACAATGCGATGGACGTTATCGGAGTGACGCAAGTCAAATGGATGTAAAAAAAAAAAAGGAATTAATTATGTTCTAATCCTTTTTACCATTTCGCTTGTTTGCACAACGTTCCGTAAAACGTTCTTAAATACTAAACATATCTAACTCGCCATGTATGTGTATCGGTATATAACAGTGCCAGGACCTCCTACCGACGTCAAAGTACTGCCCGTCAACTCGACGACCATTCACGTGCAATGGCGACCGCCCACCGAAGAGGACCGTCACGGAATTATCAGAGGCTATCACATACACGTCCAAGAAGCCAAGCCCGAGGTAAGCGTCTTATCGCTGGATGGATATGAACCGATATCGATCA
Source organism: Nasonovia ribisnigri (assembly GCA_027563435.1). Lineage (NCBI taxonomy): Eukaryota > Metazoa > Arthropoda > Insecta > Hemiptera > Aphididae > Nasonovia > Nasonovia ribisnigri. The sequence goes on from JANEHU010001131.1 coordinate 84,715, forward strand.
TCGTTTGGCAATCATTGTTTACCTAAACCGTTTCGTTTTTCTCTGACCACAGGGCAACGCTCTGCTCAATGAACCGTTGAGATTTGACGTTACAGACGCACTGGAGAGCAACGTCACGGGCCTGCAACCGGATACCCTGTACGCGATCCAGGTGGCGGCCATCACTCGCAAAGGCGACGGCGATCGCAGTTATCCTGCCAAAATCAAAACACCGGGCGGCGTACCTGTTCGGCCCGTCGTGAACCTCAAGTACTGATATTTACGATAGTCCCCGACTAAATAAATGCGATATGCAATAATTCACTAATATAATATTTTATGTACCCTATAACCCTATAACCTAACCTAACCTAACGCGCGTGACAAAAACAAAACCGATATTTTGCCCTAAAAAATAATATTATGATGTCTTGCAGGGTTTTGGAACGAGAACCAAAAGTCAACATCGAACTGGAATGGACCAGGCCGACGAACACTTATGGTGAACTGTTAGGATACAAATTGCGTTACGGGATTAGGGGACAGGAAATGTTCGAGATCATGATGACCGAGAACAAGAGGCGCATCACCGATTTAGGTACCTATATATCTTACAGTGGCTTTTTGATCGGTCGACCTGTTGTTTGCAATCGCTTGTTCGTTAGTGTATACTTACCTAAATTTGTTTTTCAGAACGTGGCGTTGAGTATGAATTCCACATATCTGGTCAAAACCAAGTGGGCTTTGGCCAAGAAGCCACAGAGTACTTCAACACTCCTGAAGGACCACCAACTGGGCCTCCGATAAACGTGTCATATGAATTTCAAACACCCGACGTGGTTTGTATCGTGTGGGAAGAGCCGTCTCGTGAACATCGCAACGGACAGATTATCCGCTACGACGTACAGTTTCATAAAAAAATTGATCAGTCTACCATCACACATAGAAATACCACACTGAAAAAGGTATGAAGCATTAAATAAATGAAATCTGAGACAAACAATTCATTAGCAGTTAGTGTGTCTTAATAGGAAGTGAGACATGAAGATCTGCTTTCCCCTTACCAAAGAATAATCTGGAAGTGTAAAATTATCATTTTTAACACAATTATCTCTAAATTAATTTTTAAATACATTAAACATTTTTTGACAAAATCTAAATGAAACAAATAAACTTTACATTAGTTGTTATACTGTCAACATTAAATAAAAACATTAGCTACTTTGAAATTTATATTTATCTAAGAAAATTTGTTTTTTGATTTTTAATTATTATTAAACATAAGTATTATATAAACTATAATTTACAACTATTAAGCTGCTATAATGGATAAACAATATACATGTTACATAATTATATTTAAATTTTAAATTTTTAAAAACATCAAAAATATAGTTTTTTATATTTTCAATACAATTTCTAAATATCAAATTCCAATATAAATAATATAAAATAAATATTCAAAAATGTATAAATATTAATAAGAATTCAGTTAAATTACTGTGTGCGTGTGAATCTATGATAAATTACATGCATGTAATGTAAAATGATATCAGCCTTACATATTTGTTATAGTGTAAATTTTCTATATTAATATATTTATTTTTTGTCTTAGGCGGTATTTTCTGGTCTAGAAGAAGCCACGGAATATGTTGTCACCATTAGAGCAGTAACTGCTGAAGGTGAAGGGCCGTGGAGTCCGCGTATGACCATAAACACAACCAGAGAAATGGTTCGGGCTCCCATGGGTGTTAAGGCTGTAGCGACATCCGACCAAAGTATACAAGTGTGGTGGGAAGCTGTCCCAGTGCGAGTAAAAATCAACGGTTATCGTATTTACTATACAATGACAGCAGTTGAAGATCTCAACCAATGGAATGTAAAAGATGTTCCTGCCACTGAATCCACAGATCTTGCTAATCTTGAAAAAATGGCACAGTATGCTATAGCAGTCGCAGCGCGCATCGATAATGTAAATAATATAATATCTATTTATTTCAATTGCCTGTTTTTCATTTTCTATAATTAATTGTATTAATTGATACATGTTGATTTACAGGGTTTCGGAAGGCTCTCTGAAAAAATCACAGTCATTGTAAAACCAGACGAGGTACCATTAAATTTGCGTGCATCAGATGTAAGCACCCACAGTATGACTTTATCATGGACTCCACCTATAAAATTAAATCCAATTGGGTACAAGATCTCGTTTAATGCAGTTAAAGAATTTAGAGATTCACAGGGCGTAACCCAGTTGCAAATGGTACCAACTCGAATAATTGAATTGGACAAATATGTTTTGAGCCATACAATCGATGAATTATCGCCATTTATAAGCTATGCTGTAAATGTTAGTGCTGTACCATCTGACCGTAGCTATAGACCCCCTTCAAGAATTACTGTTACCACTCAAATGGCCGCTCCACAACCAATGGTCAAACCAGATTTTTTCGGCGTTGTAAACATGCAAAAAATACATGTGAGTAAAATTGTTTAATTATAGTAAATACACGATAATGAACTTTGTTTTATGTTGTACATTAGGTTATATTACCTCAAGCATCAGAAGAATATGGTCCGATTTGTCATTATTACGTAGTAGTTGTTCCAGAAAATCCAGACACTGCACTTATGACTCCAGATGAATTTTTAAATCAAAAAGTAAGCATTACTAATACATATATAGTAATTTATATGTGAACAGGTTATTTAATATATTTGTTTTAAATTTTAGCTTGTTGAAATTTCCCAGCAAGAGTTATTAGCTGAGGGGGAGCCTTACATTGCGGCTAAATTCCCTCACAGAACCATACCGTGGACGTTTTATCTCGGCAATGGTGAGACGTACGATGGATTCCTCAATCGAAAACTAGACCAAAATGTGAAGTACAGAATATTTGTTCGAGCATTCGTTGACACCCCACAAAAAGTAAATAATAATAATTTAAATGGCAATATTACACTGAGGCTGTAGTTTTGCAACATAAATTACTTAAAAATATAAAAAAAAGGCGTCCAACATTGTCAATAAATGTGAAAAAGTTACTAAAAATTCATTTTTTTAAATATAATAAATATAATATTGAATGCAAAATTATGTTAGATTTCTTCTTTTTTTTTATATTTAATCTTAACAAAAAAAATATTTTACACAAAAAGTTAACTCAAAACAAAAAAAATATAAAAAATACAAAAATACCTAAAACAAAAAGAAGAAAAATGCAATTTAAATTTGAATAATTTAATTTTGTGTAACATAATATATCAAATTTATATAAAATTAAGCATTGTTTTTATATAACATTTGCATATTTCTTTGAAACTGTAAATTGAAAATCTTATTTAACATAAATTTATTTTGTATTAAATACAAAAATTAACATTATTATTGACTTTTAGTCTCCAAATAGAAAAAAAAATTGGGGGTCAGGTGGCTGGGAGGGTTAGGCTGACACTGCAATTATACATAAATTAATTTCATCTTGATTTTATTTCTTAGCATTTATACACATCTAGTCCATTCTCTGAGCCTATATCGTTGGAAATGCGTGAAGTTGGCCCTGAAGAAGTACCCAAGCGACCTGAATTAAGAGATATGAACCTTCCTACTAACACGGGCTCCAGCGGAACAACAAATGATCATGTGAGTGTCAGAAGCAGCGCCACTCCACCTGGATTGTTATGGCTGGTTGGACCTGTAATCGCTGCAATATTGCTGACTGCTGCATTAATATTACTGTTTGTGGTTAAGAAGTAAGTTTGAAAGGTTTTTTATAAACAGTATCAATACTTTAGTATATAATAGAGATATACATTGAGTATTTATTTTAAGACCTCCAATCATAGTACTTTTTAATAATAATATATTTGCTGAAATCTCCATAATAGGTAAATAACTCTTAACTAATTGTATGTTCAACATAGTCTGTTTTGCAAAAAACATTCTAACAATTATGTAACCATCCATGTGAAAATCATAGTTTTTTTCAATGTTACTATTTTGATCAGTGACATAATAACTTTTAATATAACATCTTTATAATCTTAGATGATGTATAACTCCTCTCAGATTTCCACATACAGTCTGATTTAATTGTCTACATAGAGTTGTTGCCAAACAAACTGGTGGTTGGTGGCTTTGCCGGCCACAAAGACATTTTACACCTGGTTCAGCAACTTTATTTATTTTCCTATTACACTTTACATAGGTATCTAATAGTTTCTTATGTGGTAGATAAATAATTTGTATTTTCAACAATCAGTACTATTATTATAACTGATTATCATTATAGTATTATAATGATAATTAATAATTAATAATATAATACCTACAATTATAATATTTTATTTTCTCATAAATTAACTATCACTGTCCAGTATCCACAATCACAAATTTACTCATAAACATACTATCAATTAGACCTTGTGGATTAGTCATCCAGTTCATATTGTTTTGTTTTTATAGATTTTTTATTTGAGTAATTACTGTGCCATGTCTTGTGTTAGTGCTATAAAACAGTATTATAAAGGATGCCGTAGGTACAGTGTCATAAGTCATAACCTATGTATATAATTAATTCAAATATTTTTAATTTTTAATTTTATATTAAATCATAGTGTTTGATAGTATCTTGTATCTTATAATCTTTTTAATTAAAACATATGACCTACATATTTATATTTATATTCAATATTATGAGACTCATGTGAATCATAAATTATAAAGTTAACATTAAAATTGCATTGACAAATTTCAAATTCTTATGGTCCATTATACATACTTCATAAAAAATAATAAAACATTATGTTATTTTTAAAATTAAAACATAACAAGCATTCCATATTCTGGTTCCTGCCTGTTGACTATTTAATAAAAAAAAATAGAATTTACATTAATTTAATATATAACTGTGAACTTTCTATTTAATCCACAGTTTATGTATGGTAATTGTATTGATATTATATTGTTTTTATATTTGAGTAAATTCTAACAGACATATAAGGCCCATTTAATATTAAACTCTACCTAGTAATATTATTATTATTTGAAAACTGTTAAGCTATTGTTTGTTTAATATTGAACAAATATTTTGGCATTGCTTTTACGTGGATTGCTCGATATTTGGTCTTAAATAGATTCCATAAAAGTATCTGGTATTGTGTGTAGAGTGTCTAGTTGTATAGGGCTACACCCATTGGCGGAAATCCACTCAAATTTTGGTGGGTAGTGGGTGGGGGGTTTTAATTCTTACAGATAGTAATGTGAGCCTATACTCCTTCGAACCTACCCCCCCCCCCCCCCCTTGCCGTTTTTAACTACAGACTGTGTAACCTTAGATGAAACCCCCTCCCCCCTCCTGACACGCTATATCGTCGACCGTGGTGTACTATAACGCGCGTGTGTGTTTGTTTTTCGTTCCACAGGCGCCGCCGTCCGAGCAAGTACGGCGAGACGTCGGGCGTGACGAAACCGCTGATCGGCAACTCGCACCCGAACAACGACCCGGTGGAACTGCGCCGGCTGCAGTTCCAAACGCCGGCGATGGTGTCGCACCCGCCGGTGCCCATCAACTACCTGGCGCAGCACATCGACCTGCTGAAGGCCAACGACAACTTCAAGTTCTCGCAGGAGTACGAGTCGATCGAACCGGGCCAGCAGTTCACTTGGGACCACTCGAACATGGACGTCAACAAGCCGAAGAACCGGTACGCGAACGTGATCGCGTACGACCACTCGCGGGTGGTGCTCCAGCCTCTCGCCGACGGCCCGCCGGGCAGCGACTACATAAACGCCAACTACTGCGACGGTTACCGGAAGCACAACGCGTACGTGGCCACGCAGGGGCCGCTGCAGGAGACGGCCGGCGACTTTTGGCGCATGTGCTGGGAGGTGCGCACGTCCACCATCGTCATGATGACCAAGCTGGAGGAGCGCACCCGGGTCAAGTGCGACCAGTACTGGCCGGCGCGCGGCTCGCAGGCGTACGGGCCGATCACTGTCGCGCTGGTCAGCGTCCAGGAGCTGGCCACGTACGTGGTCCGGTCGTTCCACCTGACCCGATCCGGCGACGCGGAGACGCGCGAGGTAAAGCAGCTGCAGTTCGGCGCGTGGCCCGACCACGGCGTGCCCGACCACCCGGCGCCGCTGCTGCAGTTCATGAAGCGCGTGCGGGCCGTCAACCTGGTCGAGTCCGGCCCGGTGGTGGTGCACTGCAGCGCGGGCGTGGGCCGCACCGGCTGTTTCATCGTCATCGACGCCATGTTGGAACGGGCCAAGAACGAGCACAGCGTCGACATTTACGCGCACGTCACGTGCCTCAGGGCCCAGCGCAACTACATGGTCCAGGTAAGCGGCTCATATTATCGTCGGTCGGGCTAACGGTTGACGGGGGTAGGGGTGGGGAGGATAGAGGTAGGACTTGGCGCGCGCCTAAGTATTTTTGTTTGCTACGATTTTCGCTGGCCGCCCATGTTTCTTCTTCAGCTAACTTTAGTATTACTATACAGCTACCAACGTGTCTCGTAAACTCTTACTGCTGATCGATATTATGCGTATAATTATGCTATGATCATAAAAAAAAAACACCGTTGCTAATAGTTTAAAACACTTAATGAATAGTTTTTAAGCAAGATACACAATTACTATCTAAATTTCAACGATAAATATAGCATAACTTTTAATATTTTATTGGGTATTTTGGACCGCATGACAAAATATAAGCTGCTCTTCGCGTTAGTATTCGTTATTTTTTAAAAATTGTCGTTCTGACATATATAAATGAAGTTCGTGTAAGATTTATGGGTGAAAATTAACGCGCTGGGGACATCGTTTCCTTCACTCGTTTTTATAGTCATTGGTTATCACATTAAATTATAATATTATTTATTTTTCTCCCGACAGACCGAAGAACAATATATATTCATACACGACGCTCTCTTGGAAGCCGTCACGTGCGGCGAAACAGAAGTGTCCGTGCGCAACTTACCTATGCACATTCAACAGTTGTCCCAGATGGACGTTGGAACGACCGTCACCGGAATGGAACTCGAATTCAAGGTAATAACACTGTTCGATTTTGAAATATAAACTGAAATGCTATATTTTTTGAAGGGGGTGATAGGGAAGGAGCCTGTACGATACAAATTGGTTGTGTGTGTATGTTTTTTTTTTCTGTTAAGACTTGTGTGTAGGTTCAATTAAGTTCTAAAAATAACGTTTACCCAAACCACGGTATATTATATTAATTATGTGTAGACCTTTCTGGAAACACTTAAATTATGTGCAAACATAATATAGTTGATGGGTCCGAAATCAACTTAACATGGAGCTGTCTTTCAATAATAATTTTGTTAATGGGACAATAATTTAAATAATATTTGTAATTAGGGACTGCGATGGTACTCATGATATTATGTTTCAGAAATTATATTATTTGCGAATACAATATATGTCGACTCCTTTATATTTTATAGAATAAACATTTATTTATTTATGTCAATTTTTTTAACAACCGTCAAGTTGATTTGACATTGATTATTGTCTATAGAAATTGGAATTTTGTGTTACTTTGGAAGAGTAAGTCAAATGATTTCCCGTTGACTTATGCACCAGGCAACGCCGTTCCCTATACATTACATTACTTATATGTATAACGTACTATTATAATGTCGATTAAAAATAGCCATATCATAATATTATTTCTGTTGCAGAAATTAACGTTGGTCAAAAGCGAATTCTGTCGATTCGTCAGCGCCAGTCTGCCCGTGAACAAGCCGAAAAACCGTTTGGTGCACTTGTTGCCGTATGAGAACACCAGGGTGTGCCTGAGCGGTGGATCGTCTCGGGGCATGGAAGGGTCGGACTACATAAACGCCAACTTCATAGATGGGTACCGGCAGCGGGGGGCTTACATCGCGACCCAAGGACCACTGCAGATTACCACCGACGATTTCTGGCGCATGCTGTGGGAACACAACTCCACCATCGTGGTCATGCTCACCAAACTGCACGAATTGGGAAGGGTGAGACGAACACATATATGGTTAAAATAATGGATGTAACAATTTTTATGTATAGACTGCAACTAACGGGTGTGATGGGGTTAACGGGACCATTTTCCCCGGATCCCATTTTAGGAAAAAATTTTAGTGGCACCCTAAAACCCGATAAAGTTATATTATTTTAAGAACATTTTAATGTTTATCGGAGAATACATATGATTAAGATTACTCGGCGTTACCCACATTGAAGCTTATCGTTTCTTAAAAATAATGGGGCCCATGTTAATGTTATACGTACACTTTTTGTACTTTCGTAGCATCGTGCATCATCTTGCCTGTTATAATATTCTAAATGGATTATCATAGAAATAAATAATTTAAAATAAAAAATGTAGTTCCCTGCATGAAATTTTAAATCAAAAATATAACAGCTACTAATTTACAGTACAAAAAATCATTTGTATAGCTGCTCAACAGTTTGTATTGTGCACCAATTCTCCATACCAAGGTATTAATATTCGAAAATCTGTAGTTTATCGTTGTTTACACCTTCCTCACTAAATATTAAAACGAATTACGAAGACGATATATTGTTATTTTTAATGCTGCATCACTTATCTTTCGATGGCACAAATTAACCATACCCTTCTTTCCACGTTTTAAAATGTTAAACTTTTACATCACTGCATTGCAGTACTTAAAACTATTAAATTTAATTACATGGTGACAGCTGGCTCTGTAATTATTGGTAAATAAAAAGTTTATGTGAACATCGCGGAACGTTAAACACGAAAAGTTTATATCTCGTTATACCGATGACTGTAAATGTTCAGCTTTTTTTTTTTTGGTACGACAGTTTTACATTTAAATGTGTCAGATATTATATTTGTGAATTGTGATACACTCGGTACAAGTATAGTTTTGGTTGGTGGGGGGGAAGTGGTTGGAGTTCACGTCTTGCTTATAGTGTCGAGTGCTTATAAAAATAGTTGCTACGCAGTCAAATCATCGTCAAATAATTTATCGTTGAATGCTTTGCAGGAGAAATGCTACCAGTACTGGCCGTCCGAACGGTCGGTCCGGTACGACACGTTCGTCGTCGAGCCCATAACCGAATACAACATGCCGCAGTACATACTAAGAGAGTTCAAGGTGACCGACACGATCGACAACGGATCCCGGACCGTCAGGCAATTCCAGTTCACCGACTGGCCGGAGCAGGGCGTGCCCAAGTCGGCCGAAGGGTTCATAGACTTTATCGGACAAGTGCACAAGACGAAAGAGCAATTCGGACAAGAAGGTCCGATCACCGTCCATTGCAGGTATATATAGAAAAAATAAAAACTATAATAATTGTAATATTGTATATTTAAAAATAAAAATTAACCTCTAAAATTAAGTTTCGTTCATAATCAAATTATTTAATTAATGATGGTGTAGTAAACGTGTTATGTTTTCGTCCGGTGTAAGACGACGATGACTTAAAATAACACTAAATACTACATCACCACTGTTTCCGGCAGAGATCGATACACATTTATTTGAACTAAGAAAAAAAATTTTACAGCGGCGGCGTGGGCAGGACGGGCGTGTTCGTGTCACTGAGCATCGTGCTGGAGCGGATGCAATGCGAGGGCGTAATCGATCTCTTCCAGACGATCCGGATTCTGCGGACGCAGCGTCCGGCCATGGTTCAGACGGAGGTTGGTCTTACTGCAAAACATATTATACAGCCCCCCTCCTCCTCCCACGGAAATACACCCAGGTTGATTCTGTTGAAATTGTGAACTGAAACTATTTTATCGACTTTATGGGTTTTTCCAACTCTTTTAAGAATTTTAATATTACCATAATAAGTCCTCGAATCTCTATAGTCTATATAAAAATCAATACAATGTCTGTTATATTTGTAGTATTTTACTATCGATTATTTCAATTTAAAATGTCACCGAAAATTGTTACTTAAGTACTTGGCACTGCTTTTACGACGAGCAAAATAAATGTCTTCAGTACCCGAGTGTGACATATACATTTAACGAATATAAACGTCATAACATTTTGTAACATTTTTCAACCCCCTAATCAATGCAATACCGGCCCTAACCCCCTCCCATTTGGTGAGTGACAGGGTGTACTTTGGCACCTCTATTATTTTCTGCGTTTATTTTCATGCCATAAAGTTTACAATCGCGCTGATAGCCAATGCATTATAGCAAAGTATAATATTATATTTGGAAGTAAATAAATGGTATGCATACAAAAGCTGTTTCCAACTTCCCAATTTGTTTAATTCATTAATAAAACCCTTCAACTCCATCCATAAAATACATTGTATTTTTACTGTGACGAAGAAAAAGTAACTATACTAAATCGTTACCTAGTACGATGGAAACCCCGCGACGTGCTAGAATGTTAGCACTTCTGATAAAAACAAATTTGCTCGAATTTTACCACCGCCCTAACCATTTTTTTATTGTATGTTTTTCTCCTCCACAGGAACAATACCAGTTCTGCTATCAAGCGGCTCTCGAGTACTTGGGGTCTTTCGACCAATACTCTGACTGAGACAGGCCAGACGTGTTCACCTACACTGAGCACGCGGTTTAAGAAAATGAAACGTAATACAAATATTATTACGTTTACAACGCGCACGTGGACAACCGGAACGCCGCCGCCGTCGCCACATATTATAGATTATTATTACTATTATTATTACTATTATAATTATTATAATTATTATTATTTTAGTCGGCTGTATATATAGACATACTATACTATAACGTATGTATAATGTCATAGTCTTATATATGCGCACTCGCACACAAGTTAATGTCTGCAGTGTCCGTCTGTTGTAAAAAATCTAGTCTCGAAACACATCACGTACATATACATAGACACATACTCACTGACACTACGAACACACAATCGCACACGTGTAGGTAACGCGTTTGGAGGGGGTGAGAAATGCCTCTTATGCCTCGCCATTATAAGCGCGATTTTTAAATATTGTGTATTATAGTCGTGATAATATTATTATTACGATATTATGCAATGAGTACAATACGCGTGAACGGTGTCGACCGCTCTTTTTGTACTTAATACCCTACTTTTTTTTGTCTATGTTTTTTTATTCGTTTTTTATTACTCGACTCGCGCGTATAGCGATAGCGACGAAGAATGACGATATGACGACTATACCTCCCATCACCCGACTGTTGGCCGAATCGCGGTTGTAACCGAGTGCCGCGTGGTACTGATCAAATAACCACCCCGGTATAATATTATCGATGCGCTATACCGTCGTACTGCAACCATCAGCACCGTCACGGGTTCATTTCACTCATAATAATAACGATACGATAATATTATTAACTAGTCGACCTACATATGTGTGTGTGCTGTGTATGTATCGAAAATTTTTCTAGGGATCGTGTATAGACCGAAAACTTTCATAACGTGTAAATTTAGACAATTTTTAAACTCATAGTGACTCGATATCGTTGTATAAAAAAAATCCATCGACTGATGTATTTAAGGATAATACCTTTTTGTGTTCCATGGTTAATTTTATACTTATATATATTATTTGTAATATTATTATTATTTTTATTATTATTTTTTACTTTTTTAACTTCTAATTAAGTTCGATTTTTTTTTATCATTATTATTAATCTTATAGTTGGAGGTTACCGTTCTTCGTCCGACTTTATTATTATTATTATATTTTTTTTTTTGTACCCGTTTCTACTATTATTTTTATATGAATATTATATTTATGCTTTTTTTCTTATTTTGATTTGTGTTACCATCCCCTCTCCCCACCCGGAGGATATTTCGACCGATGATGAACATCACTTTTGCGTTAAATATTTGTACTATCTTTTCTTTTATATTTTGTAAAAAATAAAAACAAAAAAGACAATATTATACAAACGTGCCCGTCCTTGAGGATAAGCGTGTTAGCAGCATATTTCTCATCCAGTTTGCGTTGCTCGTACGTTTTTTTCCACCCCTTTTTTTCTATTAACATTTCGGAGTCGCTCACGCTTAATCGAAAAACAATACAATCACTCTTGCAAACATTTGCTTTTTCTATGCTTGTATAGGTATAAAATATGTTATACACACAAATCGGTCGGTTAATCGAATAATCGTTTCGGCATATCATATTATATAATAATAATTAATAATTAAAAAGAAGAATAAAGTTCCAAAAAAAAAAAAAAAAATGATAATCGTTATCCTTGGGCAACATGTTTCTCTTTTGTACATAGTATTTAATGATTAGGACACAATGATTATTATTAAAACTAAAACTGTATAAACAAATGAATGACAAATTCTGCGAAGTGATTATATAACGTTGTTGACGATTTGATAGTTGAAATTTGTATTGTAAAAAAAAAATGTATTTGAAGGTAAATTTAATAATAATAACTTGTATTTGTCACCAGCCAAACGGTCCATTATTAGAATATCTAATTGATTAAATTGTTTATAGAAATTTTAAAGAAAATAAAGATAATATGGATTTGACAATTTTATTTATTTGTTTAGTTAATTTGACATTCTAAGTAGGTTGTTAACTACAGACAATATTGTCTTCTGTATCAAGAATTCCTCTTTTCTTATTGGGATTTTCAATGTAACAAAATATACACTGTTGGTTGACTCACACGAGTATGTTCAGTGGGTACATTATTCTGTTGAAATAAATAAAAATACATAGGTACTTCTTAACGCATAAAAAAGACACGTCTCGTTCTTTTGTAACAAGTAAATACAACTTTATCATCGTGAAATAAAAGTTGAATATTTTAAACACATGTATGAAAATATGAATTAAATTGTTTAATTGCATTCTTAAAATATAGCCTGCTAACGAAAAAAAGTTTTAAAAAAACATATTTATAGGTATTTGACTTAAAGATTTTTACATGAAAAAAAATGTCTGTTACAAAGTGTCGTTAATGCAATAACAATTTAAAAAAAAAAAACAGGTAAATTATAATAATATTGTCAATGGACAAAAAAAAAATCAGAGTTTTTGAGATTTACAGGTCATAATACAAATGCTTACTTGTTCAAATTGTTTTTAAATGTGTTAAAATACAAATATAAATACATAAAAAAAGTGTTTTAGTTGGACTAATAAATTTAAAAATAAGTACAAAATTAATTAATGGAAAATGATAATAACTTCCTTCTATAGATTTATATTTTGTATTTTGAATTACAAACACTAAGCAACAGTTTTAAATAGTATTTCAAATATAAATGTCTCAAAGTGTTTTTAAATCTATTTAAAATACAAAAAAAAAACAAACAGGTACTTACCTTATGTGTATTATGTGGTACATGGATATGTGGTCGATAAAATTGCAATAAAATATTTTTAAAAAGGAACAGATGTCACTTTGGTAGATTATAGTAGTATGTTTCAAATGTACCTCGTAAATTAATGTCACCGCAATGGATGTGTCAAATTAAAATTCAATATGATAGATCATTGCATACAAAAAAATTTGTTGGCCTCTAAGGATATTTTATTATTCATTTATAATATGAGGTATGTTGAAAACTAATATTTTTGCCATGAGTATCTCATAAATCATATAATTTATTATTAGAATTATTAAATATACATTTTCGTTATTATATTATGAATAGGGTCGGAGAACTTGATGACCTACAAATCTTGAAAAAATGCAAGGACACAATGCATAAAATTAGATAAAATATACTCGCATGTTTAAAAATAAAGTTAAAAATGTTAATTTGATTTGAATAAAAGTTAAAATTCATCAATACCTACCATCAAAAATTGACATAATAATTAATAATTGATTTAAATAAAAAATATCACTCAAATATAATACCAAAGAACATTTATCTTGCTTAAAATAAATGAATATTCTTTGTTTTCTGTTTTTCTTTTTCTCGTTTCATTATTCAAACCGTAAAAAGTAGAGGAAATTAAATTAAGTACTTAGGCAAATAAATGTTTCTAACCATTATATGGAGGACATTATTAAAGTATGCATAATATTTACAAATGTACTGCCAGCAATATGTAGAACTACAATATCTCGGACTTTAAACCAAAAGAATGCAAATACGCCTACAAAAATAAATAGAAAAATGCACCAATATTGATAAAAAAAAAATGACCTTTCAACCAATAAATGCCAAAACATAAGTCAAATCAGTTAATAAAATATTTAGACTAATCTCTAGCTTTGTATACCATAAATCTATTAACAACCATTCTATGGTACCACTATTGATGCATTTCAGCATTTGCATGCTTTTTCGTAACGCTTTCATTAACAGTAGGACATTACAACTTTCTATATATTTTTTTTTTTTAATAATAACAAAAATGGTTTGAGATACAAATGTTATTGTATTCAATGTACATAAAAGCTGATATTGTATATTTGATTATCCAATTTTGTCAACATTTGAATTTCAAATGATCATAAATATAAAATAATTACTTTTTAAATAGCATTAATACATATTTTATGACTATTATTTGACAAAAAAAGGATCTCTATAGATACCTGATCGAGTTTGTTGCATATTATGTAGTTGATGGTTTAAAAAACTGAATGAGGAATATAATAATATCAAGGACACTTAGAAAACATAGAGCGGTACAGCCACAAGAACAGACAAATCCACTTTATTATCAAAATCCCATCCAAGGATGTAATTATTGGGCATGTTCATGAGGATTGAGGATCACAAGAAATGTGTAACAAATAACTTTACAGACCTTTGCTGGGCCCTTTGGGGTACCCGGACAAACACACTATGTTTGAGAATAGGTAGCACGAGTATACAAAAAAGTTACTCATTAATTTCTAGTCGAAAATATTAGGACAGTTTCATTGCATGAACCAGAGCGTTTTAAAAGCTTTACAATATTATAAATATAATAAATAGGTAATATTATACAGAAGATGTACATTTTTTGTAAATAATTATTCTTTGATATATTTTAATAATTAATTATGTTAGTATATAGGCACTGTGTATAATAATAAAAAAAAACTGTGTATAAATATGAACTTTTTTTGAAAAAAAAATATATATAATGTATAGTAATAAAAATGTCAATTTCTCGCATTGAATAATCATAGCACTTCATCGCGATGGTAGTACGCAGATGTATAATATCATTTTAGGGCGTGTTAATTCATAAAGTTGCTGATTATTACATATGCCTCGAGTTGCCGAAGGATCCCAAACCAGACTGGGAGGCTCCTTTGTTGAATCCCATTTGAAGGTTGAGGTGACCTTCGGATGCTCTCAACTGGTCTTCGGTAAATTCCCTTTTGTTAGCATCTGCCATTTTAGGTCCCAATGCCGGGCCTGTGTACTCAGGGTGCTTTTGGGTCTGCAAACAAATACAGTTAGCATTATTATTATTAAATATGCATAATCAGAGGCAGTTGCATCCCTGACAAGTCATAGCAGCCTCAAAGATATAGAAAATTACATTTATTAATCTTGATCTTCAAATTTGTACAACTATTATAAATAACATAGTTTTAATATTGTGTACAGCAGTTTTAATGTTTTGTAATTAATCATCATTGTCAAGATTATCAACAAACTACACTTTTAATGTTATATATTCTAAATAATAATAATAACAAATTAAATATTTCAGTTGCCAAAAGATGAATACAATAAAATTTTTTAGTTTATAACTATTAATTACTTCAATATTACAACGTAGTTCATATGTACGGTAACTCAATGCTGATAGAATTAGATTGGTGAAAAAAACATTTTCATACCCGTGAAGGTAAATAAAAACTAAAATGCAAGAATAACTGGTACACAGATTCTTAAATAAATGTCAACGTATCGTTTGTTTTCTCTCTCTGCCCCAAGCACAACGTAGCACAGCAAATATACGTTAGCCAGAACCAACCCTGAGTTATTAATTTTAATATTACAGCGAATTCATCTATTATGAAATTTACCTTTGTATTTTGTATGTAATTTACATAAGCATTTTAAAATTGTAATAATTTACACCATCATAACTCACATATACAAATTAAAATATCATGAAATATCCAACGTACAGCGACACGGTTTATGTTCTTATTGTTCTTAACTTCAAGTTCGATAATAGGTGAATTATCTCTAGTTATAAAACTAATAGGGTTGGTTCTGCTGAACGTGAAATTGGTAAGTTGATCGTGGTTCAGAGGGAGAAAATATACAAATAGTGCACCCTCTTTAACAAAAATTTTGTTTCAGGCACATCTGCAGGTCCATGCCCATATTATTATAAACTAGGCTTGTGGGTGGTATGTACTTACAATGCGAGCGAGGGCGTAAAGGCAGAGCGTCACTTGCGCTATGTTTCTGCGTTCGAACAAATCGGCAGTTTGGAAAATCTCTTCTTCCGGTACACCGTATTTTTTGATGGCCGCTTGAAATCTAAAAAAACAATAAACATGTATAAGCGCACACGGTCGAATTAGAGTAGACGTTTTGAAAATATCGAAATCAGAATTGTTCACGTTTCAACATGACGTATGACTAAAACAATTAATATGTACTACCTATATAGTATATCCATCGGAGTATTTCAAAAATAATCCGCTGCGGAATAAGAAAGTGAAAAATGTGCCTACATAAAATGATAATAGCAAAACGTAGTGATTTTACCCTGTTTTAACCAATGAGAAAACCCTTTGAGCGCGGATTAGCAATGGATAATCTAAATGAAAAATTATAAATTTCAGAGCATTAGCTAGCGTATTACATTATACGCTTATCGCTTTTATTTTAAATAATATTATGTTCTTAGTCTATAAAATATTCTATACTTCGGATTATAAATATGTAAAATATTTTCAGTAACGTTAATACTTTTCGTGGTAATGGTTAAAGAATCACTATGTAACCCCAAAAATAAATTGATTTTGATTTTCTATAACATACTACACCTCTTACACGTTCTCCTACTATGAATCATTTGCAATATAAGATAATGTGTGTAATTGTTTTTAGTTTCTAAGAATAAACTACACGGCCGAGTACTGCGTAAAAAAATATTTTCTTATTTTTCTGATATCGTGGCAATCGCAAATAATAACAATTATAATTGTACTAATTATCTTACGTTCATATAGTTCATTAGCCTTTCATATAGTGCTTTATACTGTGTATACTGTGTTCATCGGTCATCGATGAATTCACAGGTATTCTTAAGAACTGACGCGATAATTTAATTTCGTATGAAAAAAAAAACTTAAATTTAAAACCAGTGCACTGGATACTAGATACTGGTTTGTATATTAGTAAAAATCTTAAGAAAACAGTTAAGACTAAAATATGTGATTTGTTTATAATTCACATTTCACAGTGTTTAAAACCACTGCGTTGCAACGAAAAACGAAAATAAAAAAAAACATATCTAATTCTATGGTTAAAATTCTATTATTTTTATATGGTAAAAATGTGTATACAAAATTAGAAGAGGGGATAGTCCGAAATTGAATTCTTCAATCCAGTGATTCTTTCCGTGTGCAACGATTTTTACAAATAATAATTGTTGGACGGTGTGGCGTCCTCTAATGTCAGTTTAACTCACATTCAATCAATCGGACATAATACCGTTATAACAGGTACATAATATTGTTCTATGATAATACCAATAATATATTATTATAAGTAGGTACCTATGCTCGAAAACGCCTTTTTCTTTTTATTAAACGTCCGTCAACTTAGCCCACACCGCCAAGCGATATATCATATTGCACATTTTATACATTTATATTAAATCGAGTTATGTAAATAGAACAACGTACCGTTGAATGTTCTCCATCAGTTGGAAGTTGGAACCCTTAGTCTGTATTTTTTTCACCGATCCGGGGGCTATCTTGTTGATGAGGTTGCAAAGCACGATGCCGTCCTTCAGATAATCCTCGTACGAGACGCTTTCAGGAATAGGCTCGCCCAAAACATTGCCAATCCACTCCAACATCTCTTTTTCTTGTTCCTTGTTTTTAGTCTGCCAAAAAAATTATTCTTTATTTAAATAGATTTCGGTATAGGTATATTATATTCCGCGTGTCCTCAAAAACGGGGTACACTCTGTAACTCAGCATAATATTACTCAATACCCTACACATATTTTTGTATTCTGTTTGCGGGACATGATATTGAACTATTGGGTCATAAATTCCTATGACTTACGATTTTTCAACTCTTGTATTTTGCGAATGCGCAACAACTTTACTTTTTTTTTGTTAACACACGGTATAACGTTGTACCATTACTCACACAAACACTCGCATTTTAGAACAAATGATTTATACATATTTGTATTTTAATGGATTTGTGCACTACCATAGACGTTACGCGAGTTATGTTAGCGACGTCAAATATGTCCTACAAAAATTTGTTTTCAATATAAAAATCGTTTTAGAGGAAAAAAATTAGAAAATTATTCGGTAAATTGTTCAAGTTCTAACAATTAACTAAACTTGGCTTGAAATGGAACTTGTCCAGCCTTGGACTAATATTATACATATAAACTGAATGAATTTTTTCCATGGCGCCCTCGATCGTTTCGATTTAATGAGATTTTTTTATTATTATTATTTGTGATTATATTTTTAGACTGCGCGCCGTGTATTATATTATTATACATCATATTATGAGCCCGTTAACGAAAACAGACTTTCGCTTTACTTTTTTGGCGGTCGTTCAAAGTTTGATATGTATAATATAACATACATATAAATTTCTATCTAAAAAAAAAATTAAAAAAATAATAAAACGCATCGTATATATAATGTATAATAATATGATATATGGTGGCATAACGAGCTACAAACGTTGTCGGTCACACCATTTTCTCCGTCCTATAAGTTATACGTTTTACGCTAAAATCAAGATATGATAATATACATTGATTCATGGTTTAGTTTACAGTGATGAATAAACACAAGCCCAGTCGTTTTATTGGTCAGGGAGATATTATATGTAATACTGGGTCATATTTTTCAAGCGTAAATTATAATATAAAACGTATATTATAATATAGGTACAGTTTAAATAATATTTTGTAAAAAATAAATACCTAACCAAAATAATGAAAACAATTTAAGTTATAGCTACCAATTGATTATACATATTATTTTTGAATCATAAAAAAATGCAATATTGAAGATTCTGGTTTTATAGCTACTCATAGCAGCTAAAACACAGAGAAATAAAAGACAGAATTTATAATATATATATTTATATTTATATTTATTATAAAGGGAGATGAATAATAATATATTTTATTTACAATATTACTTTTAATGAAAATACCACAAATCAATCACAAATTACCATTGAGCAAAGTTACAATTCTATATTAAAACTAAAAAATTGTCAAATAGAATTTTAATTATTAATTAATTTTTACTAATAGTTTTTAGTCGTAGTAATAAAAATCTAAATAAAAAATAATATACCTTTTTTTTGGACAAGTCTTACATATTTCAAGTCTATAATATTATAATCAACACGATATCATATTGTTATATATTGTTATCATAGAGTACAGAATATTATATTATGCACGATGGAAAACGATAACGCAATTTTTTTGCATTCGTTTATCACAAAAACCCTGATAAACAATACCGTGGACTCTGCAGTATTGTTACCGTATATAGAATTTGATACACGCGTTGTTCTCTACAGCGTATAATATATATGTGATATTGTGATAAATGATAATATTGCATAATGCTCGTCGCACGATAATATTTAAGATACGCGGAGGTGAGAGGGTGGTGGTCCGACTGGCGCGCGACGAGGGAGGTGCGCCGGTATTGAAGTCGCCACTGCAGCATAGAAGCGTCGTAAAAGAGGCGATTGGGTATACCTATAAATATTATGTCATCGCAGTCATATATATATATATATATATATATATATTACATACATTCAATAGCAAACGTAATACTAATTTATAGTAGTTTTTTATGCCAGACGGTGCCGTGTGCGTATACTAAACCTTCAACAGGTAATATCGTCGTCGCGTTGTACCTCTGTCATGTTTTTATCAAGAAACGCGATCGCAACCGACGACTATTCGATAACTGCAAGTCAGCGCCAATGCATCACACACCACGACAATATTATTATGCATTATATACATATTATACTGTACCTATATATAGTACTCGAACTGAATTCGCGGCGTAAGTCTAGAGTGGCGCCGATATAAGGGACGCAGAAGGGTGGGTATGACGGCAGGCTTAACTGATCCACATATTTCACCACCGTTTCGACAAATCACTAACACACGCTATAAAATACATAGGAACGATTACATTACCTCGACCCCCCCCCCCCCCCACCGGGATAATCATTTTTCAATAGTCACTTCGTCCGCGACACTGCAGCGGACTGGTCGAAGATGCTTGCGCGAGATATTACCATTTTTTTATTAGGCGTATTTTTACGGGATGAATGAAAAGACCGTTGTGCTCGCCCACGACGATATTATATAGTATATATAATAATATAGTGAAGTATATACTATGAATGAATGGCTGCATGTTGTGCATAAATAATCGTGTGGTCTAGTTCCGCGGATATTTTTGACGTACACGAATAATAAGTTAACGCAAAATCGTGTTGCAAACGCGAGATGCTGCCATCCATTCGCGATATGCCAAAAAAAAAAATTTGGCAAGTCCCCGAGGAGTTACAACATGTATATATATATAACAGATTTCTCGGCGTTTAAACGGATTTTTATTATTCAAGTCTCGTTAATGGGTTACATTAAACAGCGAGTGCCGATGAGTTTTGGCACTTTGATGATGGGTACTGCGACGAGGCGACGGCCGCGAAGTTGCCTCGATGTTAGGCAAAATTATTAAACAGAAATAATGATACTCGCGCGAATGTGTTCCGTGTATGGTTTCTGATGGGTCGCGTGCGCCAGTCAAGGTGTTGACGTGTTTCGGAAGTCGTTTAAACAGCTCATCTATCAACTTGTGAAATGCAATAGTTGTATTTTTAAACGTGACTTCATCGCCGTTTTTACATGGGGTGACAAAGTTTTTATTTTCACGTGGCTACGATAAATAATACGGCAAACACTGAAACGGAGTGGTGTCACGACATTATACATTATTTTCCAATAATAATATTATTATGTATATTATAAAATCATTCACAGTTCGTCGAACTGCAACATCGGGTTGTGATTTATACGTATTTTAGGTGCAGTCGAAAGGGGAGGGCTAAGCAATGTGAAAACAGTTCGGCCCTCATGCAGCGATGTAACATGGAAAAAAAAAAAGGTGCAGTTGAAACGATTGCGTTCCTGCTGTAGCTATGGACATTTTTCAAAACTATATAGGTATTATATTTTAGAACATTTACCGTTTCCGTCTCTATAACAACTTCATTACGTATAAAAACTAAAACGTTTTTTAATTCTTTATTGTTTAGCTTTAAAATTAAAATATTGTTATACTTGCATACAGATTAGTTTTCCATTTCGAATCGGTAAAAAAGAATTTTTTAGGTAAAAGTCTGCTATAGGAATTCCGTAATACAGAGCGATTGAGTATTCCCTGTATTGAACACTGAAGGCGTTATTTATAAAAAATATTTTATTTTATAAAAACAAGTAACACCTTTGAACACATCAACCACGCCACACATTTCCGAAACTGTTAAATTCATTGTATCATTATATTGTATATCTGCACAGTACAGAACTCATGGGGTTAAGGTGCTACGAATTAATAGAACTATTGTATATGGCTTTGAGATCGGTGGGCATTGTGATTTTTACTTGCACGAGAGCACAAAAATCACATTATATTCTCATAATAATAATATAGTAACCGAGTATGTCACGTTTTATCTCATCGTCCAGCAGCTGCAGTTAACCACCACCGGAAAATTATAATAATATACTTTCCTACGGGAATTTATATTTTAGACAATACTACTTCATTCATACGGCCGACTGTCAGTAACTATCGTACCTCGACAACTCGAATATAAACGTAATATTCACCTTCTAACGCCTTATAGCAATTGATTGGTTTTTGATTCCTCGACCACCCCACCCCTCCCAAACTCCCAATTGAACTACAGAGGTCGACTGGGACTTGCAAGTATATACTCACAATAACTATATAAGTATGCTACTATAAAATAATATTATTATACATTTATACGCCGTACGGGTTTGGTTTTTGAAGATTCTTACCGGCATTTTTCACGCGTTCGTCCCGTCCGCCGCCGAGTACAATAATAATAATAACAAAGTATCGATTTATGAACCGTACGAGACTATTAGATCGTTATGATGGTTTTCGATCGAACAAATGCGTCTCCGGTGTGCAGCAGGTCTGCTCGCGGTGTATTCGATGTCTGCCGATGTCGTCTTCCTCTCACACAAGCCTACACAGCACCAAGCCTCGCTAAGAATCTGTGACAATAATGTAAAACGATCGTATGAAAACGTCACTGTCGCGGATCGGAAGCTGCGACGCGTATGCCCACCGGTCCCTCGGAGACTCGGGTCTTTATACGAAGCGCGTGCGCCCGCCCGCCGCCGCCTCCCATTTATTTTTAGACGCTGTTTAATTGCCCGTCGAGATCACGGTGGATATGACTTCTCGGCAGAGCACTCGCGCCGCCAGTGATGTTAAATAATAATAATAATAATATCCATGTATATATATTATAGGGTGATCCATTTAGAACCGGCCACGCACTCATTTTCCGAGTAAATATCAAGTTCACAAAAACTTTAAAAAGCTATTCGTTTAAACGCCTAGGTAACTGATATTTTGAACCTGCACCGACGACATTTTTAGATAAGTAAATCTTTTACTAACCTAACCAATTTTTCGGGTATGCAGTAAATAAAAAAATAGGAAGGTATTGTCATTAAAAATCCAATTGGCTATTTCCCTTTTCCTGTCCACCGGTGTTATCTATGCATGTTTGCATGCATGCGATTTAATCTGCTTGTTGTATTAACATTAATCAGGTACAGATTGTAGATAAACGAAAAAAAATCAAAAAAAAACATTTAAAAAAATTAGTACAAGTGCCTACAGCAAGAAAACATAAATAATATCAAAAATTGTTTTGTTATTCGTAGGCATTTTATTTAAAAGACACAAAGTCACTTTTCCATTTTCCCACATTTTATGGAAAAAAACAAAATTTAATTTGGCGCTCGTTTGCTTCTGGTTGGTGGTATTTGATATTATTTTTCGTGTTATACACAAATTGTACCGTTTTAAAGATAATATTTTGTATCCATTAAAAAACACACATATAAATAGGTAATAAGTGTCATTTGGCGCTTTCAATTTACCGTCTGTGATGTAAATAACACTCACAAACTTGGGATCTACATCAAAACAAACACACACCCGCGCCCAACAATCGCGTCACCTATAAAAAATATGTTATTCTTTACCACCACCTCCCCCCCCCCTACTTAGACAACACGACGGCTGTTTGGTGCATAAGAATATAAACACAATAATAATATTAAGTAGTACGACATAATATTATATTTACTGGGTAGGCGATACAAGAAATGCAGTTTGCCAGCGTTTTGGCACCCGCAATAACCGTGGATTCGGACGATTTGACGAAATTGTATAATTAATAATAATAATGATGATATTCCGTATGTACGTGTAACGTAAATTTCACGGTCGGAATCGTGGCGGATGAATGAAATAATAATAACGACACCAAATAATATTGGCCGCCGAGTTCGGTCTACGGTAAAAAACAAACGATTTACTCTAAAAAGTGGTTGCCAAAATGTCTTCCTCCGTTATACGATATCCGATAGATTTCCTAGATCACAATTATATATATTAAATATATTATATAGGTACTATATAATTGGTATTTACTTTAGTTTTTATTTTTGTTAATTTGTTATTGCTGTTTTTTAAATATTAATCCGATCACAATTTACAACAGTCACTGGACAAGTTTTTGACATTTTCTTCACAACTTACCTACATAAGATATTTCAGCATTTGAGTACCGGACTCAATCTGGTTCGACTGTTTTTTACTGGTAAATGTAGGTATGTAAATAAATCAGAAGTTAATATTATATGCCAAAATTGAGTAAAGACGACGAATAACAGGCAATTTAGACCCATTAAATTATTACATTTTTTTTCGCTGTCCTGGTGTAAGCGAAAACAAATTTTCAATATAAACTGCTATACCTAATAAAATGTATTATCGACATTTTCAAATATAAACACATTTAAATGTTGGACGTTGCTTAACACTAGGATAGTTTAACATTTGATTAATTTTGAAATAGTTGGTTGACTTGTTTCTAAATTAACGATCCTTATTTATTAGAAATTTTTTAAATTATTGTCTTATGGAAAAAAAAAGCACAGGAATACGTATTAAATTAGATGATTTTACACAATACAAATAAGGATTTCTCAGGATGATTTTTCAAAATATACGATATTTTGATGACAACCGAACTAAAGACAAAACTATATTCCAATGACTTCTAAATCCCAACATTTTATTAGTTACAATATATTAGTGTTTTACTTCGCCACTTTTACACCATAAACAAAAATTGTAACGTATCTTTTAATATAATATATAGGTACATTAGGTACTATAATAAGTTGCGTAGACGTAATTTTATATTATTTTAAAACGAAATCTGAAAAGTTTAAATGACTAATTCAGAAAAAATATGCAACTATTATACAATAATAAATTATAGGCTTGCAGTGTTCAACTGTCCGCACGTTGTGTGACGATACCTGCAGGGTCAAATGATATAGTCCTCCATAATGGAATATAAAGGTTACAACGTGTGTAAAGACATTACGTCTGAAAAAGGATAATCTTAAAAATAGGATGCACGCCGAAAGTGTGTAGAAGTAATTATGGGTGTTTTATTTTTGACAAAATAATGTCGTTAGCACAACTGTGATATTTGGTGGTGGCGGTTCGTTCCAGTCGGTTAATAATAGACGCCAGATAATAACGTCTAGCGACGCCCAATGAAATAATGCTGGAAAAAAACTACATACAACATACTCTAAATATTAAATAAATTAGAAGAAAAGTACAGAAATTGACGAAATTTCGTAAAATCGGGAAATTAAACATCTAAATCACAACTAGTCGATTGGACGGTTTTAAATTTTTCATTTCAAGATGAAGAGCGGCAAATGGTGTCCTTGAGATTTAAAAAAATTATACATTTTATTCATATAATTTCTAGTTTACTTGGATAATACGAAAATAATTAGCACCGTTCGTGATTTACACAGTGCGTATAATAATATTCTTAACTTGAGAGTATAGATAATTATTATTACTCTATGTTTATGAATTACGGTGATTCAAATTAAATTCGGAAAACTTTCTAAAAATATATTTTTATTCTATCGATTTATGCAATATTAAGAGATAGATACCATCCCGAGCACATAGGTCACATCGATTACGGTCGTCTGTAATACTCGTTGATAGCGTATAATCAGTTTTACTATGAATATAAACGAATGCAGCCAAAACAGAAAACAAATTTAAAATGTATTATATTAAAGTGTAATCACCTTTTTCCTGTTTACGAACGCATTAACTGTTAATATAATTAAATAGCATGCGAATCTCGTACGGTCGTGAGTGTCAATCGACGTTTGAGCGTTTCCTTTTGAAAAAACAAACAAAAAATAGGAATTGTGCCAAAAATACATTTTCACAATTAACCTAAATTATTGCGACTGTAATATTATACAAGAAATTGTTCACTGTTGTACAAATGATTCTAAGCTCTTGAACAAAAATACGACTTCACAAAAACAATAATTCATACGACTAGATTTTAAACAAGTTGGGAGAAAAGCAAACTCGACGCGGCGGCGGCGTTATTAACGACTTACGAGTGACAATAATTAACCGAATTATGTATATTTAGGTAATAAACTAATTACAATATTAATCAACTAAATGCATTTTAAATTGTCCATAATATAAATATTTACATGACTGAAAACACACGGTTGACAAGTATTGTGGACTAAGAAAATATTATATTATCTATTTATACTTTAGACTATATTATAATTACTACTATTATTAGTAAAATATAATATTTTGATTGGATATTAATTAATAATTACACAATATATGTAGGTACTTTACGAATCATGACTACCGACTTTTAGGTATTGACTATTTGTTGATAGTTGTTACACACTCTACGAAGAGACGTGCCAAAAGTCAAAACAGTTTGGTTTTACTTTTATTCGAGACACCAATTTTCGCATAATCATAATCACACTGCAACGCAATTCACGACCTACGTATATTGGAAATTAAAATTGCTTGATGGAAAGACATTGTCGATTATTCAGTTTTTAAGTGAGTTATGAGCATTTTTAATTTACGCAGAACTTGCTAAAAAATAGAACTATCGCAAAAAACCAATATATGAAAACAAAATATAATGTTCATACCAATAAGTTTTAAAATAGGTCAATTCACACTACATTTGAAACTAATGGAGCAAAACGTGATCGGCTAAGCGTAAATTGCCATGTTACGCACTTGTAAGACGGAGACAACACATGCGGGTGTGGCGTCTTCTTAACACTTTTGACATGCGTATTCCTCAAAACAAAATCACTCGCCTTACTTATATATCTCCTTCCAGCAACCCAGGATTAAACTTTAAAAATTACACAAGCTATTGATTTAAATTAGATCCGTGTAAGATTGTGTTTGTTTTTTGGGAAATACGAAAACACAAACAAACATTGTTGTGTTTTCATAATATTTTCTATTTAATACTGATTTTAGTAAATCAAAAATGTAAACGTGGGTCTTCTCAGATTTTATATTATAAAGATAGAAATATGGTTATCAGAATTAGTTCAAATTCGTAAAATATAATATGAATAAAAAAAAAAGTTATTGATGAAAACAAACACGGTGAGACCACTCAGACACCCATCCAGCCATGCTTAACAACTTTGAAATGATAAAATTAAAATAACCCTTTGGGTACAATATTGTTTAAGCGTAACGGCAGGCGGCTTTTGGCAAACACCTCGTTATAAAATATAGTACTAATGGGCTTTCCGTGTACAATAAACGTTTGAGAAAGACCAAACCGTTTAAAAATAGTATTTTTCCATTAAATCTTGAAAATTAATTATATTTCGATGTTCTATACGTCTTAATGATATATTAATATAATAAAAAATACACATTTAATTGATCCTTATAAGATCATGGTGATAATTCGAAACAGTCATTATTTTTATTCGAAGACTCGTGATCATTTTCGATAAAATATTTCTAAAACGATTTCGATAAATTGAAAAAAAACCCAGACCATTTTTTTATGCAGTTACATTAATAATTATTATACACTATATACTTAACATTTATGGGTACCTACACCATATTTGTTTCATATTATATAGGTACGGATTGTATTTCGTGCATATAAGTCACAAGTCCCAACATAGTATAGACTACTGAGTTACTATCTATTATGGTAGACTAACCATGTACTATGATGTAGATATTTTAAAAAATTGATAAATTGAGAAGAAAATACAGTAAAACTTCCATACACCGAACTCCCATTTAACGAAATAATTCTGAGAACCAAACCAACCAAATTTGAACCAAATTTCAGATTTCTATTTAATAAAATTCTCTAAAACATAAGTGTTTCCGGTCTGAAAAATGGACGATGAAGTTTCAATTTTCTGTGATCGGACATAATATTGAAATATAAGCGGAAATAAAAATATTAAATAATATATTCAAATAAACTTCGCGTCTACGATGAATTGGTGCATTTGTTCTAACTCTCTTCACAAATTTAAATAAAATTGAACACTATGGTTGTACCTACCTAACCTTTGTAGACTGTTATAGTTTAAAAAAAACAAAAAGGCAAATATTTTAAGGTCGAATTGAAATAAACCTATAACGTATGCACTATGCATAATAAGTAAAATAACTCTTTTAGTATATTATAATCTATTCATTTATTTTTAAATCACAATGACCACAATAATAAATTGAAATCTATCAAAAATAGTACACAATAATTATTTAGTCAATGTAGAAATCTAATTAAAACCTATCTTCTCAAGCCATGGAATGTCCCAATGGATGACTTCTGTTCACGCTACCTGATGTCACAAAAATCAAGCTCCTAAATAATTATTGTAAAAATGAATTTACCGATTGTATTTTATCTAATAAAAACAAAAATGTAGAAATGCATTTGTGGTATATGTTATTATTTAGAGTTAATATAATATTATTACACATAATAAATTATTGTTATAACTCAATATGGGTATGGTCGAATTGAACTTATTTTAGATGAACTGCACTTGGGTTTAAAAAAGGTAATGGTGGAACTGCACTCAAGTAAAAATCAGGTAGTGGTCGAACTGCACTTGGAATCAAAATAAATATTTCAACAAAAATATATCATGCATTTGAAGGGATTAAACGTTTATAAAACACTCATTTCCCTTTCTAATTACAGGCTTAGGACTGACAATGATTTCAATCATTAGTAGTTAAAAATTATTGTTTTATACATACCATTGACCATTATGTTAATATAAAATAATATATACATATATCAAATCATAAAATATTATTATAATAACTTTTTATTTTTTTTAACTAATTTTGATAATTTTTGTAGTAATAATTAAGGTATAAATAATTTTTTTATTCTTATTATTAATTGAAAAATATTATTATAATAGTAAACGTGAACGTCTATAGTGACCTTAAATTTTAACTCCTTATTTTGAGCGAGTGCAGTTCGCCCACTTACTGCTTTTTATCCGAGTGCAATTCGACCATTTCTTTTTAGGTAATAAGTGCAATTCGACTATCTCGCTCAATATTACCAAATTAAACAGTCAGTATAATGGTATTACTAATTCCCGAATCCCGACTTAATCAAATTAATTCAATAAAAGCTATTGTAAATTAATTTATCGTTATTATTAACCTAACCTACCTATTAACTAATTTTTCTTAAAAACAATATATATCTATATCATATGTACCAAAAATATAAAAATATTGCAACAAATGGAGTGAAATTCCACGCCACCGAGAGTTTATTAATACAAATAATAATTTTACGTTTATAGAAGGTATTATAGATTAAGTACGAATCCTCCCGAGTGATCGGGTAATCATACTATAGGACTGTAAGAGTAGAGTAAGTTGTATTTAATATCAAAATAAATACCTATAAATATATTTTATAGTCGTTCGGTTTCCACCCGATTCATTTTACGATTTATTATAAAAATTGGTACCTAATTCAACAAGTTACCATTTCTAAATTAGGTACTGAAAATAAATAGCAATCATAAGTTAAATAAATACATTTTTTCAATTATTAATATTTAGTAGGTACTTGTCAGTTATCACGAAAAGTACATAAGTGTATTATCTCAACTGTAAGCTCACACACATTTTCGAAATAAATTATAACTGCTTATACTTTTAAAGAAAACTATAAAACTATATCTGTAACAATTTTACCTGCTACAACTTAAACAGATATTTAAATTTATCTAAAAATTCATACTTTCATTTGTTCACTAAATATGCTATTATTTTTTTAT
This sequence comes from Nasonovia ribisnigri, assembly GCA_027563435.1. NCBI lineage: Eukaryota > Metazoa > Arthropoda > Insecta > Hemiptera > Aphididae > Nasonovia > Nasonovia ribisnigri. The sequence goes on from JANEHU010001131.1 coordinate 114,416, forward strand.
ATTATAAATTTACCAATTAATACATAAATATATATGAAATCCAATCTAAAAGTGGGATTCCACGACTCGTGTATTTGACATATATCCACGAATACTCGAATAATCGGAAAGTTATACCTACAATCTACGAGAAGGTGGCGAATAACGAATAACAAAATATACCGAATGCCGAATATTCGTACAAGTACTCCATTCCCACTACTCGGCGAGTATCTACGAATACCAAATATTCGTCAAATACACGAGCCTTGGGATCCCGCCTTAAAACAATTAATCGTTTTTAAAAAAAATTAATTGTAATTACAACAACAGTTTCAGAGTCAGACAAATAGCAATTATTGACAATATTTGAATTAGTAGAATTTATTTTGGATTAGTCATTTGACATAAGTACCTTATCTTTTTAATTCAGTTATCACAATGTACCCAGGCTGAATACGCCAATATATATATTTTAGAGATTATAAAACTTTGTTTAGTGCATTACAAATGAATTGATTTATCTGTAGTAGAAAATAGGAATGCTCTGAAAAAATCCAATTACTTATTATAGGACCACGTTTACCAATAGTTAAGTTTAGTCGTTGTGCAATAGTTGTAATGAATAAAATATAATTAAAAAAGTATCCAAGAAATGTTTATATTTGATATACAATTTATTGCGTTAAGTAAACACACCTAACCCACACTAGGTAGTTACTTATTACTAATTAATTATTATCAATAAAAATGGTAAAAATACTGAATTAATATATTATAGGTACCAAATTAAAATTAGTTGATTTTAAATAACGTAAGACACAAATTTAAAAAAAAACCACTTACTCTTCTACACCTCCTTAGTTTTAGCATACGGCGTAATTGCTTATTATATAACCTTCCGATTTCCCTCGTTTCGATGTCCTTGCGTACCGCGTACGATAGATGGGCTTTCTGAACATCGGTTAAGTGGCTCAGCGCAAACAATTTTAAAAAGTTAATCCTCTGGTTGCGTTTCATCTTTTAAGCCAAAAACTTGATAATATTAATATATTTATATATAATACAGCAGAGTATATAGCAAAAAGCCCGTCTCCAGCGCCGAGGTGCTCTTGTAAGTTGTTGGTCCGACACCGCACTACTACAATAATCTGGTAATCACTTCGCAGTAAGCGCACGGCACACCGAAGACCGAACACGAATAGAATATAGATCAGAAAATAATATATTGTAGGTAATATTATTATTATTATTGACGACAAAATTCCCGTATTTATGTTATCAGGTGTTTGTTGGGGAAGTCCAAAACTCCAAAATAACCGATCGCCCGAACCAGACCGGTCATTAGTCATTACTAATTCGTCAACAACTACGGCAATACTTTGATGGAGGGAGTCATTTTTTCCGGAAAAATATTTATTTTTACGCCGCCGCTGTCCGAGTTGTTCTTATGCGAACAAGGAGATAAATTAAATTTTTAATATACCTAGTTTTGAGTACGGAGCATTTTAGATTCTGAGCGGAGCGATGAATGTATTGATTTTATAATGATGTGTTTTTTTATTTTTTTTATATTTTTTTTAAAATTTTTTTTTGTGTCTGTCATCACCTTTTAGGACAGTAAAAATGCTTCAATTGTCTTCAATAGTACCTTTTCTGATAGGAAAGTGAATCTAGTTGGTACTTTGGGGGGTCAAAAGTTAAAATTTCCGAGTAGTTTTCAAAAGCGCCGTGAAAAACAAATGAAAAATTAAGGAAAAAACAAGAATTTTAACGCAAAACCGATTTTCGACAAAATCGATTTTGGTTTTTAAAGTAACTCTAAAAGAAATGATAGTATATACATGCAATTTTGACCGATTGTTTATATCAGCATTTTCTACATACCATAGGATTTTCAAAATATTCTGACTTATTTTGAGCTGTTAACGGACATTTTCAGTTTCCAATTTTTTTAGTTTTTTTTTCTATAAATGTCAATAAAATTTAATTTGTTGGGTAAAAAATCTTGAAAATTTAATAGTAGGCTTCTAATATATAGTTTCAAAGGCAGATGAAAAATATTAAAAATCCGTAGTCACCTTTTTTTTTATAGGTAATCAAAGTTCAAACTTTGACAAAATACGTGAAAATGACGAAAATGTGCAATTTATTTTGAGTTAGAAATTCATAAAAATTTTTCTTTTTAAATCTAAGGTTTGAAAATGTAATACAAGATTCCTCATAAGTTTGCCTAATTTTATCAATAAAAAAATGTTTATAAACAAGTCAAAATAAATTTTTATGAGCATTTTAAGTTCAAATTTTTACAAGATTAGATATTCACTCGATTTCTCATGTAGCGATTTTCTTATTTTGTTGCAATTCAAAAACGAATAACTGTAGATGCATGAAAATTTCACTGAATGTTTATATAAACATTTTCTATACACCATCTAATTTTGAATATATTTTGACTGTTTTGAGCTTTTTACGGACCATTTCAATTTTCAATTTTTTTAGTTTTTTTTTTTATACAAATACCAATACATTTTTATTTGTTGGGCCAAAAATAATGAAAATTTAATACAAGGCTCCTGATATATTGTTACAATAGCAATTGAAAAATATTAAAAAGGCACACATTTTTTTTATAAGCATTTAAAGTTAAAATTTTGACAAAGTTCATCAAATTCTCGAAAATTATCAACCATTGTAATTTGTAATTAAACAATTATAAAATGATCAGTTTTTATAACTGAGGATTGAAAATTTAAAACAAAGATTCTAATAAATAATACATACTGTAAACAAAAAATCTAAAAAATATATAAACACAGTTATTTTTACAGACATTTTAAGTTCAAATTTGGACGAAATTACATATTAAAATCAATTTTAAGTTAAAGTATATATTATAAAATTTTTCTAGCATCACTGATAATTTTAGGTTAATAATTAAATAATATGAATAATATTAATTCAACTTAGCAGCTACCGTATAAATAACAATATCAATATAATTTAAAATATCCTAGACTGACATACCGTCTCCGCTCAGAATCGTTTTTCGTAAACAATGATATTATTATATCATTGAATTCAAATTTAATACCATCCATTATACAGTATTATACAGTTCTACTTGTAACCTACTGTACAGCAGAGCGACATCCACTTGACCCCCTTTTTTTATTTTAATTTAACAGTACCTTGATATTATATTTAGTTTTAATATTTAATATTTTGGATTTTATTAAAAAGTAAATACTTACATAGGTATACCCACGATTATGTAAAACAGACTAAAAAGACTGTACTTTTATTTTTTTTTTAAATTTATTAATTTGATTTACTTAATATTTATAGTAAATAAATATAATATTATGTATTTAATTTATAAAAGTTATTAACCTGGGTGTTGTTATGATAAACCTTTTCTCTGTATTCTAAGATAAAATCCCAGTCAGGATTCCGTCAAAGTGTATGATTTTTGATATTATGAGATCCTGTACTTTTTAAAGTATAACTTATCAAAAGATTTCATCAACACTGCACAAACACAACTATAATGAAAAACTTTTCAGGATATAGTCTTGTAACATTAAAAAATTTAAAAAATGACCTCTTGTTTGCCAATATCATTAACTATTGTGTGAACTCAGTGTTGTTATGTGGCCTTTGTACAGGTATCTGATACACACAAAAAATGAACTATTGTTTATAGACGATCCTGATTTAAAATTTTTGAAATTTTTTTTTACATAATTGTCACTCAACGTTAGCTTAATTTTGAAGTTATATGGGAAATCCTTAGGCAAAAAAATTCAAAAAATTTTAAATATATACGAGTTCGAAAGAAGTAACATTTTAATAATTTTTATTTACAAAATGTATAGAACGCTATTAAATTAAATGTTAACTCTCGGTTTGAAACGTCGGAATAATATCTCCCGCACCTGCTTAAAATCTAAATAACAAAATTACAAAAACGTAATTTTAAAAACTATGTTTTCAATTTCTTACCTATAGTTTAAACAGGTATTTTTGTAATTTTATTTTTTGCTAAATTGTTACTCGATGTTAGCTTAAACGTTAGATAATTATTGTTGATTTTTATTTATTTTTTGTCTGTTGTTACTGTAGGTAAATAAATTGTTTATTATAGAATTTTAATTTAATGTGTTGTATTAAAAAACGTTTATTTTATTTAGAAACCGTTAATTTAACTCGTGGAACCTAATTTTTTTTCTATAAACGTCGATAAAAAATTATTCGTCCTGTCAAAAAGCTTAAAAGCTGAAGTTACAAGGATACAAATTTCCTTAAATTATAAGTTTTAATTATAGCTATTTAAAAATATAAAAGATACATGCCCACCTTTATTAATTTTCACTGTTTTAATTATATTTTATTAATATTTTTAAATGGGAAGTGGTAACTATATGTACTCATATTACCTATATGTGATATGTATTTATAAATTGTAAAATTTAATGCATTATTTTTAAATTGTAACTCTAATATGTAAATAGTAAATAAAATGTAGTTTATAATTAATATAATAAAAACAATTAACATTAGATGTAAAAAATTACAAAATATTGTTCCATTCTGATATTCATTAAGAAATAGGTTTTTTGTAATGAACGGATTATCGGAACAAATGCAATTCGACATTTCGACCTTATACACGCGCGGAAAACGTAAGTGTCGAAATTTCCGGGTGTCGATAGATAGTGTCTACGTCACCATCGAGTCGTTTACGATCGACGAGGAGTTATACCGTACTGCACCTAAATAATAATAATAATATGATATGTCTTTAAAAAAATAACAGACGTGCTGCTGAATGAAATTTAAATATGAAATATGACGACGACGACGAGACACACCCATTATTTTTTCAGCACAATACGTAAACAATAATAGTGGGTAATAAAAATTAATAAATAATAATTGCGACTCTAAGAATCAAAAAAAAATTTTACGACGCATCGCTGTCACTATATTAGGTAATCTGGTAGTGCAAAATATATACCTACTATGCAGAGTGCGGAAACATAACTAGAGAAGGTATATAATATTAAAATGCACATTATTCAAGACATTTATGAGACTGATGTCTATCTCTATAACGATTTTACAGGAAATGCAAATAAAAAAAGTACTAATTAGAATCTAGATCCAATTTGCAAACAGAAATCATACCTATTTGGTTGATAAAACCATTTAACATTCATGTTTTTCATGCTGGGTACAGATATTTTATTTTTCTAATTGATTTTTTCTAACGCTTTGTTTACCACCATAGAAGTTAATAAAATGTAAAAACTGCCTAGTTCCACTAGGCATATCTACAATATTAATAGTGTATGGTTACTTGATAATACATATTTACGATACATATTTTTTTTTTAAGTGGAAAATATCAAGTAGAGTGCTATGTTTATGTCATATTTAAAAAAGTGTTTTTCTACTAAAAAATGTACCTCCACATACACAAAAAACATATACAATTGTAAAATCGCAATACGCATTGATCGCTCCAATCAAAATCTAAAAGTCTTTACCTATAAAAGTATAAACGAATATATTATAACAGTATATAATGCAAATCGACATAATATAAATCCTTATTAAAATATTATAATACAATAGTATACCTCTGCGTAAGTATAGTTGCCTGCAGTTGGTTTACCGCCAATATAAATAATAATAATGGTGTTTGGAAAAATTAACGGGCCCGAAATCCAGCTGATGCAGGCCGATTTATAAAGTAATAGCGTACTTGCTGGCTACTATAATAAACGATGTTTGTTTTAAATTATCGGTGACAGACGAAATTTGGAATCTGCTCATTATTGCAATTCTGACTATTTTATACTTGCACTATATACCTGAAATGACAATCGTTGAATCGTATCATAACGAAGCATCCCACCAAGTCAAATCACCAATAATGGACGTCGAAAACAATATCATACACCACATCGAGTACAAGACAATGTAAACAAAAATTATTATATTTGACAACTTCTGAGAGGATCCGAGGATTGTAGATTTGGAAGGCCTTTTATATTATGCAACGCTGTTCGGGGGCGGCGGTGCGTCGACTATAATTAAACTGGAAAGATTGGATCATTTGAGCTGCACAAAGATGAGTCGTGACGGCGGCGACGGGCACTCACAGCGGGTGAGTGATAGACTATATAATTTTAGGAAAGCTAGGTAGGTACATGGAAGTCAGCAGCTCAGGAAACGAGGAAACGAAACGTTTCAGGGTACAACGGTGCGGGGCGAAAACCACTGAGAGTATCAGGACAGGTGTGAGTTGCGATGCTGTCCTTCGATTCTCTCTCCTTTTCGTCCTGTGGTCTGATCTTATGGGCCGAGTCGCAACGTCTCCGATCGCCACCGATTCCGCAACATCGATTTTATATAGTCTTCGTCGCTCGCTCCGAGCTTTGGTCACCGTCGACACCGGTATGACATCGTCCACTAGCCTCTCGTCACCAACCTTCGTCACTATCACAACCGTCGTGGTCGGTATTCACCCGCGACCATTATCGATCGCCCCGCAGGACCGGCCCACTATTCCTGGTGACCCTGGAAGGTGTCCAACACGAACATAGTCTTGTAATAATATACTAATTTACTTAGTATATTATATAGACTCCTCATAAATCCGCAACATCACTTGTGCTTATGTAAAAAATGATTCTTTACAGATTGTAAGAGATATGGGAATACGTACAAATCCGTTAGCTTTCTATTTATAAATTATAATCAATAACAGTATCTGGAATTTATCTGAGATATAGGTAAAGTAGAATCTAATACCTATTGTAATATTATTTATTATCTTTATTAATCAACACAATTGTAGAAAAATGACACTAAAACACCAGCTGATATAGGTACTATGTTAGCGCAATTATTAGCATTTTTGACAAAGATAAGATCTAAACAAGTTTTACGGTAGTATAATCGGTAATGCAAGGATTGCCAAAGAATATATAATAATATTATTGATGGTAGGCCATCAAGTTATGGCATGAAGTTCACGTTATCGTCATTTATATCAATATTATTATCGTCAAAACAAAACAAACCGTTAAAGATTATGGCTTTAACAACAATCAAACGTTCTTCTGGTAGAGGTTTTGAATTTTGCAACTCAATTTTATTGTATACAAATTGACTGACCAGTTACCAATCCATTATATTTTAGGGCAGGATAGCTGTTTTCAATATAGACTCAACATCCTCCTTACACCAAATATTCATTTAATTTTATTCCTTAGAGGCTGTAAAATACTAACTGTCCATATAAAATATTCACCTGATGTTCATTTCAATGGAAATTTAAAAAATAAATAATTTATCATTATCTTATCAACGTGTACATAAGTTTAACAATACAAAAAAAAACAAAATCCATTTGAATGGACATCGGACAGATATTATTAAAAATGTTGTATCTAAATAAGTCAGGCGTTATTTGGTGGTACATTTTAATGGACATCACTACATCATTCATTCAGGTAGTTATAATTTAAAAATAAAAATGGAATTAAATGTCAAGAGGCTATATAATGCTATATTGTTATATTATTTTAAAATTGTGTACTTAATATAATCATGATCAGGCGTTTGACGTCGTTATAGAATATATCAAATATTGATAGACCGAATGATAAAGTTCCATTTAATTATTTAATACTCTTGTCAATTCTTAATAATATATATTAGTAAATTCCTGATATTAAAATATTATAATATCATTATTTTATATTATGTTAGGCTTAGGATAGTTAGGTAAGTATGCACTATGCTGGTTTATAGTTAGTGTTTATTACGAATCGTTGTCGTCGCAAAACTGTCAATTATAATAATATATTATATTATATAATTTTCACATGCCATTCCTTTCTTCACTTGCATTATACATTACTATTGATCGACATCATCAATATTCGGAATGCATTTTTGTATGTAAATATTTTACTAGCCCGATTGTATTATGAGTTTTTGCCATTACAAACTGTTTATCTGTAGTTTTACGTTTGTTTCTGTTATATTTTAACGTGTTTATGTGGTAATCGGAAGATCTGTTGGCCTTTATATTTGTGTTTTACTCGTTTTAGAGTAGAAATTAATTTTTAAGGTTCGATCGTTAAAGATAAAAATATAATATAGAGTATCATCTGAGTGTAGACTATATAATTATCGCGCAGGGTGGCGTAAGAACGTGTCAATACAATATTATCATTTTAATATAATTTATAATTGTATCGATATAGGTACGCGTCAAAACTCAATATATACACTTTCACGCAATGAAAAGAGTGATCAATTTAACTATGATGATGAGCAAAATTAGATAGTTAAATTGGCTGCGTTTGTTTTTTAATGTATGGTTTCAAATATTTTAAAATTATAAGCCTAATATATAATTATTATGCCAATGTCTTATTTTTTTTTCAACAAGCTCGACTGTAGCAGGTTATATATAATAATACATTGCAATATACAGTATAGGATATCCTGTTATATAACACTATATAATATATATTTTAAGTGATTAAAAAAAAACGAGCAAGGTATTATCATATGGATATCGTGGTTAAATAGTCATTATCATCAGCACAATATTGCCCATGTTAATTATTCCTCCGGTTAATGGATAGTACCTAGTCTATTTTACTTCAGTACGAATTAAAGGGGAAAAAACTCATGAATTATACGATTAGTCATCAAAAAACATCTTTGTTTGGTCGCGTGTTTATCAAACAAATATATAATAAGACAATGCAATAAAGAGCGAAACGATAATAATATTCTAAGTAGGTTACCAGACTACACCTTACAACACTATATTATTAGGTATTATGTAAGTAATATTAGTAGGTAAAGATGCCAGCGAAAACAATATTTTAACTCGAGACAGTTAAATTTTAGATTCTGAGTTGAAGAACATTTTACAATGTGTTTTTTTTTTCTATCTCCGTGTCATCTTCTTTTTGGGCAGAAAAAAAGGTTTGAACTTTGAGAGTTGTTTCTTAGTACATTTTAGGGGTGGAAAGGTCAATATTGAAAAATTCCTAGTACTTTTCGAATTAATAGGATAAATTAGGAAAAAAAAAAGTCGAGGATAAGTAAAGTTCTACAGCATAAGTTATCGTCTGTCTCGTCGACAAGATTTTGCGGACTTACACTATATTATTCCAGTCTCGATTTAGACACACCTGATCTTCTCTCCAACATTAATTATTAATTTTCATGTCCTTTCCTATAACTCTAGAAATCAACTAACGTATATTCACTTAACCTCTTACGAGTGATAATAAAAATACATTTTTTTAATTTTACATTAAATACTTTGGTATTCATGATTATGATTTTAATGTAGTTAAATAAACGTTAGTTTGAACTTTAGAAGTACGTCAAGTACGCTCTATATGTTAATAGTACCTAAAATATTTATTTATATATTAAATTGTATTATTCATTTAATAAATACTATATGTCTATAGTTTATTCAGTATTTATAATCAGTGGAATTATCTTTTACTTTTTTTATTTTTTGTTGTACACTTACATGTTTATAATACAATTATTCTTTGCTTTAATAAAATGTAAAATGTAATTTGCCGTTTGGAGTTTATTAATAAAAATAAATTATTTTCTCACTGATTCGTATAAAAACAAATTTGCCGTTTTCATTCGTCGTTTAGTGTCTCACTCAATATTTTTTTCCGAATCCGATCGAAAATATAGATTCGAATAATTTATTGATCAAAACACATTTCAAGTAAAATATTCTTGATACGTACCTTGGAGTTTTAGGAAATGCCATAATAATATTAAACAATGATTTAAATATTACTAATTTAGTAAAATACTTATGATATAATGTCCGTTACTTAATTCAATGTTCGACAAGTCCCACGAGAAACAGATAAATGATAATCTCTGTCAAAATCAAAAACTTTGCATTACATAAACCATTATTGAATTATTCTAATATTTTGATTTTGTAGTATTACCTAATCGTCAACATCACATTTCGCAACCGTCATAAAATGTTGGTGTATAGCTGATATTTTATGACTCGATATTGATGCATTCGAATCGGTTATTTATAGTAATGATGTAAGTTAATTCATTTTTTCGCGACGCGTAAACTTTTTTTTTTGTTTGATGAAATCATCAGAATAATATGAAACTCCGGCGAAATGTGCATATACATTCGTTTATCTGGTATAGATGATGCGGTAGTTGACAGTAGTTGTTCTTGGAATTTTTTTTGCCCACATCGTGACACTGTCTGTATAATATTTTCTACAACACGTTAACACCACTTACTTACCAGACACACCATACTTACCTCACCGAACCATCAGATTGTGTGAACAACACGACGTGACATTTCACAATGAGAATAATAATTTGCCTATAATGACAAAAATTCTTAATTTAATAACAATAAAGATGTGGATTTACGTTTGTGGAAAGGATGGGCAAATGGTTCATGGGACAATCCAATATATTATTACATAATTGTAATAACATACTTTTGGGGATTAATGATTAAGAAGAACACAACGAAATTCACTCACACTGAAGTTTATTTTACTTTTCAAAAACAAACTTTTATAAATTAATAATAAATACAATATCATATACGATTTCTTTTCAAATTATTGCTTTTTTGCTTATTATTATTTTAATCGGAGTTCAAACACACAATAGAACTACGAGATAAATATTATAATAAATTAATTTAAATATAGGTAATGATTAATATTGCTTTAGCACTGTCTATATTACTATACATAAGAAATTATAATTAAGGTATACATTCGCGTTTAGTCTATATAAATAAAATGTTGGCGACTGCTTAATAATGGTATATAATAATAATAATAATAATAATAATAATAATAATGGGACAAACTTTAACCAATATGTATAACGACTAGTATCACTTGCATAAAATAATAACCACAAAAAAAAAAAATGATAAAATATGCCAACTTACACACGTTATATTATAAACATATTATGTAGGTATATACATAAAAAAAATAATGAGATAAAAAAATGTTTACAGTCTGGAAAAAAATCTATCTATAAGTAAATAATAATTGTTGGTTAAAAAATTATAAACCTTTATAATAATATCATGATGGTTTTGAAAAAAAGAGGAATGTATAGAGAGGAAGAAAAGGGATGTGCCTTACACGACTAAAAAACTATAACTAACCACGTCTGTTATCGATACGATATTAGGTATTATTATGGCCAAAAACGTCGAGGGCTCAGTACGTCATACATTTTTTATACTATTATTATATTAGATTATTTCATTAAAATACTCCTCTCGTTCGACTAGATTTTTTTCTTTAAAATTATTAATATTTATTTTTTTTCATTATTTTTTTTTTATTTTAACGCACAATTAATAATAATAGTGCAGCCCAAAATTGACGATTAATAATAATAATAATAATAATAAATATAATAATGAATAAAACAGTGCTTTATAATATATAATATAGTACATGGCATACACTCACACACTCACACACATATAAATGCATATGTATATCGATAAAATCTAATATTACTAATCCATAATTAAACATTTCTAGAAGTCTATAATTCAATAAATCATATACATTAATGACAGCTATAGGATAACAACCCCGTTTATGTGTAGTAATAGTAATATTATTATTTGATGGTATATTTTTCTTTATATTTGTTTTACAGAAGTATTATAGTAATATATATGTTGGTGCAGTCACGGCAGACTTGCAAAATTTCAAAAACAACGAAACCGCGAGCGGTCCCGCCTCTGGTGTGTCAAAAAAACATCGTTATAAGGGGTGAGTAACAATCTTAAACCTAAGCAAACCAATAGTATACAATATGTGGTGGGTAGAAAGGGGGTGTCTGTACAGGTTACGTTATTAATTCAGATTTAATTCTCCGGGACATAGAAGTTCGTTCTTTTTACGCGGTCGTTTATCGACCAGGCTCTCGGGAAACCGACGAACTCGCGTGCACGTTTGGTTGCGCGTCAATCCGGCGATCGACGTCGGAGCCGACGCCGTCGAAATTGCATTCGGCGAGTGAATGGCGGACGCAAAGATTTTTCCGCCTACTGAATAATATTGCCGACAGTTGAGGGAATTCTCGTAAAAGACGAAGAGCTCATACGGAACGAGAAAAAAACCTTTAAGCCCGTGACTGTCGAGTGCGCGTTTCCTCGGGCAGTGTTGAGCGAGAAAACGCCAACTCGAGACGTTCGCGGGCGCGCGTACCGAAAGAGGAACACACAAAACGAAAGAAAGAACAAATAAGTAGTCGTGAAAAAAAGTAAAATTACCGGTAACGTGGTGGTGGTCGTCGTACACGATGGAAAAAAAAAAATCAATATTATAAATTTTTTATATCGCTGACACCGACGACCTCAACAGTGGTCTACAAGGTCGTTTCCCCTTGAGGGGGGGAGATTATATTTGCCGTAGACGTCAAGAACGACTTTTGAGACCGAGTCTGCATCGAAAAATAGAAATGCCGACGCGTTTCTTATTTTTCGATACCGACTCCGTCTCGTCCATTACACCACCGACGATACTAACAACTATAATGTTATACTACCAAACTTACCTAAAATACTAAAACTACACTAACGATACACAACTGATCCGTAACCGTTTCAGTGATAAAACAGTTTCGAATACAATTTACTTTCTTAGAATAAATTTAATAATAATAATAATGATATTATTGTAGACGCTCGGCGGCCATTTTCTACAATAATATCGACTAAAATTTAATAAGGCAACAACGGTCAGCCAATAACACGATTGGAGTATATAATAATATACGGTCAAACGTGCATTTTCTTAAAATATAATTTATAATAACATAATAATAATAATATATAATATACTTAACACTATAATATTATAAGCGTCGTCTGCCGACGACACGCTCTCTCTCTCTCTCTCTCTATGTATAGGTATAGTTTACAATAGTAATAATAATAATATGTGTGTAAAATTATTGACAAAATTATCGTACAAGTGGGTCGAACCCGGTCACGGCCTGTGCGCGGGTGTCGGTCTCTAGTCGCTGCTGCTTTTGATTCCCAACATTTTGGCCGCGTCTTCGGGCGATTTCGTCTGCAACACCTGGTCGATGACGGTGCTGTCTTGGATGCCGAGCAGCGTGCCGATCAGGCCGGTGTCCGTCCGGTTGCCGCAGCAGTCCTCGTAACCGGTGGCCGGTCCCGTCGGCGGAGGGGTGTTCGGAGGGCTGGCGGACCTCCGTTCGTGGTCGCTACCGCCTCCAGCGCCGCCGACGCCGCCTCCGTACTGCTGGTCTTGACAGCCGCCGTGCTTTTTGGCTATGTGCCGGACCATGCTGTGCTTGAGCGTGAACCGGCGCTTGCACGACAGGCACGCGAACGGCTGTTCCTTGGTGTGAGTGCGCATGTGACGGCGCAGATCCTCGGCCGAGTAGAAACGGTGCAGGCAGAACGCGCACAGGACCTGAGAAACGAAAATGATTTATAGGCCTCGTCGTTACAGCAAATGCGTGTACATTTAGTATTATGATTGTGTGGAGGAAAGAAATTACATTGATTTCCAAGTCTAAAGCGGAATAATTTTCTGAAAAATGACTTATCGAAAAATAGCTAGTTTTCATGTATGATATTTATAATTTTATGTCTAGTAGTCGAGTGGGGAGTAGTGAACACAAAATGACCGGTGTAACTACTCCTCTCGTAAAAATAGAGTGCAATTTTTATTCAAAAACACAAATATTGATATTAAAAATAATAATATATCGATCCGTATATAAATATATTATAGGTATTACGAATTAGTGCTAGGATTTAGAGCATAAAATTAATTTTTTTCTTTTCGAGATGATAATGATAATTTATTTACATTTATTTAAGCATTATGTTTAATGGGGAGTTTCAAACATGTTATAACTATTATTATTTCATACATATTATAATATCATTCTATCATTTGTATGTAATTATTTGTTTTGCAAATAAATTATACATTATTATTATTTTTTACGGATAGTATATATAAATATATATGTATTTATATGGCATATAATTACATACTTAGTTTCTTGGAATTCCGATTCTAAATAAACAAATATCAATTTCATGTTTTTTTTTTTTAGTACTTTTTTAAATTATTCTAATAACTTCAAATTTGTAGAATCGTAAAAAAAAGTATAATAATTGGATTATGACGAAGTAGAAAAAAATTGTCAACAATAACGATGGAAACGAGTGAGCTCGAATTATAAATCCGAATAAAAACAAACATGCATGTTGATTTCGATTCGTAATTTTTAATTTGAAATCACTATAATACCAATATACACAAAATAATATAATAATCAACATATTAAAACGATAGTACGAAGTGCAACCAACCTTTCTGTTTTCCACGTCGTCTTGTTTGACGGCCGACGAGTCATGGTCGTTGTCCATGGCCCCCTGCGACACCAGTATCTCGTAACACTCGGCGTGGTCGATCCGGATGTGATCCAGAGCGCCCTGCCTGTCCAGGTAGCTGCTATCGCACAGGTGACACTTGAAACACGGTTCAGATCCGGTGACCGTGTTGGACGGGTTGGTGGTTGAAGCGGCGGCGGCCGCTGACTGCGTGGTGGTGTTGGCCGTGGTGGTCGCCGGGGCCGCGTTGTTGCCACACCATCCGTTGAACATGGCCATCGAGTAGTCGCGTTCCGACTCGGCACCGTCGTCCTCGGTACCGTCACCGCCTCGTTCGTCGTCCTCTCCCGCGGCGCCTCCGCCGCCACCGTTCTTGTCGAAGTGCACCCGATTAATGTGGCTGATCAGGTTCTTGCGCTTTGAAAACGTCACGTTCGGGCACGACGTGCATTTGTAAGCGTTCTTAGCGTCGGTCGGCGCCGCGACGGTCGTCTCGTTGTCTGACGACGCGGCCGACTTGCTGGGCGGCGTGCAGTGCAGGCGCAGGATGTGCCGGTCGCGATTCGACTTGGTCGAGAACGACAGCGGACAGTGTTTGCACTGGTACGGCTTTTCACCAGTGTGCGTGCGGATGTGCCGTTTCAGTGACGAAGTCCACGGGAACGACAGGTAACAGAACGGGCACAGCACTCTGTTGGGCGCGGCCGCGTACGCGCTGACCTTCTTCCGCTTTTCCCGGTTTTCGTCCTTGTCAGTGTTAAAATTTATATCGATGTTGTTGTTGACGGCGTTGATACTGTCGGGAAAAAAATCAGAAAACAAATTGTCAATATTAATTAAACTCGTCACTGCACACATAATATATTATAATAATATGCATATAGAGGCATCAGAGGTCTTATTCGCATTTTTTCTACACGTTTGACTATTAACTTACCTAGAACCGTCGTTTTCGGAATAGCTCGCAGCCTCGCTGTGCTCTTCTTCACTGCTGGTCACCTCGTTGTGGTCCTCGTCAGATCTGGTGAACTGCGGAAATGTCTGGTGTGAAGCGTTGTCGAGCAACCTGGACACACTGACCAGATCGGCGGACTCCTCTTTGACCTCGGTGCACTTTTCCTTGACTCCGGTGGGCTTGTTGTGCTCTACGCCGTCTTCTACTATTACGAGTTTGTCCTCCTCCTCCACTAAGTCGTCGTCTTCTTCATCGTCATCCACTTCGTCTTCGGTCCGCAGCAGCTGTTCTGACGGCCGACATTTCAGCGACAAGGCCATTTTCACTTGATCCGATATCGGCGACGTGTCCTGCTGTTCTTGTTTGACGTTCGAGAACTGCGGTTCTGACTTGGACGACAACGACCGCGGTTTCTTGTGCCAATCGGTCGGGTGTTGGTTTTTGACGTGCCGGTCGCGGTTTGACTTCAACGTGAAAGCCCGTTTGCATGTCTCACAGACATGTGGCCTGTCCGTTCTAAACCGTCTCTGTTTGGGCACTAGAATACCGTTTTTCATCACCAATCTCAAACCGTTGCTGTCCTTTGATTTTTGCGCAACGTCCACGGATAGCGGTGCCGGTGGCGGAGGCGCCACGACCGCAGGCTCGGGCGTCTCTGGCTTCGGTGGAACGACGGGGTCTGCCAGCTCTTGAGCCGGGACGACCACTGGTTCGTTCATCTGCCGCATTGCGCGGATCATGTCGACTGTGAGTGGTATGGGTAGCATGCGTTCCGCGGCCGGGTACATTCCGTTGAAGAACATGCGGTGCTCGTTGAGGAAATACGCGTGCAAAGGCGTGGGTAGCGACAGGTCCATGAATCCGGGCGGGGCGTGTGGCACGAATTGCTCGCGGAACGCCATCGTCGCGGTCGGTTTGACGTCCTCTTCGTCCGTGTGATCTCCAGAAACGGCGGCGGCGGCGGACGGCGACGATGACCTCTTGCCGTTGATTGACAAATCTTGCGGCTCGCAGTCCAAGTCCTGTTTGAAACGCTTCATGCTCAGATCCAGCGGCTCGTCGTAATCGTCCTCGTCGTCTTCCGAGCTCTTTTGCCCGGACGATTCGTACTGGGAGTAGTCCGCAGTCGCTTGGTTGTGATGCTGCAAACGCAGGTGATGGTACAGTTCTTCGCTCTTGTCGGCGGTTGCCTCGTCGTTGGTCGACTGCGCCGACCCAGCCGGTTTATCCTCGTTCTTAAAAAGTATCGACGCTTTCACCTCGGCGTTGGACGCCTTGTGTATGGTGCGCAGGTGCCGTTCGCAGTTGGCCTTTGTGGTGAACGCGTACGAACACTTTTTGCACACGTACGGCGTTTCGCCTGTGTGCCCTTTCATGTGGTGGTTCAGCGACGCCTTTTCAGTGCTGGCGAACTCGCATATATTGCACGCGTACATGCCGTTGGTGGATTTGTTGTGGCTGGACGAGTTGTGGCCCTTGAGCGCACGCAAGTTGCCGAATACGGTCGAGCACAGCCTGCACGCGTACGTGCGCTTGGCCTTCATGTGACCGTTGCTGCTCCTCTTGTTGGCCGGCGAGTGCGACATAAAACCGCCACTGGCCACTGACAAAGGAATTTCGTCTTTGGGTGAGCCGCCAAAATACGAGTCTTTGTCCGACGGATATCCATCGCTGAAGTCCGTGCTGCAGGTCGAGTCACCGTTGTACGAAGACTTGACGGGTGTGACGTGCGTGAGTTCCGGGCTGTTGTTGAACGACGTCGATTTCGCCGGTGACTTTGCGGCGAATGCCGCGCTGTTGTTATTGTTGTTATTACTGCTGTTATTGTTGTTGTTGTTTATGCTGTTGTTGTTATTGAACTCGCGGTAAAACGTTTTGGCGGTAAGGTTTTGTGGTTTTAAGTCCATGTGGACGGTCTGCAAGTGCAGACGCATACTGTACGTGGTCGAAAACATGGCGTTGCACACGGGACACCGGCTTTCCCTTTTCGTGTCCAACACGGAATTACAGAACAACCTTTGTCGCAGATTGTCTACGCGCAACATTTCCGATGACATTTCAGACCTGAAACAGATGCGAATAATACGATATTATACTATGACAAAGGACGAGTCGTGGAATGATGATGGTAAACATTTTTTTTTTTTTTTTTTTTTTAAACCAAGACGCGAAGTTGAGCGCCGGTGGGTGGGCGGGCGGCGGCCAGCGGTTGTATAAATCGATTTGACGAGAGAACGAGATACATGTATACATTAAATACGTGGATAAGAAGAGGAGGAAGAGAACGTCGACGCGGGCCGTTCGGGCGATACATTCGGTCAGCATGGCAACGAGCGTTTATATATAGTAACAAAAGTTCAACCGCCCTGGTGATGTACACACAAACAACACCACGGCGTACCTACTCTCTGGTGTGTGTCGTGTGTGTGTGTGTGTGTGTGTGTGTGCGGGAGAAGAAAGGTCGACCCGTTAGAGTTCATTCGTCGTCGTATATTAAAAAAATGTATGATGCGCGTGGCGTGTGTGCGCGACGGCAAGGTGCGATTATTATTATAATATTGTATACAAAATAACGCACACACAAACGCGTGCAATATGTTTATTACCTATATGTGTATATATACACGCACACACACACATAAAAGAGAAGGCATACGAAATAACCGCCAGCAGGTGTTTGCATGTGGGCAAAACAAAAAACGGAAGCTAAAATATTCCGTTCTATTACTATATAATAGTATATACTATTACTATGTGGGAACAACCTGATAGGTATTCTCGCCGATCGATAGTTGTGACAACACCGCGAGAGTTAAGTCCGTCGCTCACGCACCTCCCCGACGAGAGACACACACACACGTTGAGCGAATTAACCGGAAAGTCGGTGCGATTATTACGCATAATAATAATAATGTAAACCGCGTGCTGCAGTTGTTTTCGACCATTATTGTAATAATATTATATAACAATATAATAAAATATCATAACGATCGACACAATGACGATATGATTATGGACCCGGGACCATGTGATGTATATTAAAGTATCTACATGGGGGGAAGGAATCGAAGCAAATAATATAATATAATATATTATATAGCTGCCAACACGTCGGGCGGGTGTGTGTTGACGTCGTTGGCCTTTGACACACCGGCAGGGGTCCGCCGTCGCGAGGGCTGCATCCTCCTCCCCCAGCACAAATCGAACAACAATAATCTTTTAATAACAATAATGCACTGGCGGCGCCTAAACCAGCACACGAGCGCCCCGCCAATATAACAATATAATAATAATAATAATAATAATATAATAACACCACGCGTCGTCGGGGGATGCGACGGCCGCCGTGCCGCCACGAGTCCGGTTTGGAATTTCATATCTCCCCGAGGGACGGACGCTGCTGCCTGCTGTCCGATTGTGTTGTCGTCGTTATACCGTCATTATATTATATTAAACGCTCTTTAATAAAAAGACACGCATATACATTTCAATTAATTTAATAGGCCGGCAGCGGGGTTAAAACCATATGCCCATCATACGGTTGATTACCACCCACGAAAACCGGCTTTGGTTACGTCAATTTAATTTTTTAGTATTTTTCGCGTACCTATTCCTTTTAAGTCGATTGGAAAACAAAAACTGTCACGTGTACAACGTTTGGCGGATCCAAACACGGGTTCACTATTATATTCAAAATGTATTTTTTGTACCTATAGTTCTGTTGTTGGGTATCGTGCAGCATTCCACGAAAAATTAATTATCTGTATTTAAAGGGTTAGTAATCGTAAATCAGACTTTTGTTATTAACGCACGCTATTATTATTTTTTAATGATAAACAATATAGGTTAGTATACATGAGGTGTCGGAAAAATCTGTTTGGCCGATGACGGTCGGACGGGGGGTGAATGCTAAAGCTATAATAATAATAATAATCACGAACCGTAGCTTTCGTTCCAATTATATAAAAGTATTATATCCATTAATCGGCCTGCTGCTGCGGAGGCAAATCGAATCGTGGTCTATTTTTCATATTTTTTTATGACCCCCACAGGTAAGCCACGGAAAAAAAACGGGTGAGGGTGTGTGTACACACAAACATTATTGTTGTTACGTGTCCGCGGCGCCCTTTTCGACGGCGTCGTCGTCGTCGAGGGGGATGTAGTCACCCCCATAGATACGGCGTGTGTTTATGGAACAACAATAATTTAACGACAGCTTCACATTTGTTATTGTTGTTATTGAATAGCGGTGTGGCGACCGAAAGCCGATCGGCGGCGCTAATAAGCCAACGCACGCGTAATAATATTGACATATTGTTATCACCATCGCGGCGTTAAATCGTTAAAACACTTTTCATTTTACATAATATTATATGCATTCATGACGATCCACTTTTAACCATAGGTGTACACGCTAATTTTCATAGTTAATTTTTTTGTTTTAAATAACACCATTGCTACACCTTTACAAGAAAATACAATTTTTTAACCATTTTTCGTCAGTATGGTTTTTAATATATTATTATAATATAACCTACCTATTGACCTTAAATAACGATAATGACAATAGCTAATTTTTTATGTAATTATATCGGAAGCAGCATGATGCTTTACTGAAACTGTGAATTTTTAATTTTAATACCAGGTGTTGAATACAAAGTTTGCGGTTAGAAATGAGAGCATTTTAAGTTTAGATTAGCGGATCGAGCAATGTTTTAGTATAAATACTTCCAAAAAAAAAACCCCCATAAGTATTATGGATAATAAAATTGGTGTAGTTATAGTGTTGCATGTTTTTCGTGGGACCGTGCACAGCCGCACATGCACATTACACATATATAAGTATATTATAATAATTGTGTATTCGACGTTTCTCTAGGTCTTCCGGGCACAATGTTTTAGCGTCAAATTATAATATTTTCAAAGATGAACGAGTAATTATTATTATCGCGTTCCGCGCTAAGTCGCGTCCGTACAATAATATCGTAACACACACATAAGCGCATATATATATAAGAGGAAGGAAAACAAGAAAATACATGCGAGCATAATAATAATAATCTCACAGAACCTCCTGCGTGTGTGTGTGTGTGGTTACAGGACCGGTGAACCGTACAAGGCGAGCACGCATGTAGACGACGTCGTTCGTATGTATAAAATAATATAATATTATTGTGTTTGTACTAGCGAGCTGGCCTGGGCAAGATAATTGCGTATGCGCGCGGCCAGGATTTTTCCCAAGGTATACTACTCCTACATTATATTAAAGTCTCCTCTGTGTGTGTGTGTGAGTGATCAAAGATGGCGACGGATGCTGGTCATTGATGGGAAACAAAACGCACACACACACACACTCGCGACGTATAATAAAGGTCTTTTGTACACACATACACACACACTCGCGTACTTACGAGCAGTCATGGAGGACACGGTAATAATAATTATAAGCCCGCCGCCCGCACGCCCTCTCGCGAGAGCAGCAATACATAAAAGCGAGTGCGGTGGGGCGAAGAAGACCAGTCGTTTTTCTCAAGATCGTCCGGTGGCGATTACGTCTTGCCCACCCCCTCCCCAGCCCCTCGTCACAAACAAAATAACCTGTGCGTGTTCTTCTCACCCGCGGACCGTCTCCTAAACTATATATAGGTACACATAATTATTATTATTATTACCATTATTATTATTATTATTATTATTATTACAATTATTATTATTATGTTTACGGACTCAAGCGCGGTCGAACTGTGCCAACCAAAACGTCCGGTCTTAATTCCAATTGACGAGATTGGTTTATTTGTAAATAATATATTATAATACAAATCGTTTAGTACGTCATCGATTAATAGTCATATGGTTAATGCGCAGAAGATTCTTAGTAGGTACCAGATGAATTTCCAATATGTTTATTTTTATCGTTTGGTACAACCTATTGAAAAATTCAAGACCAATCTATGTGGTCCCTTTCATATCGCATTATATTACCTACTTAAATTCTTTTTTTTTAAAATTATTATCTAGGGTATTTTTTACCTACTTTTAGCATAAGTGACTACCTATATTATTAGTTGCATTATAATATGTAAGATCATAAGGATAATGAAAAAATATTTTATTTTTGTTTTTCCTCCCCCTCATTTACGAATATTTGTTGTTTTGGCTGCTCATTGAGATCAATCATTTAATTATTTAAATACCAGTTCCAAATCAAATTAACTATAGTTATAGCGGACAATTTGATATTACGTAATATAAAATAATATATTTTATGACCTCTTCGCAATAGTATACAATGAATTAAATATTAAAACATTTTAGAAAAATAAAAACACCGATAAGGTGATCGAGCAAATTATGCCCTATACCATGTCAATATCACGATGCGGTGAATTGGTCGATGATCCATCGTGCATCGTTGATATCGGTTAGGTTAAATTTATTATTTATGAATTATGATTTATCTTTTCTTCTCAAGCAACCGAGACCGTGTTAAATTGTAAATTCATATTAAATTATAATTGTATTATACACTGTATTATGAGACAGTATATTATATAAATATGTATGCACATATATATAATATTAGTTGGGTTATTCGGAACACGGACCGATTTTGTCGTGGCAAAGCGCCGTTTTAACAGTTTTCAATCGAATTTTGTTTAAGTCAGTTAGTTGTCTCTTACCGTCTTGGAACGTCCTCGATTTGCACGCTAGAAAAGCAATATTTTTGCGTTTTCAATGTCGATCCAAGAGCTGCAGACAGCGTATAATATACTTCGTGTATTATTATAATTTTGTCAATATTTTGGAAAGTCAAATCGTTTGTTTGCGTTTCGACAATCGTCACGCACTATACATTTTATATATAAAATATACACACGAACAACCGATATCGTATTGTACATGTAGTAATAAAAATAATACTAATAATAACATTAAAATATACAGCGCACAAGCGTGTGTCTGTGACCTTCGGTCCGAGATTTTTGGTCTTCGTGGTTTATTTTTCGTCTCCGGTGATAAATTATATATTATTATTATTATTATTATCGTACAAGGAAACGATATTATATCCCCGATAAACGTGGCGCAACCACACGCATTCGTTTAGAGTGCATACTTACTATATACGTGTATAGGTGTATATAGGTAAGTAGTTGGTATATTATAACGTATGATATTATTATGATGGCGCGCGCCAGACGACCGATCTCTGTCAATGACGATTATATTACTGCAGATACGCGAATATCACCGTATACTAATAATGTTGTGATTATAATAATATCAAATTAATAGTGTGCAATATGGAACACGAGACGGAACAGCTCCGACCGCTAAACGATTATAAGACGTATTATAATAATAAAATTGTCGGTCACGACGGGAAAAAAAAAACCATTATCGCCGAGAGATAGAAAAACGCACCGTCGTAAACAGTTTTTTTTCTTTTAATTTTTCGACGCGAATCGCGATAATTATTGGAAATCGAGAGTACACACGGTGTATTTAAAATATTATGGTTAATATGCATGACGTATATAATATGACGATGACTCGCGAGGATGAACACCTCGCGGGACGATTTGAAAATACGTCTAATTGCTGTTAAATCGTCGTCGGCCGGTGAGCGTAAAAACTGTTTTTTTTTTGTTTTTTGTTTTTTAGTCTGTTTACCGACGACGTCGTCGCGCGTATTTGAATGGAATTAAAAAACTGTTGGCTCGACGATTTCGATCAAGGCGAAAAATATATAGAGATGGAAAAAAAATTGTATACACATAAATATGATATTAATAATATCATAATAATATGTTATACGCACCTCATCGTTTATTACTACTGCACACGGTCAAACGTAAATAATTATTGTCGGGCTTGATATTATTATTATGTTTTTTTTCTCTCTATGCGTATACGTTTCGCGCGATATATTGTTTACAGTTTGTATTTTTTTCCGCCGGTATTCGTTATAATATTATGTTGTGCAGTATAAAATAATATTATATGTGCGTTATGAGTAATTTCTGTTGTCATTAAGATTAAAGACGCGCAGGAAAATGCACATTATGCGACATTATAATTTTTTCACATTCTGTCCGATCAGACTGCGCAGACTATTTTATGATTTTATTACAGGTGTCTGATTATTCTCAATGACTGTTCGAGCTATTGATATCGAATGATCTACTTAACTTTTATCACTCGTGCACAGCTATAAGAGCCGAACTGCGCGTGTCACCGTGTCGGAGGTGTGACACTTGTGCTTTTTATTTTTATTACGTGTTGTATACTTTATATTATCATGCCAATTGGGTTTACGGCATGAAAAATATTTCTAGTATAGGTTTTAATACAGGTACCTACCACGTTTGGAATATTGACTAACCGAACCAACGTTTTAGACATCGCTTTGGTATATAACCTATAAGAGACCGATGTTTTTTTATTACGCGCCCTTAAAATGTAATGCAGTAGAAAATAATATAATATAAAATATTCCACCTAATGTATGATCTCGAAATGTGTAGAAAATATTGCAAGATTAGGTCAGGTTAGATTAGTTTATTCACGCAACAGACGGCGGCGTTATTTATTAAATATGCGCATCAATACATCGCAACGCACATAATATATTGACGAATAGGTTTTGTTTTGGGTTTCATATTATATAGTTTGGAAAAAAATGCCTTCAAATATAATAGGTACGTTATGTGTTTATATATAATATGCAAAACAGACTTCTTTTATGTACATTTTTCAAGTAGTGAAATTCGTCATACGCCAAAGGATCTTTTACAACAATATCATAATATCATATTGAGATCGCATTATACAGCAATATTTCAGCGGGAATTGCTCTGCGAAGACACGCATCGAACGGATCTCGACTAGGCGCAGACGGGGCCGTCCAGGCTGCAGCAGTCTCGTCAGCTTCCCGCCTGGGGTTGCACATAATATTATTATTTATATTAATTATATCGAACGAATTTCAAAAAAAAAAAAAAACGCGTGCAAGTACCAGACTACAGATCCTATTGCGTTATAATATGTTATATTATTATTCGTTACGCGGTCGCGGGTATAATTTTTATTTTTCGTTTTACCGACGCGCATAATATTATTATTAATAATAATAATAGTAATAATCACAATCATAATTACACGTCGGCTGCAGCAGTATATAGTAATAATACGATAATAATAATAATATGTACGCGTTATTATAATATTACATATAGGTACCTATAGGTACTGACTGCTGCAGGTATAGACGAACGCAGCTGTTTTTCAGAGCAATGATCTGCGGGGCACGTGCTGCTGCTGCTGTCCCGCGTACAGCTGCACAGTCACCTGGATAACCACCCACTACTCGTACCACATAATATACCTGTATATTATATACCGCTGTAGCCTACATACATACATATACAGTAACTATATGCATATCGTAGGCGCACACGCCTAAAGATGATAATGGTACACGCACTGCAAACACCTTTTTTCCGTTTGTTTTTTTTTTCCCATTTAATTTTTTTATTTAATTTTTATTTTTTATTTTTTTCTGCGTTCGCCGCCACGGAGCGATCCGAAACACCGACGGCGGCCCCGCGCAAACAACGCGACGGCGCGTTTCTTTTGACACGGCTTGTGTAAATAATAATATAATATAATAGTTTTTTTTTTTTTTTACCTACTTTTTTTTTCTCAAAAAACACTATACCGTACGATATTACGACACACGCAAGCGCGAGGATGGAGTGTCGTCGTCGTCGTGTAAAAAAAATAAATGTAAAAATGACGCAGTCCCACGCACTCAAAAACCAATAAATCGTACATTATAGATTACGGCGTTCAATATGACACGTCGAGTCAGCGGTATATTATTATTATAAAATATGGCGAGAGTCGTGTATAATGCCGCCGCAGAGTTTACCCGCGAGTAGATAGGTACAAATATAGGTACAATGGAAGAGTTTCGGGAGTCGGGGAGTTTAACCTCTAAACGGAAGAAAT
This sequence comes from Nasonovia ribisnigri, assembly GCA_027563435.1. Classification (NCBI taxonomy): domain Eukaryota; kingdom Metazoa; phylum Arthropoda; class Insecta; order Hemiptera; family Aphididae; genus Nasonovia; species Nasonovia ribisnigri. The sequence goes on from JANEHU010001131.1 coordinate 139,849, forward strand.
AATAATAATAACAAACAATAGCAGCCCGAACCGCGTGTGTACACGAAAAATCAAAAAAATTTCATAAAACATTTTTGGCAACATGTATAATAATATTATATAGGTACCTGGTAATAATATCATTATCGAACACAAGTGCGGAACGATTGCGAAACCGTTTTCGACTCTGCGGGTTAATGTCGTAAAGCAGTGCGCACGCATATAAATACTTTAGGTATATTAGTGTTGGATAGAAGTATATAGGTATAGATGCGGTAGATATATTTTGCATGTTTTAGCATAATATAATATATGATACGAGGTCAAGAAAAAAAATTGACCAATTTGATATAAAATAGTAAATAAAATACGGAGAGAATAGGTAGGGGTTTTTTTTTTTTTTTAATTTTCCGCTCATGTAATATTTATCATAAGTGTTCGCAATTTTTCGGCCGGCAATTTATATCGATGTCTAAACACGTACACCCGCGCTCTATAACCGAGATAATATATTATTGTAAATGTTACGGAAGAAAATTATTTTTTTAAATATCATCTTTCCCCCGCCGACGAAGGTCACGAGCGATAATTATTACTATCAGTGATTACAGCGAATACAATAGCTGTAATTCCGCGATAGGTATTATTTTATCTGAAAATAAATCTCCACGTCTAATATACAATATCGAACTAGTGTTTGTTGCGTAGAGAACGGATACGGAATAACGTCACAGATGTAAACGATACGATGAAGCGCAAATGTGGTTACTAAAAGAATCCCATGATTTTGTGGTCATAACCACCCCCCCCCCCCCCATCCCCGACAAAACGATCTGAGTGCACAACCATTACGACTGCCCGATGCGAAAATAATTCCAAATTTTTTTAATTTTGGTTTGTAAGTGTATTTAAAATACCCACCTTTTTCTTACAGTTAATATTGATTCAAAATTGACACTCATTATTATTTCGAAATAATATAAACTTTTAAGGAAAACACAATTAATAGTTTCGGACAATTTAAATTGTTCGTATTTCTCTCCTTGTAAATTTGACTGTTAAATCTATACACCTATTATAATATCATTAATGATAGGCAGTTACATTTTGATTTCTCAATACTATTTGTTTCTAATTTCACAGTATAATAAATCGGTAAACCTATCTAAACTACATGTTAGGTAAGGTTATGCAGTGCTCATTTAAGGTTATTATTATGGTAGTTGGCAGAATATATATTATATTATAAAGACAATTCGAATGTTCCAATAAAAAATAGTAAAAATAATTTCAAATTAACTCTGAATACGAAGCACTTTACGCTGACTTCGAGTTATCTCTAAATGACAATCAAACATTATATTAGCGCGAAATATCTTACCTAACTTTCGTCGGATCAAATGTGGACAATATTCTTATACATAATAAAAACAGAATAATAAAAGACACGAATGTTAATAATTGATATTTAAATTAGGTGTCTACCTATATTACGATTATGAACTTTTATTTTATTATTATCATTATATAAGTATTATTTTTTATTCATATAATATTAAGAAATTTAGAAATGTACCTATTTATATTGTAAATGATTCTAACTAAGGTTAAGCCAATTCCAGGTGTGTGAACAATCACTGAAAATTGTATAATCAATAGCGAGCTGTTTGTCCCTTAAGTATGATTCAGTGGCCTCCTGAATTGGTCCATTACGTTTTAATATGAAAATTGAGAACCATTAAATTGATAATTTTTTTATGCAACCAGAATATATAATGTGAGCCAGGGAAAGCCTATGAAGTATTAAATTTAAAAAAACCACGTATTTCATGGGGGACGCCCTTAAATACGCACGAAAATATATTATGTATTATACATTTATACTGTGGTCAGACACCACACCCGCCCGGTAAGTCGAAAATCGGTGTCTCTCGCGACGGTCGAGGGGTATGATGACGTCATATAAATCGTGTAATAGTGTACGCGCGTGTGTGTGTGTGTGTGGTGTATAATACGCATTACACGTTTACACGTAAAAATGCGTTAAATGGTACAATAAAGACGATCCCCGATCCGTAGATCGTTCGATCGATCGCCGCCGCCGCCGCCGGGACGACGAACCAGTTCCGTCGCCGTCGCGGCGGTGCTGTACCGGAATCTCCAGAGGCAGACGACGACACGGCGCTTCTCCGGCGTCGGCTACGACGTTTTATCGACGCGTGTAATTGACCCGCCGCCACACCGAGGCGCCGCCGCCTGCGCTCGCCCATTTACTCTCGTCGCCGTGTATTATTATATTGCCGTTTGTTGTTGTTGTTGTCATTATTATATTATTTCTATACAATCTTGATTTACGCGATCGTCGTGTACGCCGTTCATCCCCGACAGAAAAACCCTTCGGCGGCAATGTATAATACGTGTAAATATAAATGATTTCGTACAGAGCGAATCGTTGTGGCGCGGCAGCGTCGTGGGAGCGGGCACGAAATGATATTATTATCGTTATTAGGTAGTGTTTTCGTTATTATTATTACGAAACACGCCTCAAGCCCGTCGCCGCCGTCGTCCGAAAAGTATTTCCGAGCAACGGTTGGGAAAATTATACACGCACGCACGCGGATGATATTATTATATATTTTTATTTTATATTGTACGAATAGGTTGAGTATACTGTTTTAGATTTATTTGTTTTGGAAATACGACGATTAGAGGATTAGGTTTCTTGTCATTTTTTGAGCGATAAAAATGATTCGTGCTTTTCAACTTCGATACTTTTCTGGTAGGAAGTTAAATCAATTATAATAGTTTGAGGAGATGATCGAAAGTGAAAAATTCCCAGTACTTTTCTATATGATTGGGAAAAACCCAAAAACAAATCAGGGGAAAACGAGAATTTTCACGCACAACTAGTTATCAATAAAACGAATTTTGTTATTTTGTTTTTATTCAAAAACAAACAACAGCTGATGTGCCTACCTACGTACTTGAAATGTTCGCCAAATATTTAAACTATCACTTTTTTTATACAGGTTAAACAAAGTAAAATTTTCAAAATATTTTGACCGTGAATTTTAGAGTTTTTTTTTTATAAAAACGATTAAAAAATGTACGCTCAGTCAAATAGGCAGCTTGAACATTTAATTAATACAAGGTTCCCATATAATTCGCCATCCTAAGAGTATTCCCGAGCATCACCCGTTGGGAAAATTATGCACGCACACACACACACGCACATAGATAATATTTACCCAGGTAATATTGTTTTATATGCTATACGAATATTGTTTTATTCTTCTCTAGGCGGTCGTCGGTCGCGTTATTTTTAACGGACGTGTATATTATTATTTGTCGTCGTCGTCACACGCGCATAGTATAGGTAACCGAAAAAAAAATCATTATACATTATATTGTTTCGTTTATATATATTATATTTGCGTCGGGTCTCTCTCGCGCGTTATTTAAGACAAAAGAGGGAAGAGAGGAGTCATCAGAACGACAAACGCGTATCGGCGAGATGGGGTCTTCGTTCCATTGTCTATATACGTGTTCGTAATGAAAAGTATCCGGTTTTCGGCTTCTGGACCGGGTACGGCGGCGACGGCGGCAGCGGAGCAGAGCGGCGAGTGAGTTGACGGCGGCGGGGTGGGGTTTTATCTGTCCGCGGATGAAAGGGGGACGGCGGCGAGCGGAAGAGGAGAAGGAGGCGGAGGACGACTACAGGAAAAGAATGAAAAAAAAAAAAATAAACGTCGGACCGGACCACATCCTGTGTGTGTGTGCGCGTCTTCTTTAATATAATATTCTTCCCGAGCTCCCTGCACTCACACACACGCACATATATATATATTATATATACATAAGTGCAACGATGCGTCGACGGAGAGAGACTTGGTCCACGGGCGTCATGTACGGTAGGTACGTACCTATATACCTGGTATTATGTATATACCATTATTACGTCCGTTGCACACACCTATGTGCATTACACCGACGACGTCACCCGAGTGTACGATAATCACACGGTGTAAACCTATATAGAATATATGATAACTACCGTGATGCTCGTGTGTATGTGTAAAAACGGAGCACTTGTACGGTTTTCTCGCCGTTTCCTCTTTGCCGGATACGCGCATCCTCACAAGTGTGCCTGCCTACCTATGTATATATCCTCTTGCGCGGCGCGTCCGTTTGCCGAGGGTGGCCGGTGGGACGGGGGCGGTGGTGGTCGAGACCGGACGGGGCTTATAATATATTGTCGATTTTTTTACATTTCATATTATTATATAGGAAGTCGCGCGGTCGGAAGTGAAAATAATACGATCGGATCTGAGAAAACGGCCGGACGACCTCGACGGTTCGAAACATCACACGTAGCTCTATAATATATATTTTGGTGGTTAGCTACTGTCGGTCGTATATAATATGCGGTTAACAATATTATTGGGTATCTGTATATGTCGCCGCGACGATCGCGGGATAATATGCATTTCGGTCGGACGATTTCTCGTTTCGTTTTTGTTTGTTTGTTTTTTTTTCAACGCCGGAAACGTTTCCGACGATTTACACTGCGATCCACAAACGGGTCGTTTTGGGGCGGGAGGCATCGCCGCGCGTAACGACTACAAGGTGCGCGCCGTAACGGTTTTGAGCCAAAGGGTTAAGAGTAAGTGTAAGTGTATAGCTTCCGCGTCTATACTATATAGGTACGCGAGTTAAACAAAAAGAGAACGCACTCGGAAAGCGGGATGACCAGTTTTTTTACGTTGCCTCGATGACCTTTGACAAACGACGTAATAAAATTGAAATGAAAAGGAATATGGAAATTAGGGATTATCGAATGCGCCCCGCGGATCTCAGCGCGAAAAGGGTGCACGCCTTGCCTCGCGAGGGTCCGCGGCGAAAGAGAGATGGATGGAAGGAGAGAGACTAGAACCGAATAAATAATGATAATATAATATTTTTATACATACGTTTACGAGAGAGTGTAATGTATTTTGTTATGCAGAACAAGACTGTTGTTATGAGGTCGCAGAGGATCACTCGAGACACATCGTAAATGCGTATCGCCGTTTATCTCTGTGACTCGTGGAGAGCCTCTTTCGTCGTATAATGTGTTTCATCATCGTTCGATATACAGATTAAACGCCACGCTATAGGCACAACATTACTGTATTCCTATGTACGTGTTTATTAATTCTTTCCAATTTCTATATCAGACGCCACCGGTCGCGGTGGTGGCTTTATCGGTGATAACGACAACAATATTATGATGCAACATTGAGTATTTATTATGCAGAAAAACGCGTCCCGGCGGACAGAATATTTATTTATTTTTTCATTTCCCGAGTTTGTTTGTTGGTTTGTCACTAGGTTTTTTTTTCCGTTCGAGAGCGTTTCCGGCGAACGGTATTTGTCAGTGAGCAACTAGTAAATAAAATATCCAAAGGCAACAGCGACTGCCGCCGAGAGAACGCTACGAGCAAATTTTAAATAATAATAATAATGTTTTTTCCCGATCTCGTGTCGCCCGATTCTTTCGTTGTTTCAAAACACTGGGACGAACACAATACTATAACATCGTCGTCGGGACAACAATATCATCATAATGCATAATATATTATGGTGAAAAAAAACGTTAAACAAGACTCGACGAAAAATATAAATCGAATGCGTATCCGCTTACGCAGGTAAAACCCGGCTACACGCATAATATGGATGCGCGACATATCATACGACAACGTTGTGATGCACAATATAGACTCGAGCACGGATGAAGTCCTCCAGAGGCCAGTAAAATACTAATAAAATATGTTTTCCAAAATTTAAGTATAATTAAACACAGTATAAATCGTTTATAAACTAATAACAATATTGTACAATTATAGATATTATAATAATATAATGTGGGCACTACAATGAAAGTGAAATAAATTATAATTTTAATATAATTATAATAACCAACCGAAAGCAATGCAGTAATACAACAATAATAAAGGTATTAAAGTCTTTAAAGTGATTATTATATTACTAAGGTTTTAAAAATAATTGTAAGATAATAAAATGGGTAATGGCGTTTTTTCAATAATAATTACGCACCCGCCCCTGGTTCCCCTAAATCCTAGTCCGAGTGTAGTGCAAATAACCGTTTAAACAGTTTTGGAACTAACCTTGTGCACAGCCGGTAGATATCCGTTTTGAGCAATAGCGTATCACAATAACATGGTAACAATGTCGTGGCAGACAGTACACGACGGCAGCGTTACAACAACGCATGACGACCGACCGATATCGAACGTCGAAGAGACAAGATTAACGACGACGAATTTATTATTGTGTTTTTAGAGTAGAGAAGATTCGAAGTATTCTCAAGACATATTATTATTATCGAGAGATAAGGCGGATAATTTTCTGCGATCACTTTTAGGAACTTCAGACACCCGTATACACACGCACAAGGCACGCTCAGTATTTACGTATGTGTGTGTGCTCTCGTTATCTTTAGCTAATACTATATTGCGACCGTGACGTTTGTTTAGGAGATAAATAAAAAGAAAAAAAACGCGACAAAGAATAATAAAGCTGCGCCCTTTTGCCGGTACCTATATATACATTTCGTTTCCCGGCGCCCGCCGCCGCCGCCGTTGCAGGCAATCGATTATTAGAAGCGGAACAAAAAATAAAGACGAAAAAAATCAATAGATGTATAATATTATATGTATCGGTTTAAAAAAAAACCTATTTTCGCTTGAACCTCAATATTGAAGTAACTACCAATGAAAATTTCAAAGTACCGTAAGTATTTCGAATCGTTTTCAAAACACCACCTAGAAATCACCACGCTAAACAACAATAATTTACGTCTGATTTGATTTCTGAACGGTTTAATCCCCGATGAAATAATTATTTACTCAGGGGTAGGGCGAAATTTTCGTCTTTAAATTAATATTTTGAGTTGAATTATCTCGACTAGAATTAAATTTTTACGAATCATGCGTTACCGGTCTATAATTTAAAAGCTTGCAACATCAAAATCCTAACTAGAGAGCTGTATAATTTCAAGCGAAAAATCATAATAATTAAATAGAACTTTTTTAGTCATGCATATTTAAAGATGAATAGTAAAAAATAAATTAATACTACTCGGTTGTTGAGCTTCTCCTTGTAAATTATATCAGTTGTTTGAAATATCTACAACCGTAAAGTCGATTTAGGAATACATTAAAAAAAGGTAATTAATATACACGAGTAGGTATATATTGTCAATATGCGAGTAACCTACGAGTTTGGGATGTGTATGAGATATACCTAATTATTATTTATTATTACTTATTACCACAGTCGATGCACTGCACCCGATAACCATCATTCCAGAAATATTATTAGATCGAATCGTTTTCCGTTCTCTGTCTTTGATGGTGTTTGGGGAAAAAAGTTGCGAGGGACCCAGTTCGCGAACGTCCTCGAAAATTGTATATATTTTAGTAGATCGGTCGCTGCGGGCTGGACCCCGCCACCGATCGGATTTCGAGCGCTCTGTATGCCGCGGACCACACGATTGTCACACTGTTACCGTTTGTCGCTTCCGATGCCTTATTTGTTTTTATTTTTAAATATTGTGTCACACACACACGACAACGCTCCCGATAAATACCTACGAGCGTTTGACTGCCTACGCGGATCGGATCGGCGCTGAAGTGGCAAGTCGTCTCTATCTCGTCGGTGTTCTCGCTCGTCTATAATAGTATTATATCAATTACCGTATTATTGTACAGTTGCCGTGGTATATATCCGTCTGTATAAACACTATAATATCTAACGTGACGAATAAGTCTTCCTCTCCCACCATCATCGACCCGCGTAGAGGTATTCGTTAATATTTTAATCGACGTTTTATCTGCTCCTCGGCAGAGACATGTGATCGGCGGCGGCGGCGGCGGCGCACCCAGAGAGATGTCTCGACGACGACCGGGACCGGCGCGTACTTTCCGTACCCGTATTATTAGACGGCGGCGGATCGATGATGATAATATTAATAATAATGATTCCCATTATTAGATCTCCGAGGAGAAAAAAAAAGCATAATAATAATAATGTCCCCCATCAGCTAACGACATCGAAACTTCGATAACGAAAATGATCATTTCAACTCTCCCGCACACGGCTAATACATATATTATTTTAACCATTTTACACGCCACAATAATAATAATAATAATAATAATAACAGTAATAACGTTGTAGCCCGACCGAAATGTTTTTTACCCACACGCGCGGTTATCGGATTGGTACCTGCGTAATTGGATTTGTGTGTACAGAGAAGACTGCCAAAGCACCCGCAGCCATTGGAGGTATTTACTTTTTACGCGGCGAGTATATTCGATAACCACAATATCGATCGTCAGACGGACGACGAGTCGTATTTTTCCGTCGGGGGAGTCGAAAAAGCCGGAAAAACTCGCATAACCGCCGCTGTCGTATGCGCTCGGGGAAACGGTAAAAATGGGAAAATTTGGGCCCCGAGCCGGTGCAGCAACGTCGTAATATGCTCATCTGGACGGCGCGCGCATCCGGTTCTCGCCGGGATCACCGAGCACACGCTATCCAGTTTTCGGAGACGGGCTCGCGCGCGCGCTCACCCTCGGACCCCGTAAAAGGGTCGTCCCGAATATTTTCATCATTATTATTATTATTTTATTACAATTTTATTGTCATTCAAATTCGCCGCTCTGACCCCGGAAAAGAAATACACGCACGGTACCTACACACCTATACATATATTATAATACTACCTACCCACACCACGTCCTATCCAACCGTCCGCGCCAAAATCCAGAGAGTCTGCGAGCAACTGTCTCGACACAGACGCATATACTGCGACGGCAATGGTCGGGTCGTACGCGTTATATTATTATATTATATGGTACACAATTGTATGCACTTACATTTCACGTACTGCACTCAGATAAACAGCGCTGCACGATATATATTGGTATTATTACCCGACGCTATGCCGCCTGGTCGTCGCCGCCGTTCGTAGATTAGTGTAACACAATATTATGATAGAGCAGGTGTGACATAGCTTTGAAAGCAAATATCGCGTCGACGACGGCGACGTATTGGCAATATTATTTTTCTTACTCAGACCGCATAGAATTTAATATTTTAGTCGGCAAAAAAAGAAATAATTATATCATGTGATGTTGTCATCGGATAACAAAATAGAAAATCGCAGTCGGTCGTGTCGTACTCGAAGCGCCTAATAATATTGTCTAGCATCGCTGCGATGCGTCTCGACTAAACCGTCCGGGGCCGACTCGGCATATCGCGTGCGACCCGCGGTTTCCAGAAAAAGTCGGTCGGGTGCGGCTGCAGATCGCAGATTGACATTAATTAATCGAACGATAACGACGTTGTGCACCGTCGTAAACACACCGGAGAGATAATAATTACATCTCGAACCGAGTACGAAAATAGTCTGATCGGTATAATATTATTATCGGCGACGACGACCGCGACGGTAATAACTCAATATCGGGTGACGGGAAATAGGAAATGTGTATATTTTTAAACGCACTCGGAGAGCTCGGGCTCTTCCAGGTACCTGCCCGCCTCCGATCCTAAATGTCACAGTACGCGATATTAATTATCGAAACACGATCCGACGACGTCTGTAGAGCCCCTCGTGGACAGCGGATAACGATATCGCGAAATATTTATAAGTATTCGAGATGGTTTTGACGACCCTGACGATTTAATTTTATCGCCCGTTTTTAAATTAATAATAATATCATGTTCTTGTTTTTACCTGTGGTGCGAGGTGGTGGATCTCTCGGGTGGCGTCACGTATCTTCATGGGCGACGGCGGATGCGAGCGGGCCCGTCGTCGATCGTACGTGGCGAACGTGTGTCGTCGTCGAAGAGGTGACGGATATCTTCTGCGCGCGAGACAACTGGTGCGCGTGTGCGTGTGTGGTACGTGTGGACGCAGGCGCGATGGTCACGGTCCGTTCGGAGCAAACTCCACTGCGGTCGACGGACACAGCAGCAGCACTGCGGCGGCGGCGGCGGCCGCGTCGCGGGACAGGTTGCACGCGGGGCACCGGGTACACAGACGCCGTCGACCAATCCGGACGCGCACACAGCTCGCCGAGTCCTCCCCTCCGCGCCAATCTCCGCGCCGATCTCTCGATTGATTTGCGTCGGTTACGTGACCGCCGCGCCGCTCGGCGCGCGCGTACCCGGGTTCCCCACCACCCACTCAGACCACCCGCCCGCCCCTACGATCATCCTCAGCGATGCGGCGGGGAGGGTTGAGCGGCGACGATGGTCGCGATGGATCGACGGTGGTGGGGGGGGGGGGGCGACCGTCGTACAGTCGGTTGTGTGTTGTGTTTTCTCTCCTCTCGCCGCCGTCGACCCGTCGTTTTATTTATTATTATTATTATTTTTTTAAAACTTTTTTTTTTACCTCGCTGCGGATGTCGCGCTCGGCGTGCTTGTGTGCCACCGCCACCGTCCGATATCGATTTCCAAAAGAAACGCGCGCGCGCATCACACACTCGCGCCGTCTATATATTATATATTATATTATATATTTATGTACCGCGGACGGACGCGATAAGTCTGAATTATCGTATGAACCGTGCGATGCGTTCAGGTTCGGTATATATAGGTAAACGACGAACGGCCATGTCGAATAAAATGATCCATGTGTGGTATATAGTATAGGTATAATTGGTATATACAATGTGTACTTCGCGTCGGTCCGGATCGTCACCGGATTTCGACTTCCAGCACTGTATTGTATTATGTTTTCGGGACGTTATACTATGGATGGTATATGTTAGGATAGATAGGTGAAGATAGATTTAAAAGATGGATTTGCGGTGGGCCGTAGGCACTATATAATATACTAGCTCTCTTGTCCAGGAGGTGCAAAAGTTTGTCAAAAGATAACCCATTCCCGATCCGCATTATCACTTTATCAGGTGTAAAATACACATAACATTTCTATAAGAAAACTACTTTTGAATACAACTTTGAACCTGTAATCATAACGACTTTTAGTATCTCGTAGAAGTTTAAAAGCTGATGAACATAGTTTTAGGTATACCTATATATAGCTCTGCAGATACTGGTAACCTTGGTGTAACAGAATGTCTGCAGTATAGTATCTACAGTTCATGACAGATCATGACTGAAACTGACATCAACTATTATAGATTATCATTCAAAGAACAACTTTTCATTGCCATTGTACGCATAAAAAGCGAAAAAACTGAGATTCCTATCTCTGGTAAAACGGTAATAATCTTTTTTTACATTCAGAGGGTGCACCCTACTCGGTATTTTATACCGTTTAATTTTTAAAGTCTTATCGGGTAATGCAATATCGATGGATGGAAAGGCACGCAGCAATACGCGGTTTTAAATCTATAAAGTTTTGTTGGTTATATCAGGTCGGAGTATAGTGCGGTAACACGCGCGTGTAATTATATAATTTATTCTGTTTTTGTTTTCGATATTTTGATCGATGATTATTGATAGGCACCTGCGATGTGTATATAATATATTAATATTATAATGTATAAATACCTACCTAAATCGTTTACCGCCAGTTCGAGTTCATCTCATTGGCCCATATAATGCGTATGATGTGAATCACATCATCGCCGTATCTGCTGCAGTAAGCACTTGCGCCAAGCTGCTGCGATCATAAATGGTGTTTAATCGTTATAGCATCTGGAAAAAAAAACGGTAGACTATGTCGCCGGCAGATCATTTCGGTCTTTCGGATCACGTCAGACTATACCCGCGTGACTGCTTTTCGGAAGAGTTGTTCGCCAAACACTGCACACTTTACAGTGACAATAACTCGAATAAGCTTATTTGTAGGTCATCGCGTTATACTATATATGATATTTTCATTTTATAATTTTTTATTTCAAAATAATTATACCTTTTTGACCCACACGATTATAAATATGTATACAGACGGCTTATATAGGTACTATATTATACGCTATATACCCATCATCGCAGCCGCGAACATCGACGGGCGTACTCGTTTATATTCATACATATGTATTATAGTAGTACCTATGTAGTTATAGAGAATAATCATTTATGAATAGCTATTTTTTTGTACTTACCGCAGGATACATTTTTCCGTTCCAGATCTCTGCGGGCGGAGACATACTTATGTAGACTTATATATAGTCAACTGCGACGATATTATATTATATTGTAATATTATAATTGACGTAATTATCTATTTCGTATACATATATTATATACTGCTGCAGCTCCAATTCATTACGCGAGCATGTGTCTATTCTATGCGTTTCACATACCTTGACCGTCTTACATGTTTCACCACTTTATGTTTTTTACCCATCGGAGTATAATTATATTATAAGCTTCGTGTGTGTAGCCCTTCCCCTAAACCTCCTTGTTCGGCTAACGGCCGCGCCAATGCGGTTGTAGTGAGCCTAACGAAAGTCAACATTCTTATAATATTCTATATAGGCTCCATCGAAATTATAATGATATTATATATAGGTATACGATAGTAATTACTCGGCTGCACGTGCAGTAAACATTTTGGTCGTACATCACGAAAAGCGAATCCCCAGACGTGTCCATCCTGCAGTATGGATGTATATATCGATTTGACTGAGACGTCTTGAGCTATATGTTTTATATAGTTATGCTAAATACTTTGCAATAGTTTTATGTAATATAATGCAAACACTAAAAATATCTTATATTTTATAAACGTTGTAGACCGAATCGAGCCCATATAATATATTAAGTTAAAGTGGTTAAAGTCTGCGCATGCGATAATATTCATATATATGTGCTGCAGATAATACTTACCAACAAAACTGTATAATCCTTCAGCAATCGTATTGACATCTCAAAAAATTTAAATATTGAATATTTTCAAACGATTTTAAAGGTTTTAATAATTATGAAGAAAAATGAGGAGAACTCATTTGTATAATACCAATATAATATATATTGTATGACAACACTGTGCATATTATACAACAACATTGTATACGTTCACAATTTCACATCATCATGTACGTGTTAAAAAAATATTTATGAAATTAAAATAATTTAAAGATGCATAACTACGGATTATTAACAACAAATTACAATGTGTTTAAAACAAGCATCGTGAGGTATAATTAATTTGAAAAACAAATCTAATTAACGCGTGTTAAAATTCATCAATTAAATATCTTGGAATGATCAGTATTATTGTTCGTATATATAATATGTACCTACATAAGACATGGCTCTATTTAAATTATAATTATTCATTTTTACCGGTTTCAAGGTAAATTAATTTCGAGGGAATTCTTGGAAAAGTCGAAATTGTTAATTGCCGAATATTAGGAAACGATAATATAGGTGCATACACATAAAATTTATCTTTATGGAATATGAATATATAATATTAATGTGCAGTACATACTCTTTAAGTCTTTAAATGTTTAATCGTTATAACAGTAATAGTTTCTATATCTTTATTGTTATTTTTTTGTTAAGACGTCATATTATATAAGATACCGTATAGATCGAAATTATTGGTACCTTATTTTAAACTGAAAATTAAAAAGTAAATGACATTGTAATAACAAATGCTATAATAACAATAAACAATTACAATTCTGTAAAGGAAAGGTACATTGGGGTGCATACGAATTGAGTCCCAATAAAACCTTTTAGAACGATAATTGAGTCCCCGTTAGTCTTAAGGTATGAACACGATTAACTAATTGAATCCGTGAAATTTTAAATGTACCTAATACTAATAATTATTGAGACCGTGTTTAAATACCTGCAACTGAGTCCCGTTAAATTGTTTTTTTTTTAAAAAACATCTTCCTTTCAATTTTTAACAGACTTGGGAGTTATAGGACAGTCTGTAACATATAGAATACAGACATGGCTAATTTTTTTTTTTTAATTTTATTATTGAAATATTTCACAATACAATAATATCAATATATAGGCTATGTTAATGGTATATTTTCAAATCGTGTTATTCAAGTCATAAAAATGTTAAATAATACGAACGATATAACGTATATATAGGTAGTCGTCTCCATATAATATTCGTATGTATATTATGGTTGATTTTATATTTCACTCGAAATAATCTTCTTATAGGTACTCAATTTCTTTTCGTTTCCCAACCGCAGACACAATTCTTATATTTTTCGTTTGTACCCGGGACTCAATTAGTATAGGTATATTATTTTTTTCCAGTTTAAATATAGTGATTCAATTAGGTAGGTATAGATACAATGGTTCAGTAATTTGCCATTCCTCAGGCCGACAAATAATTATGCGTTAATAGTTCGATTTAAAAATGTTGGAGAACTTTTATGATGGTATTATATTTTCAAGAACTAAGACCTATTGTAAATAATAAACATTATATTAAATTGATATCAATTATCCATATATTCCCAAATTTCTCGTGCACCTTTGAGAAGATATCATCAACCTCATCATTAGATTATACCTATAAACGCTTAGGTGATTACTGATTACCATATACTTAATTGATGATTAGAGTTTTCCTGCAGCACACGGGTATTTCTGTAAATGTACATTATGTAAATGCAGTTAATAAGTACCTACACAAATTACAATGGCTATAGGTGCGCGTTAACGTTTTATATATTATGGCATTTAGCATTATGCTCGTTGTTAATATAATATTTTCTATATTACCTACTCTATCCCAATGAAAATATTTTGGAAAAAAAACATTTTGCCAAGTATATAATGTGGAACATGGTATTTATTATTCTAATAATATATATACGTATCGGTATTCTTTCTAATTATTTGAACTATATACCGTATGTATTCAATGTATAAAGGATATATCGTTCGATTTATTTACGTATACATTTAAATTAAATAGATAAATATTAATTTTAATACAGTATTAATTAAACGGTAACAAATCCACACGATAATTTATAAATAAAAAATATTAAGTTTACACTATGGAATAATAAGTTTTTCTAATAATTTATTCTCATAAATGTTTCGAATAATAATTCGTGTTTCGATGACTAGGTCTAATATTATGTTTATCTACAACTCCAACGGTATTTGAATCAATGCTTTTGAGTCGTTTTGATGTCAGAGATGACGTTTATTTGAGTTTAATTAATTTTGTAACCTTAGAGTAAAACACTGTGTAATTGGTGTCATTATATATATATTAATACATTTTCTGCACTACCACCCTCTATTTCGTCCAGTGTGTAGTGTTTATAAGTTTGTACATTTTTAATTACTCTCATTAAATCCATTTATGTAATCATCGCTTATTTATAAGCATATATATAACATAACACGTTAAAATATCTTAAATTATATATATTATACCTAGGTCCTAGGTATAATACGTGCAATGTACGTACATTAACACCAACAAGCTATTATCCATTCAATCTTTTTCCCATGCCGTAATATTGTCACCATTCAACGTAAACATTTTTTTAAATATATTTTATTCCCTGCAGTGGCAAGATTATATGCACTTAATTCTAAAACGTATGTGCCTAAAAACATATAATAAATATTATATTATATAATAATATTAAATTTGTTGCAGTCCATCGATGGGTACCATATAACTAATGATTATTGTCACTTTACAATAATATTATATAACATTATGATTTGATTTTAATTATGGTATGAATATATTATTATGAAAAAATATCTTCCACAGCAATATTTCGCAACGAGTATATAATATAGCTGTCGGTTTACTATATAATATACACACACATACGAGTGACGGTCTCAGCGAGTACCTATATAATGTAATAGCTATGTAGGTATATAAATATAAACATTGTTTTTAAAGTAAATATTTGAAGAGAAAAAAAACGGACGCGTACACCTATATGTATTTATAATATGTATATATATATATTATATATGCACGTTGTACACAGCATCAATTACACGTGCGGTGTTTGTGGATCTCATGGAAAAAAATAACCGTGTGCGCGTATATACTAGTGTACATGTAGTACATATTATTATAATATAATATATTATGGCAATGAGAACGAAAACGTTCTCATGGGATGGTCCTGTAGACAGTTTGCAAAATATGACGTGTATAATGGCGCTGCGGCAAGACATCCGGCAAACAATGTATATATAAATTTTAAATATAATATACAAATTCGTTTGCACCGTGCTCGGGTAAATATATAATAATATGCATGTTGTACATATACTATATAATATATATGTATAGACGCATAATATAGAGTTGGTATATAGGTGATAGGTATATATGTGACTGCTACAGCGTTATAGCAACGGTCGTAAATTCTTTTCCCAAACGAATCATAGAAATGGTAATTCGTTTTAAATTCGATTTTAATGCCGTCGATCAGCTATTCTGCTATGCACTTCGGTGGCGACGGTCTGGAAACGAGACTGTCCGTATCTACTGCTGCTGCAGCGATCGTGTTTAATATAATAAATATATTATATTATATTCTATACCCGCCGGCCGCGGTAATAATATTTTAATGATGTCCGTCGTCGTCGGCGACAGAAATGAGGAGGAGCGTCGGGAAAAGCGTGTGTCGTTTATATAGCGCGTTGCGCCGCGGCACATAGTAATATATAATATATATATAATCATATACAGGGTACATTATATACCTACTATGTATATACTATTATAACATTATATAGAGTACAATTTTTCGGCCGTTATATTTTCCGTTCGGACGAGGTGAACGATGAAAAAAAAAAAAATTCGTAACGTACATTTTGATCGGAAAATAAAAGAGGGAAAAAGTGGCTGTATATACACATATTATATCGGACAATACCCGAATTGACCTACCTTTTGATACGTATCGCGGCGCATATTGAAATAAATGGTCCGATTCCCATGGGGGTTTCGTTTATATTTTCGATTTGCATATTCGTATTTGTACGATACACACACGCACACGCACTTATATAATAATATAAATATATATCGCATTATGCGCCGTTCGGTGCGTGCAGTGCCCGAGTGTACGCAGATAATGAGCGGTCGCGCGAAGAAAGCAGCACCGCGTGCAAATCGCTCCAGTTGGCAGGCGCAGGGACCGCGTGACAGGTAACTTGACCCTTTCGCCGCGACGGCTGCCCATCACCGTCGTGTCCTTTTCACCCCCTTTTCTTTTCTCTTCTTGCCCCGGGGTTCACCAAACTTCCGGGGTTAGACCGTGTACGCGACCTCCGCAGCCGCCCCGCGATATACAATATAATATGTTGTTAATATATTAAGCGAGTGACCGCGTATCTTCTTCACCGGGGGGTGCAGGGGTGTTCTTCGGGATGTAACAAATTTAAATAGGGTCAAAGAGGGCTATCCGGTCGCCGCCGCCGCCGTCGTCGTCGTCGTCGCGGTACCTATGTACATACAATATTTCATCTATATACATATACGCACACATAATAATGTAATATATTATATATAATACCTACCTACTTGTCCCGTTGTGCAGGATATATAATATATATATACATAGCTACGTACGGTGTGTGCTTGCCGCGGTGAAAGGACGTATACAATCGTGAAAAGAATATTTGGGTATTATTTATTATTATTATTATTATATTATTATTATATGTAGAGGAATCCGCGCAGCGGTCTATTTTTCCGGACAGCGGCCAATCGTGGCCCTGGACTTGCCCCGTCCGCGGCGTAACGGTCGGTACCAGCTATATGTATCATAAGTATAATAACGTAATAATAAGACTGTATAGAGACCGCGTTTTCTCGAAACACGCTCGGTTAACGGTTTTTTCTTTTTCGCCTTATAATATAACTACTATACACCTCTACATAGTTTAAAGGAGCGAGGCCTTTGTATATAACGTGTATATGCTAGCTATACGATGCAAAATAATAATATACACATATATATATATTTGTGTATAATGGTCGTGCGGCCTTTTGAAATATTTATCATCGTCCGCGCGTTTGTCGTAAGTCCAGACAATTAAGCGTAACAATCGATAGACGCGTTTTGTATATACTTGACATGCATATTTTATATGATTTAACGAATAGGTACGGGCTATGGGTACGACTTGAAAAACTGACATGGTACGTTCCATGTATAGATGATTTGCTAGCTGTGCAGAAATGGGAAAAGTCCACTTTTAAAAGTTTTCTACGGGGATAAGTATTTAAAATACAATTCTATTTATCCGTGGCATACCAAATATTATTTTATTTCATAGTAAATCATTGGTTTTGTCTCTTATTTATGTTGTAAACTGCTTAGAATATACGAGTATTAACGTACTCTGAATATAAAATAACTATATAGTAATCAAAACAATATTGAAAAAAACTGTCTTTGTTCCCTTTCTGCAGTCAGAGATTCAGGTATTCAATAAATCTTATATCAAATTATATTTTTTATAATATAATATAATAATTAATAACTTTATATTATAATATCTAACAATACGTAATAATATCTAGTAATTACATGTGATACGTATAAGTATACAAATATATGGTATAAATATAAATGTTATTTTTTTAGTACCTATCTTTTCAAAATAATATTATTGTTGGTTAAACAAACTTGACATAATTTTTATAAAATAAAAACGTGTCGAGCGTATGGATAATTGGAAATATATAAACACCCACGTTTTATCGAAACGGATGTATGAATATAGGTATCAGCAAACAGTTTCTATTGCACCTAAAGTAATATAATAATAAATAAATAATATATTCCGTAAGCCAATCCTCATCTCTATAGAGAAAAACAGAATATTGATACATTTTAATGGATAAAAATATATATATTATTCTGTATAATATAGTATAATATATAGTACTATAGTGTACTACATTCATATATACACTGTTGGACTGTTCTACGTGTTACATTGAACGCGAATATTATTTTTATACAATTATATTATATTATATACATTCAACATGTAGTCGCGTACTCGCCGTACTCGTATAATATATAGTATTTAAGATTTAATTTATACGGCAAAGATCTCTCCGGTAAGACGTACTTGAAATATTTACGATATTAAATAACATATATTATAATTTTATAATATATTATAAGACGGTTCGTTCTCTATATATAGCTACCTGCTAATATTATATTATACTGCTGCTGTGTATACGGGGCACATCGTGGAAAAATGTGTAAACGGTGTAGCGTACCCATAGCTTATAGAAAAAAATAATACAGTGTGATTCTTCTATCGTGAACCAAACAGTATCTTAGGAAACAAAGTACATTTTCAACATTTTTTTTTTCTTTTTAAACTTTTAGAACAGTAATAAATGAATACTGATGTGTAGACATGTGAAAAAAAATTATATAAAATATAGACATAAATAGTGTGTTGAACAATTTATTCCTTGCATTTAAGACATTGTCCGGTTCATTATAAAAAAATCACCCTGTATATACGCATACATGTATTCATATAAATATATTATCGTATATACGTCGACCGTGCGCGCGTTATTGGAATATAAATCCACTGTCTTCGTGATATCATTATCTTCGGCCGTCCGCGTATATCGCGCGCGTTATATTATACACGTACGCTTAGCGACTTACTCGCCTTCGGCACAGCCGCCGACCTTAACCCAAAAAAAAAATTTTAAAAACTATATATCCGAATATCCGAGGAGTCTTATATAGACGTCCCAACTCCTATAATAACGATAGTGGCTCCGAACGGCGTGCGTCACGCCGAACACTATTACAGTCCTCGCGCAGCGCGCGATGATAAAATATCCTGTGATAAAAAAACAAATGATAAACGATAATATATACGTGTGCGATCCAGAATAATTAGTGTAGGTATAATGTTATGGTTACAGTGATTGGCGATCGCCAGTAAATGTCGGGCGATCCGTGTCCTAATTTTAACGCCTCGACGGCGGTGAACTGACGGACCGACGACTTTGCCTCGCAGCGGGTCCCTTGCCGCATAATTTCGTATAATATGTGCACATGTTATTATACACGCTGCAGTATAATATACACACACACGATGATAAGTCTTTCGATTCGTCACGGTTGACACGGTTTCGTGAAACGATTTGTTTTTTTTTTCGACGGGTACCTATATGTATAATATGTAGGTACCTAATATATAATATACGTATGGGATGTATAAAATTTAATAAATTATGTTGTGATGTGCAGCGTGTATGATATTCAATTCATAATATGTGAAACCTATACGATTCACGTTATAATATTATTATTATATATAATTAAACATGTGTGTTTCCAGTAACCGATTTGTGCAAAAATTTAGTTGAGCGCGGTGTTTTTACTATCATTTCTTGTTCATTCAATTCCTCTTCTCCCCGCAGTCCGGCCGATTTCGTATATTATATTACGCGTTTGGCGCGTGATGACATCACGAGAGTAGCGGAGCAAAAAAAATTATAAAAAAAATCTGCTGACACGAATTATACATTATATTATATAATATAGTAGGTACTTACACGAGGCGTCTGCTGTTAAAGAATACTTATGTATATATATGATTAACAGGATGGTATGGTATAATTTCACCAGGACCACGGATTTAATGGAATATAAAATAGCCCCAACCACACAAGTTTTTTTTATGACCATATATATATATATACATTATAGGGGACTGCATCCTGGTAAAACATAAGTTATTATTAAGTGATAAAGTTGCAATTCTCTAGACACAAAATAGTAACATATTTGTATCCATTGATTTTGCCACAGAGAAACGTACGACCCACTCTAAAATCATATTTTCAACTTTGTGCACCCGCCTCGTTTAACATTTGATAAAAATCAATTTTCGTAGATACTTTCCTCCACAGCCACCCATCCACTTTGCCCGACTGATTTTCGCAGAGTAACATTTACAGTGGTCTGGTCGAAACTTAAAAGAACCTTACACCTCGATTTCACTTATTATTTCAATAAAGAGTTTGGCCTCCTACCCCCCACCCACTCAATTTTTATCTTATACAATGTCAAATTGTACAACTATACAGCTAATAATAGTTAAATCATTTGTTAGAGCTGATGATCTACTAGAAAATTTGTTAATCACTTGTTTGTGTTTACAACAATACCTGTTTAATACGAGTATAATGAGATCTTCGAGACGATCTTGTGCCTTAAGTGGATCTAATAATCTAAATTGTATAACAATTTTGAGCTTTGCAAATGATTGTTTCGTGACGTACTCAGAAGGGTTATACCAATGTTAAATGTAACAATAATAAGTTTGAAAACACGTTTACTTTTTCATTAATATTATACTCACAAATCTATACAATCGTAATAACATAAAGCACCTATATAGATATCTATTAAAAATGTACAACTGCAGGTAATGCGTTCTGATTTCTAACACCACATACACCACCTCTTGATACATTTGGTCTGATTTACCTACTTCAGACTAAAAACCTTTGTTCTTTGCCACTGCATAGTGCAATACATGCGCACAATGTACACACATAATATTTAACCGATATAATATACGCTGTATAGGATAGGATAGTATTAACGATTATTGTTCGTAAGGTAGATAGGTACGACCTACGCTCGGCATGAGGTCCGAGAATTGATTTTTAATATACCACTTGTAAATATAATATTATATTATGATTATCGTGTTTTTAAAATTTCCATAACATTTAACAACAGGTCGTTTTGCAGATGAACGAGCGCAGATTAACACGCTCATTAGATATATATTATTATATTAATAAGTATATAATTGTTAACGACGCACACATATTAAAGCATATACCTACGTAGCAGTTTACCCTTTTAACGATATTGTTTACCGTTAAGACTAGCGTGTAGTCGTGTGTGGCCTATCCGCACGTTATATTTTAATACGTATACTTGAACATTTGTTTGCTGGAAAACTGTACACATCATCATCTGCAAAAGCGATATTATATAATATTACATACAATAATCGTATATTTTATACATTATACCTATATTATAGGTACGTTTATATATTGTATATACGCGATATCATTAATAACTTAATAATAAGTATCGGACCGTTTTTTCCGTTGTTATATAAATTCCGTTAAAAAATTGTTTATTATTATTAATATTGTTTTCAGATATCTCTTAATCTTTTAGTTTTTGTAAAAATAACGTTTTTAACCGTAAGGTGCGCAATGATGTATAGTACTACTGCTGCAATAGCAGGTGCATTTAATATTATTTTATACGATTGCCTTTGCCGCCTTATAACGGTTTTCATTATTTTCGTTAAATATAATATACTATAATATATATATTGTAAGAGTTTAAGACTGTTGTGGTAGTTCGGTCTCTCTCTGATGTCTCTGTGTACATTATGATATACGTTTATGGTTTATGTATATATATAATGATTAATAAGCATTGGTTCGTTTTTTCGCTGCTGTTACATAAATACCGTTAAACAAAAAATTGTTTATTACTATTATTATTGTTTTCAGATATCACTTAATTTTTTACTTTTTGTAAAAATAACGATTTTAACCGTAAGGTGCGCAATGGTGTACTACATAGCTATACTGCCGCAGAAGCAGCAGGTGCGTTCCGTACATATTATATTATTATATGCGATGGCCTTTGCCGTCGTAACGGTTTCCATTTGAATATCATCGTACGCGGTACGCGATAATATAATAATCTAAGACTGTTATGCGGCAGTTGTCTCTCTCTCTCTGCCTCTCTGGTCGCAACGTTAATTGGTGTTCGCTGTATATATATATATATATATATGTATATTATATACACGTGTATATTATATTGCAGTGTAATACATTTATTACATATAATATATATATATACAAACGATGAGCTGCAGGTTATATTATATATATAGGTAAATGCGCGAAGAGGACGCGGCGTCTTCCTGGCACCTGTTCCGTCGTTTTTTTCTTGTGCCCGCACACAGACTGCCGCGCGTAGTATATAATAATATTATAGAGTGTCCCATCGTGTACACACACATGTACGCGACGAGACGTTTAAATAATATATATATACGACATGTATAATATTGATGAGTTTAACCGTCAACCTATGCGTATATATATATATATTGTCGTATATAATACCCAAAGCCGTTACGGATGTAATTGACCGTTACGCGCGGTGTAGAAAGAAAAATAATATAAGTAATATTATTATTATAATATAAAATATAATACTATCATAATGTGCCCGACAACCAGAAAACGGGGGAGGGGGGGACACACCAAAATATTATATCGTACCTACGCGTTTATGTATAATGTTATTATTATTTAGAACGACGTATACACCGGTTAAAGTGACCAAATGTGTCGGTCTCCCGAACTGATTTTTTAACTGTATAATATAATATAATACACCTGTAATTCAGATTACGCTGGTGAATAATATCGTACTCGTTGACCCTCTCAAGAGTGTCAACATTTTAATTAGTTTTAAAACCATCCCCACGTGTAGTGGGTCCGACAGTTCGTGAACGGTTTTAACTTTTAAATACATCTTATACAAGGCGCTTTTAATTAAATTATATTCAAATTTTATTACATTATATATAGCAAGGATATTGATCAAAGTTGAAAAAAATCGATATTATTTATGCTACACTTTAAGCTCACCCTCGGATGGATTATAGAAAGTCTTCAATGTATATATAAGAAAATTACTAATTATTTATATTATTTTCTGACTATACTGCTCATACGTTTTTTTATTACCTTAACAAACATTTTTTGTATTTCAGTATTCATCGACCAAATAATCGGATGTGCAGCTTATAACGACGATATGTTCTGCCAAGTGCTTTTAGGTAAAAGAATTTTGTTCCTACTAAGAGAACGCCGTGTCCCCATATATCGTCTTATAAACGTATACAAAAACATGGCAAATTTGTAGCGTTATTGAGCATAACCAACTTTGTGTAGTTATAGCTTTAATATTGAATGTATTGGCTTATTATCAAAGGTAAGACGATTAAGAAAATTATCCAGGATATTTCGTAGATTTTTATTGATATTTTAATTTTAAAGTAATTAATACCATAACAATGTAAAATATTTAAATTTTTTAATTCTTTCAAATTAAAATATCAAAAAAAAACCTATACGAGTTCTCCAAATAATATTTTTGCCTTTATATTTGATAATAATTCACTTTAATATTATAATAAAGCTATATCAAAACAAATTAATTCTACAAAACATTAATTCACTTCATTGAATTTTTGTAAGATGGAGCAACACATACTCTCAATCCATATTCAAATAATGACTCTTTTAATTATTTCTCTTTACTATTATAATTAGTACTGGTATTGTTCTAGTATTGGAACCATAGACTATAAATTATAAACTCTAGTAATATGGTATTTATGTATACCACGTGTATATTGTGTTACAAGTGAAACGTTCAAAACTTTATAAAAAATAATAATATATACTTATTTCTATAGTATGTTTTGTTATATTAATTACATTTTTTGGTTGAGGGGATATAATATACTTAAGCACATATTATGACGTTTTTAGTGCTATAGGTACCTATAAATCTCAAACTCTGGTAATATCAATAAACACAGTATGTTATTCAATTTTTATTCTTTTTTTATACACAAATAGTATTTTTCCGTACACGTTTTTTCATGTATAGGAACCAACCTGGTGTATATACATAAACTGGCACGGTGGTGACGATGTACGTCCGTATTCTGCTCTATGGAAAGCAATAAAAAAGACACGCGGTTGAATTCAATTATCAATCATTATTTATAATATTATATACATCTTCCGTCCGCATATTAATTAGACGTTCTGTGAGAATTCGCGTGTACATAATCCAAGTCGTATGTATGTGTGTGTGTGACATGCAGCAGTAGGTATATAAGTATCTATAGCAATGAATGACCGTCATGTGAAAACACTATTATAATATTGCGCACTCGGTACATATCGTCGAATTTCACTTGCGCATGGTGTACATACAATATGAGTGTGCGTGTTTGTTACATGTGTGTGTGTTTATATTCGACGTCTCCATTAAATATCACTATAGCCGTCATGTCCTAGCTGATTCGGACCCGCAAAACGCAGAGACAACGCATTTTCGAACATATACAAAAACTATTTCGTATTGAAAAACGCACCGCAGATATATACAGGACATAATATTATATATGTTTTCGATCATTGATGTTATCGATCGTACGCAGACACGCGTATAGTGGTATTACAACATGATTTTACCATCTAGTTGCGTGTAGTCATGGGGTGCACTTCCCAACGTTTTTCTTTTTTTTTAAAACAAGGCCCTTTGAGTATAGATCCTTAGGCCAGAGGTTATGGTCCGATTGACTAATGCACATTCAGACATTCTATAAATTAAATGAAATACCTAACAGTCGCTCAAAAAATATGCGATTCGTACGATCGACACATTTCAGTTGTTGTACGATGAGACATACATACCAACACATTAGCCTATAAATATTTGTATGTATTCAACAAATCGTTATTACTTCAACATTTAATGACCAAAATGTATTGGCCTGACTCTTCAGAAAAATTGATTGCCTAGACGATAGCACATACCGGACATGCACTTTTGGTTTTGGTAATAATAAGAAAAATAAGTATAATATTTCTGTATTAGATGAATAATTGGAATATACATATAATTCTTTTGAAATGGTATGTGGATTCAGGCATTCATCTAAAATGGATTGTGAATATCTACTGCAGGTTGTGATGCAGAGGAGCTAGCCAATCGAAAGCTCTGATATTTTTTTTTTAGTCCATATATTATGAAATATACAATATACACTCTCAAAACATCGATGTCTTAATGCCGTATACCGTATGCCGTATACCTAATGTGCATATTAATTATTAAGATCGTCAGTGCCAGTCGGATATAATTGGTTCTAATATTATTATTATTATTATTATTACTACGGTCGGTATATTATATTTTAATTTTTAGACAATATTTGGACGTAAAGTACTCAAATATCTGTCTGCATACGGCGAGATATACACGAGATTACACTAAATATTTGAGACATCGACACATCGGCGTGCACTATAAATACCCGTCTACCAAAATTATGATAAATTCTCAATGTTAATACAATATACAATATTATAGACATTATAGACGTCCTATATAATATAGCTGCCATTGGTCTATACAGGTACGCCGATTCGTACCTATTTATCGTTCTGGACATTTTTTGAATTCTCCTCCGACGATAACGCGACGCTAATGAGTCATATGCGCACTTACGCGCCCGAACACAGCGCCGTTGGGCACTGACAACATATTATCATAATAGCTATAGGTAGGTAGGTATATACCGTGTTATTGTGATGTTCTTCGCCGATTCGACATTCTTCAGCATCACTGCTGCACCGGTGTATACGAGTGTGTCGTGTGACCTATGCACACAATAGATTATCGTTATCGCGTCTTGAACACACAGTCTCGAATTCCTCGGCTGACGTGGCGGGACAGTTCGCATAATATCATATTGTGTATAATAATAATAATAATAAAATAATATAATTGAGTTACAGCAGCATGCAGCGTAATGTTATACTGTGCACTAAATATTATATGTTATATCACACCGAGTTTAATATGTTTCGTTTAGCACGTACAACGCGATTCGTCTGTTTGGCACATTATTACTATCCATCCATCGTGACTTTGACAAAACTACGTTTTCAAAATCGATCCGAAAATACATATAGGTACTGTACAGCTGCAATGATAGTAGCTATATTGGTTCACTCCGTGTCGGTTCGAACGACTTCAGCGGGGACTCGCTGGCGTTTTAGAGACATAATAATATTATGTTGGGGGCTTAGCCATTTAATTCAGTACCTACCTATCGATAGACTATATATTAATATCTATTAATATATCTTAAATATTATTTTTATTAATTAGTATTATATTTGTATTTTGTATTGAGTTTTAAATATTGATAAAATTGTTATTATATCCATTGCGAAAGGGTCGTAGAGGCGAAACAGCCAACTTCATAATTTTATTTTACTAGAAAACATATTTGGCTCTATCATAGATTTCACCTTTATTGGATTGCTGTAAAAAAATTACCGTGAAAAAATCCCAAGTTCAAAATATATCTTCTTTAAAAATAATAGTATGTTTGTAGCTATGTCATAATAATAACAGTCTATTTTTGATAGGTATGTAATTATTCAATTATATTTTAAAATATAACAAAATAATGAATTTACGAGTACAAATAATAAAACTAATACAAAAAATACGTAAATTAATCAACGACACAATATTAAATAGGTTAAATAGATATAGATAATGGGGGTGAGGGACATTTTTAATTTAATAAAAAATAAACAATTTATAAGATAAATATATAATATAATATCTTATATTATATAGTACCTTTAATCTATATTATAATTTATATTATATAAAATAAGAAGTCCTGACTGATTCATAATTAACGTTCAGCCTAAACTATGATAGTTATAGCAACTTAAAATTGTCAGGGTATGTTTGTAATAAGAAAGGATTTTGAATAACTTTGATTTTAAAGAGGTGTCAAACAGGGATATTACAGCACCATGGTTGAAAAATAATAGCTGTATAAATAGAGTAAGAAAAGAAAGATTTTGTATTAATTGATAGGTTGTTTTTCCCGGGCCAAGTCTGCAGGTTATACGACTATATATCAAAAACTACCGAATGGCATATCGTGTCGTATCCAATCCGCCGTGGGCTGGATTATGTAAAAACGACAAACTTGTTATAACTTTGAAACTTTAGACTTAGAAATTATACACTTACGTACGCACCTCGTGGGGTACTCAATCTACCACAGTTGGATTGCCTACCTGATAATATAGGTACTGCTCGCATAATCACAAGCTAGTCTCACGGGAAACGCCTGGCGGGATGGCTATATACTATAAATTATAATACCTATAATATGATTTACACTTAGAAGTACATTGCTTCCTCAGCGAGTTACACCCAAAATGAGTTGAACAATCACAAATCTTTTTTCCGGTCAGCGCTGGGTAATTCAGCTAGAATATTATATAATAATATACCTTTATTATACCTATTACATAGATTATATTTTACCTTTCTATTTTAATTTATTATTAAATTATTAACTATCATCCAGCAAATATAAAAATCGATCAATATTCAGTTGGCGATTTTTTTGAGACAAATTGCGTAGGTCTTTAATCTATGATGAGACATGCACTTAATAATAATCCAAGACCATGACGTGACCCACAATGTAGTGTACCTATACGGTTATACGGCTATACTCACTAATATTATACCAAAGCGTGTTTGGGTGTTAAAACACTTGCCCGCAAACGGCTGTATTTATGCACAAAAATGGTTCACTATATATTATGCTTCAGATTTCTAAAAAATATGCTTTAATATATTACTGTCCGTTATAATTACCTCTAATATTATATACGCCCTTAAAACTTGAAGCAATAGATTCCTTTTTTTTTTTACAGCAATTACCCATTTGGTCTTACTCGTGTAGGAGGTACAATACTACGAGTGTCCGTATTTGTAATAAATAATTTATTATTAAGTGTAATGTTTAAGAGGACTTAGTCCCATACATTTCTCCCAAGCATTCTCTTAATGCGTAGGTTAGGTTGGTTTAAATCTTGCAGGACCATTTTCGGGCCTTTTATAGGCCTATAGTCAGTACCCAAATCAGCAGTCACACATTCAACCTGCAGTCATAGTTTGACACTGAACTACTACTGAATATCCATCACAGTATAATATTCATATGGACCTGTACACTGTATTGATAATATGTGTACTAATCTATATAATTTCTATACATTTCGTCCGACCGAATGAAACGCCGCCGTGTTCGCGTGCGACGTCGCCAGTCGACGTTTTACTAACCGATGTATCAATTAATGACCGCATTAACTAGGTACTGTTAATAAGCCGTACCTACTTTTTATTTTCGCAATCATTTCGAATTTCACATGATTTTCTCGTGACCTATATACCTACGTGAACTGTTTGTCTGTTTAAATATAGATATTATTCATAAAATATTCAATTATTAAAATAGAATCACGGAATTAATTACGATGTAAGAATATTAGATATAGCTATAGGCTATTTTTTTATAGATTCTTAATATAAAATGAATATAACAAAATCGCAGTGAAAAAACTTATTCTTTTTATTCGTTTCGAAATCGAGATTTCTAATAATATATTTTAATAATATGTTTGTGTTGTATTTATAGTACCTGTGTATTTATCATAAAATAACAATTTAAGTCAAAATAGAATCATAACAAACTAACTAAATTAAAATGCACACATACATAAATCATTCATTATATTAATTGCTGCGCAATCTTTCGTAATAAGGGATACTGCAAAGACGTAATAATTGCAGATTTAAATATTCAATCATATATACTGTGATAATATATACAATAACGTTTATAATAAATTTTGACTCAGATTAAAATTAATTTTTTTCTGTTTATTAAATCCTATATGTTTCTTTGTATTTACGACGTTATATTATGTGTAAAGAAAAAAATTCCTACTCAGAATTCGTAATTTTAATCATAATTCTTAAGAGAACACGTAGTACCTATTTCCTGTAAATTTTTTTTATACTGTAAAAAAATAACGTTTTTTTTTTCCCATTTGTGATTGTCTCTCGTTTTTTATTTTATTTTATTTTTGTCGTTTCACCGTTTACAAAGAATATAGCGTTACAAAATTAACAGTCCCCCGGTCCGTGGACGTCTGCTAAAACGTCGATGTTTCTTAAATTGTATTATTATTTAATCGTCAGCTGCGCCGCGTATCCGGAAATCGCCGACGAGACCTGTCCGTTAAATTACACACACACACAATGCTGACTTTACAACAAAAATCCCGGGAAGCCTATACACGTGATGTATACCGAAACCGGACTCGTCCCAACTGGAGTGTTAAATCCCTTCCGGTCGATATACACGTCATATCCCGATCTGGTCCACTTATTGTGCGTAACTAGATCGACCGCCCTTCGACCCCTAAACGGCCCTTCCGCGTTTTCTCACGAGCCATTGATACATCGCACTAACCTATATTATGTGCGATATACATAATCATTTTTTCTTTGTTTGTTCCTCATTCCTGTACAACAAAACGACATCGCGATATACATTTGAAATTGTTACCCATATAATGTTATATACTGTCCTGTTACAATTGCTGCCGCACCGCGCATTACTCGTACCTGTTTAGGTACGCGCGCGCATACCGGAACTGTTTCTCATGACGGACGACCGATAATCCAGTTTGCGGGCGCCCGGAAACCAGAAATCAAATCGCACACGGCGTATTGTCTGAAATTTAAATCGTTTCCAATCGCGTCATTACGGTATAGATCGCTGGACGTTGTATAATAACATTATATAGATCGGCGGCGAAAACCAGCTATGTATACATAGCTGTTATAGCGGGTACCTATGATAACGGGTACCTACCACAATATCTCGGGCACACCGGTGTAGTGAACTCGATGCGGGGCGTTTGTCATCGCCTCGCGTGTGAACGGTTTGGTGCACAATTCGGTTTGGCGCAGACTTTATCGGCCGTTTTCAGTTCGGCCGCATTAAACGCGAGGTAAATAAACCGTTCGCCTGTGTGAATATACCTATAGGTGTACAAAATGAGCTGTTATGTATATTATGTTATAATATGTAACTGGCTCGGGCACACACGCACACGCACTAACAGACGAGTGGCGGTGGCCAAAGGTTCCTTATCAGAAGTTTTTTTTTTTTCCCATTTGCGGACTCGTCCCCGTACTTATAATAATAATATAAAACACGTTGCTCGGTGCGCATAATAATGATTCGTATGCGAACGGTCCTGTTTTATTTTTTTTTATCGTTCGACAAATTAACGGTTCAACGCGATAGTTGATGTATCTACTCATATAAATATATAATGCACCTATTATTATTGTGATATCTTTGAAATAATATAAAATGCACAATGCGTATAGCGTACTACACTGTTTACGGTTCTAGTTGGTACTTGGTTCTGTATAAAGGACGTTATTGCTGGCATTTTCCTGCATGGTTTCTGCACAACAAATTATTATATTATATACAAGCCGTTTTCCTTTTGAACAATGGAAACAATCTTCTGATATTTTGTAATATTTTTATTGATTTGAAATATTTTACTTAATAAAGCACATATTATATTGTTAGAGTATAAAATATATATTAATAGTTCAAGTATATTTCAATTGATTTGTGTAAATTATATTATTAATTAAATTATTAATACTCAAATATTTTCTTTTGGAATTTGTTCCTCATAAGGTAGGGGAGTATGGGCTGCGTACGAGTTGATTCCCGGGTACCTGTTTACCTGCACCGACACCGTTGAGTTGATTCCCGGGTCATTAGAGGGTACGTACGAGTTGATTCCCTATTGTTTCTATAGTGGGCACCCAAATATTTTTTTATTTATAAATGAGCTGTTAGAAGTACAATCTGAAACTTATATTAAATGCAGAAGTAATGGAACTAAAAAATCTAAAAAACATCAAGAAAAACAAATTTTTTTAAGAGAAGAGATGTCATGGTATACTGGTAATCTCATTACCAGATACCAATTTATAAAAACAATGTGTTACAAATTTTTACCAAATTAATAATTTTTTTTATATTTTTTTACCTAGTTACTACCAAATATTTTTAATAATAATTTTTTACCTAATTACAACTAAATGTTTTTAATAGTAATAAATATAATATAATTCAATAAATAATAAATAAATAAAAATTAAATGATTTTCAAAATTAAAAAAAACTAAAAAAACAACATTTTTGAGAAACTTATCAGCCAACCAATAGGCTGAATATCTTACTAAATATTGAATAAAATATATAATGACCTGGGAATCAACTCGTACGTACCTCTTCAGGACCCGGGAATCAACTAATACATGAAAAAGGTCTCGGGAATCAACTCACCTATACCGGGAATATGCAGTAAATTTTAGTTAGGTAGATAATATATTATAGTACTTAACATTTATGTAGCTTATCATAATTAAGAGCATTTATTCAGTAACAGTTGTTAAGTTTAGAGTTATCTGAATGACGAGGAACTTCTCTCAGAAGTACCTACACGTGGTCACAAGTAAAATACATAATATTTCTTGTAATCTTTATGTCATATATGTGGAATATATTATGTTTCGGCATAATAATTAAACAATGGTTGTAACTTTTATTTTGTTTAATTATCTTTTGTATTTTATTTCTGATAATACTAATAATATATCAGAATTACGTCTTGTACTCTTAATAAAAAGTCTAAAACTGTAAAATGTACATCTTCTCCTATATTGCGGACTAAATTTAAAAATAAATAACAACATAGGTGTTTATCACTTATTAGGTAGGTACTTATTAATATGTATAGGTATTGAAAATGCAATAATTCACCGTTTTGTTTTTTAAGTAATACAAAACGTAATTATGTTTTTAAATTCATAAAAACACGATTTTATTGTCTTGCTCCGTTAGAATTTAATTCAATTAGAACTTGATGTTTTTTAAAAGCCTTATGTAACCATAATTTTTAAAAGTATATAATAATATAAGTTAGCATTTTATTCCAATTAAATATTTCTAAGTTTGTTGTTTAACTCTTCGCGGAAGATTAGGAATTATTAGAATATGTTATAATCGTATACAACCGTGTCCTTGATGTCTTGTGATGTAACTTGTAAAGCTTGCCGAACGATTTGTCGGATTGTATAACGGAATGGAACCATTGGAAAAAAATCGATGGGATTAATTTTAATTTTAATTAGGTCTGGTATTCTTTTGCGACCGTATAGTATAAGTTCGGATCGGATCGGAAACGCTACTAATTTCTTATCAAGAATATTATAATATTTTTTTCCTATTCCATACCTATCTGTGGCGTTTAGTACACTCAAATAACGAGCATAGATGATAAATATCTATCTAGCTATTTTAATTTTATATCATACGTTATCAAACATCTTACGTATCTATTATTAGTTTTGAAGTACTGTGTTAATATTTTGGAAAACTTGCTCTAAAAATTATTTAAATTCCCTATAGGTACTTAAGAATAAAAAAACGAAAAAAAAAGAATAATATCGTACATGTTACTCTAAAAAATGAACGAAATTCCAATATACTCCTTCACACGAAAAAGGAACTACCTACATTCCCGTTAAGTTCCTGAAAATTGAACGAAATCACTGGAACTAGTTCCTTTGAACGCGTTCCTTCCAAACACTGCAGCTATACGTTATACCAGTTTTTTGTCTAAGTTTTTTGTCCATTACTTCTGATTTACATCTAGTTATATTATATTCGTACTACCGTGTCCTTGTTGTGTATAGCGATGTAACTTGTAAACGTTCCACGCGTATTTTATACGGTTGAAAAATTGGTGGGCGTCGTTTAAGATGAGAGGTTCCGTATTCAATTGTCATCCATGCATATACGTCTGGTTCACATGAGTATTTAATAACGATAATGACATTTTGTATTGTTTTAGAAAAAAAAAACATAATTAATTTTACTCTTATTAAATGTGATCTACAAATTATGGTGTAAATCGTTAGGTACTAAGGTCATAAGGCTCGAACTAAAAGTTCTAGTAATCTAAAAACGTAGAAACATACTGAAAAATAAAAATAATATAGAATAGTTTAAAATATTTGACATTTCATTCGTAATACACAACATAATCGGTAGCTCACCTGACAATAAATCTAATAAGCCATAAAAAACATACAAATGCAACAAACGTAGGTATATAGGTAGGTACATATTATATAGCGCCGTAATCTTTATTAACTTTTAAAACTGTTTATTAAATGTAAAATATTTCTCTTACAAAAAAAAAAAATAATATAATAGTATAAAAAGTATAAATTCTATTATTATATATAAATAATAGAATGATATTGATCATCGATGTTAACCACGGAAACCGAATGTCCAAGATTCATTTTACTGTCGTGGACCTCTCATGATTCTTGTTCTATATATAAACCCAAATAATACGTCATGTAGGTTGTATACATATATTACACAATAATCAGGTGGAAAATAATAATTATGTTATTAAACTTTTCTGTGAATTAAAATTCGTTTTCTTTTGGCTGCAAAGTCTGTAATGATGTCCACGAGCAGAGTCTAGACTTTGAGGGCTGGGCGTGCCCGACAAACACGTTACCTATATAAAACAATTGCCATCCGGTAACGTTTTGAGCACCCATATTAACATAATAATGTTATAAATTGTTATTACGCGTTGTAATGAGTATAATTATCGTTTTATGTTATTATTATTACATTACGAATAAATAGCAAACAGTGTTTACGCTGCAATATATAAGTTTCGAATTTAACTTTCATTCACAACATCAGTCAATTTGAAACTTAAAAAATCCACAACCTTGCCCTATATTATATAAAATCATTTTTTCCGTATCTTAATTTTATTAATCTAATGCAAATTCAAGATTTTTTTTAGTATTTACAATCGTATTTTTTTAGTGCGTTTTGACGAATCTTTAAATAACTTATAAGGACAAAACTTTTAGAATTCGATTTAATTTTGTGTTTATAAAATATATCTGCTGTAAATCATCACTCTTGTGTCCGAACAATATTCATTGATCGATCTCGCGAAAATGGAATCATTAAAACGTCCCACGAATATTACCTTAACGATTTTTGGACGAAATGTTAACTTTCATAATTTAATAAAAAAAAAACATTCATTTAGGTAGCTGCTACATGTTCAATCCAATTTTATTACCTGTACATTTTTTTTTTGTACGTTCTTTGGTAATCTATACCACACGGTCTATTTTATCAGGAAACCCTTCTCTTGTCCGCTCATTTTTAGTGTTTCTCAGTGTGGAAAGAAGCTTAAATAGTGTATACATTTATCTGTCGACTGTAGCCCGTGGGTCACAACACATTTCAACAGAGCTTTATACTAGTTAAATTTAAAGACACTAACAATGGCTAATGATATAATACTAAACGGGAAATATTTCTGTTTGGCACATAATATTACATGACAGATCACTGGTCACTGGTTAATATTGATCTGTTGCAAAATTTAAATAATAATATTCATTATATTATATTTAAAGGTACTGTCTTTGGACAGAACTTCTACTGCTGCCAGTATTAATAATAATAATAATAATAATATATAAAAAAATGATTAAAAAAATTTGGTATACTATTTATAGGTACTTAAATACTTATTTTATTCAGATATAATCATAGATTTCTTAGTATTGTTTTACCTATGTCCTATACGTAATTATTCATTGTTGTAATATCGTTTACAATATTACGCATTGTGATTGTGATATGATTGAGATTCACCAAGTATGCTCACTCCATTATTTTCCTCAATATTAAATTTATTCGAAATCCAAATTTTAGAATTTTTTAAGTACAGGTAGTTTAAGAATCATATAATTATTTAGAACTTTTATATTATTTATTACTGAATTTCCGATGCAAACTTTTTTTTTTTTAATTGAGAACCTGCTTTTTTTCTGTAATTATTATACCAAATAATTTTTTTAAAAATACATGTTGATATACTTAAATGAGAATTTGAACCTAAAGCTTCTGTGTTATTAAAATGTATAATATACTTAAAATAAAAGTCTTCTAAAATGGTTTTACAAAAATTTAAAATAGAAATAGTCTGATAAAAATATTGATAGATTAATATTATTTTTATTTATTACCTATTATAATTTTCAAATCTTATTTTCCAAACCTATTATATCATGGATTTATATTATTATCATTTATCAATAATACACAAAGGTAATTAACTAAAAAAAAACTGGTTAAAATTTCAATGTAGATACATCAACATTTTCAAAAAATTCGCCTAGTTAAAATTGTTTAGGAAATAAAGTATGTTCTCATTTAAAAAAAAATAAATGGTAACGCCATTGGTCACTAAAGACTCTTTAAAAGGTATACAAATCCAAGTATTTGAAAATATTATTATCCTTAAGTGTAATTAAAATTCGAAAAATAGTTATTTTCATACATTTATTATCAGAGTAAAGAGTTTATGTGAACATGCTTGGTAGATCGCTTATATACCTAGCATATAGATATTCGCTGAATAAATCAATATAATCAATTGTATTATCAACCGTTACTGAAATTAATAATTGAAATCCTCAAAAAATAATATATATAGTGCAATTTGATGGACACTTTAATAAACTTAAAGGTTGCATGTAAACATACATATGACCACTCACATTCGAGGTAGTCATTTGATAAAGAACTGCTTCTAACATTACACGCGACTACGCAAACAATCTTTTAAATTGATCATATATTTTTCTCGTTTTCAAAATTAAATTAATACCTTGCTCTGATTTTATTCTAATATAAATTTGGTCATAATTCATAAATAAAAAGTAATCCGGATATGTATATTGAAGATATAAACAGTTTTTATAAATATATTTTAGTTCCTATTATTGAGTACTCAGAGTACTCTTAAAAAAATATATCTAATATTACTTTACGTTTTTACGTTATGATGCTTTGAATAAAAACAACTCAAAATAATATCACCTCAACTATTGTATTGCAGTACTATTATATTTTCATGCTATATATCTATATGCTATAATATGCATAAACATAACAGTTAGATACATAACTAAAATAATATCATATCAATTTAATTATCTTTAAGTAATCTTAAAATGTAAATATGTAATTCTAAACTACAAATTATAGTAATATTAATTTATCACGGCAGAAGTACTCAAAATTAATTTCCAGTTGTGTAGTCGAAAATACAACGATTGAGCGGAAGTATAATAATAATGGTCACACATGAGTTGATAGCTCAAGTCTCAAATTGATTATTACAATCGTCAAACGTATACGCTGCACGGCACATGCATATATTATATATATGTACAACGTATAATTATTAATCAATATATTGTATTTCATACGGTTTGATTAGGCATTAATAAGCAATTTGATTGACAAACATTCATTCGAAGAATCGAAGGAGATTTCAAAATTATTTTAAACTTGACAATTAAATAATGTGCAATTATACACATTTTCCAATGACATATACAAGACTATAATATAGGTAGTATACCTTTTGGCTATTATACACGCGATATGTAGTTTTATTATTTCAATCTAGTCGGGAAATTGGTTGTTTTTTTATCAACCGGTATCACAACATTATACACTTTGAAAGTTCGATAAAATATGATGTTATATTAGCATGATTAATGGTTACAATAATTGTTTTTCGGTCTGTATATATTACCTATATAATTTATTTTTTATTTAATTTAATGTGTATAATATAACCCTTTTATAACGATTTCACCAGTTCTCTATGTAATAATATGAATACGTATGTATTATACATGTATACTGTGACTACAGTCATTTCGATCCGGCACCAATAAAAAACACTAGTAGGTATATTATTAAAAATCATATATTTTTATCACTTAAAAAGGTAGGTAGGTTCGTGCAGTTTTAGTATATTCTTCGCACTCATGTTTTGTCATATTTGTCGGGGGACCCATTATCGACTTTGATACTTTGATTTTTGAACCCACATAATATATTTCTAACTAGATAAAGCGTGGTACTTTTTTAAAAACTTTTATGTTGGCTATCAACTATCGATTATTATTTTATAATAGTCTTTTCTGAAAGCTTTTAAACGAATGGAGTAGTGTACCACACATTTTTCTATGTTTCTTTACCTATATAGCATCCTATAATAAACTTAATAATTATTTTTTGAACTTAATTAATACTTGATAAAAAAAAAAACCATCCGCTAAAATTTCTGAAAAAGTGATTTCTGCTTCAAACTAATAAATTAAAAATGGAATTTTCCGTTTACAAATCAAAAGTCAATATGGGAGTCACTATAGCAAATAAAGCAGTATAAATGCGTATTATAAACGTATCTAAGTGTGATTTTCGAAGAAAAAAAATTCTTTTCGAATTGACAGTTATGCTGAGTCGTTAAAAGAATGATATATTGACACCTAATGGTATATATTATAGAGGTGCTTAATATTATGTATTATAGTGTATTTACTATTTAAGTATAGCTCCAAAAATTAAACGTGCGGGGCCGGGGCGTATATATATATATTACAATACAATATGATCTAACAGTATTATAAATTATACTGTCGTTCTTAATTTAATTAATTGGATAACTCGCGGCGAGGATTGCACTCATTGGAATCGACTCGACTGGTACATAATATCATGCACACATACGTTCAAAACGACCCGAACGCACGGAACATTATTACTATTATTTTCGTCTGTATAGCATTCGGTTTTTTTCTCCGTCCACTTCTCCTGCGCACAATAATTGTAATATCATAATAATGTGTGTTATACATTGTAGTCTGCCTGCGCGTACACGTGGAGGTAGGTACGTTTTATTAGTGAGATTGTTTTTACTTTATTATTATTTGTTTGATATAACGCCGCGCAATGCATCACGCGGGCCAATGATTCGTGCGACGCGTATATACCTACCTATATAAAATACGTAAAAAGTACGAAAACGAGAGATATGATATTATTACACGTGACGAGGATAATATATTAATATATAGACGCCGTACCCATATATATTTATATAAAATATACAGTTACCGGTGTGGCGGAAGGGGTGGTTCGCAGCGGGTGGTGGGGGATGTATATGTGTGATGGAGCACGCGAGTATTTTTCGCCCCGTTTTACCGCCCACCCTTTTACCCCTATCGCGCGCGCCCGCGCGCGTGTGTACGCTCTTCGGTGGCAGGCGGGAGAGGAGATGGGTGGTCGCCGCCGCGGGTTAGGCGCGGTTTATACCTATATAATTCACACACACACACACACATAAAACATTCATAATAGGTATATATATATATATATATTTATTTATCATTTCGTCATCAGGTCTTTCGTGCGGCGCGGTCGGCCGGTTGACTCACCGGGACACGCAGCCACCAGGCGTATATATACTGCCCTCGCAACCACCCCACACACACATTCAACGAAACGTATATATATATACGACTTCGTCGTCCGTCGCAGAGCGTTTTTTACCGGCCGCCCGTCCGCCGGCTCTCTCGGCGCGTGTATTATACATATACGCAGGTATATATACCCATTATATTGTATAGCGTAGGCGGAGGGGTGGTCGCGATCGGTCGGTTCGTAGGTATATAATATACTCTGCTATGTATTTGTTTGATGGGGTGAAGTGGGGTGGGGGAGAGTTTTCCCCGACGCGTTTTCAGCTTACGGCCGAAAGTCGCCATGGCTACGGACGTATCAACACGAAATCCGACCGCCCGAAACCACCCCCACCCCCCGTCCCACACTACAGTTATATATATATATAACTATATCACGAGCCCCCGGCTTACAACAATATAACAGCATTGTATATACGTATAGATAAGTCGTGGTAGTCGTCGTCTTGGTTATCGACCGATTTTCCGGGGGCCGCCGAGCTGGGATGTTAGCGCGCATATTTCAGAGTAGGTAGGTACATTGTATCGTATACATATACCTTGGTATATGGTGCGCGGTCTCACCTGCACGCGGGCCTCCTCTATACTTACCCGACGACTAGCCGACGCGTAAAACTGCCGAGCTGACCCGCACGTTACACAAGATGAAACCCCTCCCGAATCGTATACACATAATACCATATATATATATATATACACATATACCAACGACATGACGTGTGCGTGTGTATGTGGGCGCTCGTTTAGTGCTGTACATTATTCCTTGTACTTGGCTTCTCGGCTTTTTTGATCGATACAACGGTTCTATAATATACTAATATCATACAAGGTGATTCACCAAGTGTGTTCACCCCGTTTTTTTACCACAGGTAATGTTAAATCCGTTCAAATTCTGATTTTTGGAGTTTTCACGTATACTTACGATAATTTAGATTTCTTTATATAATTTATGGCATGTAACGTGCCAATACAAACTTATTCTTTCAAATGAAAACCTATCTCATTTATTGCATATTTTCAAGCAGATGTTTTTTTTTTTTTTAATATCTAAATCAAATTCGAATTAATAGTTTATGACATAATATTATATAATTGTTTTATAAAAATCTAAAATAGGTAGATGTAATAATTATTTTAGTATTTATTATCAGTCAAGTGCCACTTATGGGTGCAGGTTCTTTATTTTTATTTTCATGTATTTTTGTTCTGTCACCACATACACTCATTGTGCTAAATAGTACAGATTGTGCAAACATTAATAAAAATAAGTATTTATTATATACTAAGATGATACTTGCAAGATATAAAATATCGAATGATTAATTCATAAACTATTCGTCTAAATAATTTTGATTTATATATAGGTTACCTACATCATTGACTTCATAAGATTCTTATTTACAATTTACAGAAAAAGTGTGATTTTAGTTTTAAAAATAAAGTTAGTATCACCTCTGCGGACACTCTTTAAATTCTATAAAAATCTAAATAATTGAAAATATGGTCCTTAAGTGTACTTACAAATCCCAAAAATGTAAATTTGAATAAATTCATGATTAAATGAAAGATGGGGGACAGCAGTTTAGTGATTCACCCTGTATATTGTGCGAGCGTATACGTACGCGTGTGACAGTGGCGGCTGAGTCGAAGCTACACGTCATACTAATATATTAAAATTTAAATAGTGGCCATGTTGCCAATTTCGTGTAGAGACGAATTAGTACTGCACTCCTGATGAATTTTATCCTAAGCGCCTTCGATTAGTAGTTCCCAATTAGTATTTAGCCACAGACCCCTAGCCAAAACTTAAATTGGACCAGGCACGGGGACCACTCTTTTTGTTTCTTATATATCAATGAAACTTTCACGTTTTCCGCGTATAATATATTCATTTCAGTTTTATTTGAACATGAAAAACAAGAAAAATTGTTTATCCACGTGCGCCGTCAGCGTCACGAACCAGTGCTTACAACTTAGTCATCCGGTCAAGCACAACCAAGGTCCTCAAAATCGACCCACGGGCCCCCAGGTCCCACCTATTGGGAACGGCTGCTTTGGATAAACCACATAACGGTCCAGGGACCTGATACTTGGTTACTGTGAGCCTCCTATCAGTTACCTATTCTGTCAGTAAACTAGAGTAATTTATTCTAGTTTTTATAGTAGGCATTTAAAATAATATCTATAATAATAGCTATAGTAACATAATGACCATAGTAAAAATCCGCCGAAAAGCCTATCTTGTCGTAAAAAATAATCTAATAATTACTTCATTAGGTATTATTTATCTCGTTACGTTTATGCGCGCAGAGTGAACGGACGCTCGTAGACCGTAGTTCGATGATTCGTTTTTACATCGTAAGTATAATTCAGAATTACTTTAGTTGAAACAAACACGCAAATATATGGTTATGAATAATTCATGTATTAACCGTCAAATAATGAGTGCGTAAGTAACTTATATTTTATATTACAAGATCAAATCAGATTTTATTCGTTAATTTACAGCCGTCATATTAATTGATGTACGAATATAATATTAGATTTAATATATATTATATATATAGCAGCGTATAAAAAAAAAAATATGACGAAAAAAAAAATTATTTTTATTTTGCCCGACATCTCATACAATTTGTCGGCTCTCTTTACAATACGTGCGCAATTTAATATTTATAGTTGAGGTGCACTTAAACTATTATCCTAAATATATATATGTATGTATAACTACTGTGAATACACCTATACATAATAACAAATTTGTTAAAGTATAATATCTAATTCTATTTTTTTTTTATTTAAGTAATAAAACCTCGGCAGATGTGGCCATTGGTCTGACAGTAATTTAAATTATTACTATTATTACATTGTATACTATCGATAGGAACTTATATTATATTGACAACTACTGCAGTATTACAATAATGTGATATTATACCTATATAGATAGGTATTACCTGCGACATAATATGTGGTATGTTTTCCTGTTTATAGTCGAGATCTGATTTTACGACGACACAAGGAAT
This sequence comes from Nasonovia ribisnigri, assembly GCA_027563435.1. Lineage (NCBI taxonomy): Eukaryota > Metazoa > Arthropoda > Insecta > Hemiptera > Aphididae > Nasonovia > Nasonovia ribisnigri. Next base: position 182,129 of record JANEHU010001131.1, read on the forward strand.
AACCACGAATATTGTAGTGTATATTATATATTATCTAACTAAATTGAATATTTTATATTATACTTACCTATATATTATAACTATTCAGATTATTAAGAAAACATTATAGAGGTTCGAATTATATATTGTCGGGTGACAGAGAGTCAATCATCACTACAACAATAATATTAGTTGTGTATAGTATATGCATTGTCCATATTTCACAAAGCTCTTGTGTTATAGCATATAATATAAGGTAAATAAATTATATTGTGATTTTCTATTCTCTAGGCCAATCTATTTTAAATTGCAAAACGTTTTATTGGCTAATATATAATAATATACATATTTTAATAATTGTATAATCCAATGTTAATGTGAAATAAATTTGTTTTTTTTATTCTTGTAGCGAAATATTAATAGGTAATATAATAACTGTACATAATTCTATGATCGCGGATAGTAGCAGTTAATCTGTCAAATATTTGACATTGGGTACAATCAATTTGCAAACGGTTGTTGATAATTTTTTTTTTCGTACGTTTCTTGACGGAGATCTGACATTATGCTTGAACAAAATTGTTTGTTTTTACTTTTTGAACAAATTAATAATTATAGTCGACGAAGACCGTTTACTGCAGGTGGTATAATAGTGTGCAGTACCTATACCTACTACACGTATTAAATTAGTTATTATTATTATTATTGTGTTGCGTGCACATTAATCATATTTTAAATAATATATATATTACATAATATTTGATATTATAACTTGTGGAGTTTGATTTCAAATTAATATAATCGATTTTAATTTTCCATATTACTGTACGTACATTGTTGTATGTGTTGAGTTATGGAAAACTGTTCGTTAAAAAAAAATAGATACATTATTTACGAACGTATAGCTGGTGCAATAATATGTCATATTGTTTTATGAAATATAATACAGAAGGTGGTTCAATATCAGAGTACTGAACAATTAAATAACTTAACGTCATTACTATAACAAGGATGTAAATAAACACAATAATTTATGCAAATTAATGTTAAGCTAAACTGGAAACGGCCCACTGCAGCAATAACTCGAAACGTTATAATATAGTGGTGAGTATAAATTATATACATTTACTGGAGTTATGAATTTAAATGCTATTTAAAAATCCAGAGTCCAGACACGTATTATAATAATATTATGTTCATGACCTTCACGAAAATCGTAATAGTAACGTATCTATTATTAGTTATATCTAGGTATGTTGACTTGATATTATAATTATGTACAATAGTGTCGATGTTCTACTAACCCCCCAAAAAATATCTACATTATTTACTATATAAGCTTTTAGTATATAATGTTTAATATATATTATTAGCAGAATAATTTTTTTATATTTTTCACATAATTTGGGGTCATTAAATGATAACATTTTTTTAAAAAGTAATAAAACTATTTTTTTCTTCAAAAATAATGTTTGTTTTTGTATCATCAAATCGTGTAAAAATAATATTTTGAAATAATGTGTGTTCTTTGATAGTAGAAACACTGTATAAATATATATACAAATATATTTACATATACCTATATTAATTGTATATAGATAGCATTGAATTTGTTATGAAATATAAGCATTTAAAATTAAAAAAAATTTGTGTGTGTGCATAGATATAGACATATTCTAAAGTCTAATGGATGATCATTATAATATGATACAAATAAGTTAAAAATAGGTTTTTTTTTAGAATTAAATTAAATTATTTTTACATATTTACACAAATAATAACTAAATAAATTATTATATTTATCACGTTGTTGAAATAATTTCAAAATAAATTTGTATATTAACTTATGTTTATTATTTATTATAAAATATGAATTAGAATTTTTTTACCAAGATGAACACCGTAATTCTCTTGCTAATGGCGGCTGAGCAAATGATGCCACGGCTATATGCGACGTTTTATTCAGCTAAACCGTTTTTATTATTATTTTCAAATCGAATATGAGTATAACAATTTTCAAGTTTGTACTTCGTGCTATTAGACTTAACGCTTTATTCAACATGAGAAAGCGGGTAGTCACAATATATCGTGCTATATAGAAAACCCTCTCAAACACAAGAGTTGGCCGTGGAGAATAAGTAAATGAATCGGAGGAAAGGATCGATACATCGGTACTAAAATTTAACAACAATATAATATAGCGGTCTTGACTATTGCATTGTAAAGGTACTTGAAGTATTTTTTATGAGACTGAATATAATACTGTATTTTGCATCTGTGAGATGTAATACAAAATATATGTGATTATCCTTATGTTGATGGGCAGTGAGAATTCAAGCAAAGCTGTTGCTGAAGTATTTATTTCATATCCATCATCTGCAACAATCCACCCATATCATATAATTAACCTGTTTGTATGACATGCACTGCTCTTCAGTGGCGTATTTATACACATTATATGTATATAGTAAAATTATAAAATAAAATCATCTTTATTTACTAGATAATTCATCAACCACTTCATCGATCTCAAAAGTTAACTATTGATGAGTTGATAAGAAAGCTGCAAGTCTATTAATGCAAGGACAAAATATGTATTACTATTTTTACTAATTTACTTAAAAATAGTATATACTTCGTCTGTATAATAAAATATAATAAAATGTATGACATTTCCCTATAATAATAAAGTTAGACCTAAAACAACAAGGTGTGCCAAATTTGAACTTGTAGGTGCTAATGGCTCTTTTGCTTTCTTCTAAATGCGCCAATATTACATTAGCCATTAGGTACATACATACCCATGTATAAATTGAACAAATTATAGTATATAAAGTGTTTAGCTAAAACTAAATTTAAAAACAGAGAGTACATCAATCATTATGTTTCTTTCCAATATCGATATATTTTTTAACTAAAGTACCTACGTTGCATTTTTAAAGAATTTTTATTAGGCGACAATACATTTTTTATCAAAATAAATACCTATAGTCAATAAATTATAGTATTATAGAATTATTTCATGCTCACCCCCTAATAATAATTAAAAACAAATCTTAATGATAAAAGCTAATAAAAAAGAGTTATATTGTATATAAAAGAAGAGGTAATTTCAAGGAAGAAATCTATAATATTAAATTATATAATCTAATCAAATAGTTGATACATATTTGTGATTATTAATAGGTACATAGCAATTTACAACTTTTACTTATCGTAAGCATGGAGACAGGCTACTATATAGCTATAATATCATTCAACTATACATAATATAATTACTATATTATTATATTATGTACACTCGTCTCGGTCTCGCTTCTGCACCCGCCTCGGCGCAGAATTTAAAGAATTTAAACTGCAGCTGTTATATTTTATTCGACCGTGACAATGACTATCGAAATCAAAATTTGATTATGAACAACAGAACTTATGCAGAATTCAACGATTATATGATTATGCTCGAGATCTTAAAAACCGCTTGGTGTATGCTATGCTTTTTTTTTTGCTGTTTTACACCATTTTGATTTCCGTAACAAGCTTTAATCAAAACAAACACTCGAAAATCAAAATATACGCTTATATTAGGTACGTATATAATATTTTAAACTAAATTTCTGATTGGAAATTTACAATAGTTAATAATAATAATTAGGTATAATAGTTACCTAAATGAACATCAACTTATTGGTAACCGTTTAATTTAATTACTACTTCTTTTAATTGTTGCAGAATTGATTTTTTTCCTGATATTTTGAAAAGCGTGTTATGAATTATAGTTTAAATTAAATAAACCGTGATTTTTAAATTAGAAAAGTTTCAACATTCTGATAAACATTGAAATATTATAATATCTAACCTAACCTATGTAGTATAAATTACCCATCTGAATAGATATACATATTATAATACTGAATACAAATATTTACACTTCAAACATTATACTTGTTATTTAAAATGTCTGCAGTACATCGTGAACACACATTGTCATCTGATATCTCTGTAAAATATAGATTTCAAAAGCTGACATCTAAAGTAAGTTTGATAACAATATACCTACATAATATATATTAAACACAGTTACGATTTACGATTTGATTTAATGGACAGTCAAACGCGATTTAACGCGTAACACTATATTAATATTATCACGATATTAGATGATTGTTTTTTTGCAGTAATTTGATCTATAAAAAATAGAATAATTCATTGTAAGCATCCAGCAGCTTTGGTCACTATGGAAATGTTCAAATGTAGGTCTAATAACTAGTGTCAAACTAAAAAAGATAGAATCAATTATTATTGCATGTTATACTCCTATACATGTAACTGAAATCATTTATGTGCCATTCGCTACTATTGCCAATATGTTTATTTAGAGATGTATAATCGGGCAAATATGTGTAATATGATCATGTTAGGAAGTATGTATAGCCATATAGGTATATAGAGGTACCTAATTCAGCATTGGTTGTCTATGATAACGACGTGAAATCAATGATTCGTTACTACGGACAACAAATTTATATTTTTGTTGCTGTCGGTTTTATATATTTCGAACAACAATCATTCACCGTGAGTGTACATATCGAGTGCGTTGTTGAGCCTATAAATTATTAAAACGTTTGACGGCGCGCAGTCAGTCTATGTACGAAACAATAATAGCCTTGTTTGAGCAAAATGTGTAAGGATAAAAAAAAACAAATAACTATAAAATATACTGACCGTTACAATAATTTGTTATAGGTGGAGCTAGAGGGAAGGAGGACTTTGCAGGAAGTCTATATACATATATGATAATATAGTTTTACGAAAACCTAAATACATAAACCCTTCGAAATATTTGAAAATTATATTTAAAATATAGCAGTGCATTTATGCAGGGCAAAAGAGGCCGTGTCCTCTGGTACGGTAGGTTTTTCACGATTTGTAAGGCTTATTTTCCAAAATTATTAGGGTTGCTGCATAAAAAAAAAATATATTTTATAACGTTATTTACTTTTTATTTAATTTTAGATATGTACATATATATTGGAGGATTTTATAAACCTTAATCGTTTGGATTTTTAACTATATTAGCCTGCGTTTAAACAGTTTTTGTCAGTCGATCAGTATATATAGTATCAAATTGCTGCTGCTCCGCGTTCTGCATCGCGCGAGTATATTCAAACCTTAGTTGTATTGTTTTAGTATTATTCGAACGCTTTCTACACAAATTACAACGTCTGTATATATATATATGTAGTACGATACACGAAATAATTGCAGTACTCCCGTATGCGTGTACATAATATTATATACATAGCCATATAGATATACACTTACAATATTAACTTTAGCCACAAAGGTAGGAAACACACACAATAGGTTATGACAATGAGTCTGTGTGGAGCGATTACAATTATTTCTACAACGGCCAACGGGTATAGAAAAAACTGGTCCAATATATACAGCCTCACGGGACGCACATAAGTGTGTACGTATATTTAAATGGTAAAAAAACTCGAAATAACGATATAAACGTCGAACACGCGCCATCTGTCATTCGCCAGCTGCTCCATCTCTGTTATCTGATGCAGCAGGTGTCCTCCTCTGCCGCAGCAGTACCAGTTATATAGGGTAAACCTAACTATAATATTACCTATACGTAATATATAAATACATCATATAGGTACACCGACCATGCAATTACCATTATCGTATATGTATATAGCTGCATCCGTGTCATGTATACGCTTTTGATCGCCGCCGTCATCTGCTGTGCGTCTTTCACTCTTTATATTCACGTCAGCAGCAGCCAGCAGCTCGTATACCTATTACCTACCATTGCGCTAATATGTTTTCGATAATAATATAATAATTACGCTATGCAAAGCAACTGGTTTATTATTATTTTTTTTTTATCGAATTCGCAGAATTGCATTCACTATAATTCGCAGTATTTAGAATTTTGCGTGGAGTGCAAAACATTTAAACCAAAATCCAATGATAATGAGAGCCGAGTGAAAAATTGGTACCTAAAGATTTATAAATTATAATTAAACATAGAATGAAATAGGTACGAAATTTTATTTAATACAAATGAAAACGAGTAGGTATAAAAGATAGACATAATGCAAAATGTTTATTAACATTTTTTCAAATTATCAAGTAAGTAACAGCTGTTTATTCAGAAGATAACTTTAAATACCCAGTTAATATAAAAAAAAATATATCATACACTTTCAATAAATACATCAATAAGTAATAAAAAATTGACTATTTTTGATAAAAAAAAACTAATTAAACATCGAAATGATTTTATTAATTTTAGAAAATTGTCCATCGATTTTTACAACAAATCTATGAAATATAAAGGGCATCTTTGGGATACAATTATTAATGCCCTTACTCTTGCATCCCACAAATGACGCCTGTCGTATAGTATATTACGTGTTAGATTGGTGTCATTATATCCCTGCAAAAAGTCAAAAAGTTATCGAAAATATTTGAAAGCTGCTATAGTTGACTAACAACTTACTAACGAATTTGTTAGATTGTTGAAATGCTGACTTCTAATATTGCACCGCCGCTAAGCACAGCTCCTCAGCAATGACAGTGTGACATCTAAATCTAGCTATATAGGTTAGGTCTATAGTATAGTTCAACTCGGAACTATGGAAAAGTAAAATTTAAAACGATATCATAATCTAGACGGGCAATCGTTCATGCCGTCGAATAATTATATCCTACGACGCGTCGCATTACTGTACGTGTTATATTTTACATCCATCGTAATTTTTAATTTTTATAATGTGTAACCGTGTTAGGTAGGTATATAATATTATATTTGCAGTGCGCAGTTGGTTGTTATTCGTGTCCAGCACCCGCCGTCGCTCGAAATTTGTCCGGTCGGGGGAAAAATTACTTAAAAACCGACAAGGGCGGACATGCAGGTTCCCAGAGACTCTGGACACACAATGGTCGTGCGTTATATTATATACATACGGTACCTAATGCATGTATATGTAGTAATAGTATAATGATAATAATATAACAATATTACATATTATTATATATATATACGAACGTTAAAAACGTTAGGCGCGCTCTTAATGGGACATATTCTGATATCGACTCGGTGCAGGTCGCACACACATACCTATAGCATATTATATTATAATATTATTGTTATGAGCGAGTGTGTGGGTATTTATATACATATGTATAACAATATATAAACGTGCGGAGGAAATGACGGCGGAAAGGAAACGATCGGATGAGACGACACCTGTTCTAACGGACGCTTTAGCCTTGTATATAATATACGCACATCCACTGCTGTATTATACGTATAAGATATATAGGTGTACACGTCGCGTATTCACCGCTGTAATGTATTATTATAATAGGTGTTACTACGGGCTTGCCGTGTGTACACACAAGTCATATTCAAATACATGTACGTACGTAGGTATGTGTTATATACATACGCGCGTATGGACATGGTACATGTTTTAAGAGCGTACATACAGATATAATATAATTTATACGTGAGTATTCTGCGTGATAATGTGCTGTGCGGGGTTGACGCGATAAAACGGTATCTTATTAATAATATTATAAAATATTCTAATTCCACGACATTTATTCCATCGTTTGCATACTTTTGTATGCATATAATCACCCCGTTCGGGCGCGTAATGCGATTGAGCGAATTTCCTTTTTACCCGCATGAGAAAAACAATGCGCTTGGGAGTTGGGCGAGTTTTTTATAATGTTTTTGAACAAGTATGATACAACGTGCAAGGGTGTGAGGACATTTTATTTCGACAACGGAAATATTGATTAATATTAAATATAAAATAAATAGTTTATACATTTTATCGATTTATGTTATATTTGAATATAGTCGTACAATTGTTCAGTAAATTAAGTATAATAACAAATATCGGTTATGCGCGACCATTGGAAATGTGAAGTCGTTGTATATAAGAGTTATTATACGTGAAGTGTACCGACAATATTGATTCATTAATCAAAACTAAAGCAAATTTTCGTCACACTTTTACACGTTTTACATGAATAGTTTTTGTTGTATATATGTATCTTTAAAACCGTCGTGTAATCGTGTGTGCATGTGAAAATCTTTGAAATCGTTATCAGATCTATTGGATCGCTATTACATTGTGATTCTAAATAATTATTATTAATTATTATTATAATATAAGCCAGCCAACTGAGATCAATATATATTGTACTGTCAAATATTTTTTACCCAAAACGTATATCAATAGTAATTATTTTAAGCGTTTCGTATTAAAGACATTATATTTTACAAGCTATCGACTATTGAAAAACAGAAAAACACTGTTTTGATTTGATCGTGGATTTGAAACTTTTGATCCAATTTCGATTGTTTTTCTTAGATGTTTATTTTATTTATTTATATATTTTTTATTTTGATTTCGGAAAAAGTAATAACATAGACTCAAACGCCTATGCATCATAAATATACGCCAATCATACTAGGTATTGTAGCTCATTAGTCATTACTCATTGCTATATCTGATTTACTGGCAGTACTGTTAAATATTTATAATATGCTCCTTATTTCTGTAAGTATAGTTAACAGTGAAAAAAAAAAAAAATAATAATGAATAGGTACACGTAATAATATGACAGAGTCTCACGATAAACTATTATATAAGTATTGTATTTGGCCGCGAATTCGTCGTAAACAATTCCAATTCTGTTTCAATGTCATCGTTAAAAACTCAAGTATCGAAGATAATGGACCATGTGAATCACATACAATATTGATAATATTTTATTATATAGACAGACAACGCGTGTATAGTGTTTCATAATATTGTATTATTATTACATATTTGACGTCATTATTCTTCCGAAAACTGGTGTGACCGCATCGGTGACCTCGTACATTATTATTATCATAATAGGCGTTCGCGAATGACCGTTTCGAAAGTCGCTTAAAACTGCAAAACTCTACACTTTGACGAAATGTTCGCGTTTTTAATCTTTTTCGACACATCACACGCGCTCGCATATATAACACGATATATACGATAATAATACATAATTGTGGCCTTTAGCCATTAAGCTCGTTTTACACGACATATTTTAATGTAATTTCAGTGAACAATAATTATTGTCAAATCCTCCTGCAGGTACACTCACACACATATACGTACATACAACAGTCAGGTCGACACGTTTGCTCATATACCTACCTATGCCTATAATTGATGTAATATCATTAAACTTATATTGTTATTGACGTTTAATAATATAATACATAGGTAAACTGCCGTTGAAACATCTGCATATATTACAATTACTGCAGTATTACACTTACAAATTATTATACATATTGTTGTGTTACGTTTGTTTCTTGTCATTCCGGTGTATTATTTACGACGCGAGCTCGCACACTTAAAACAATAAACGCGACGTATACGATATTATTATACGTACTAATAACGCGGATCTACACGGTCTGTGACTTATAAAATATATACTTAGAGAGGGGGCGATGATATCATGATATTATAGATTTTTTTTTCTAAACGTATCGATACGAATCGCTAAAACGCATAAAATAACATGTGCGTTCGTTTTACTTTACAATATTCAACAAATTATTAATTTATTAGTTTACACAGTTCTTATTTTCTGGTGACCGAATCTTTGGCAGACGATTGCTTGTAGCACGCAAACAATACCTATAAGCAGGACGCGTCTCATCGGGGCGTGACTATATTATAGACAATAGTACGATATTCGGTCATCGGTGCAGGGTATATAGTCTTTTTTCTTCTATAATTTATATCAGATAATTTTTGGTGTGCAATTCTATTCAGAATGTTGTATTTATCTACAACGGGCCAACGCGTAACGAATGGTTACAGGAGCTAGGAGCGATTTATTAGGTATACAATAAAAGGTATATAGACCACGCGGACAGTGTGGTGAAGCGTGTTTTTATCTAAAGTGCGCTGAGTCATGGTTCACTGCTGATGGCTTTTAAAGGATTTTCATAGTATAATATTATTTTCTGCGCGATCAAAGTCAACAGCCTAATAATCAGTAGGAATAATATAATTTATCACAACGTTTACGCGGTCGCTCGTTACATACTATCAGCTATACATATACCTACCTATTATTATTGTGATGTACACTATCCGAAAATGTAAATGTTTTCCGAAGAACAATGGTGGTGCGATTTATCTTGGCGGATGGACATCGTCGGCCAGGAAGTCGATTCGGAATTAATTAATCAGACCAACGACACTCTGGTTTGCCCCCACCCCTTCTCTCCTTATTTATCCTTGTCCGACGGTCTAGAGCGGCGCGCGAGTCTCTCTCCCCGCGCTATATCAGCGCATTATCATTCATGAATATCACATATACATACGATATACGCTCTGACCCCAAACACACACACGCGCGCGCACGCGCACATGTCTTGGTCATATTTAATAATATTTCATATTTTTATGTGCAGAGTTCACGGTTACCACCGGTAAGCAGCAGCTATACATAGGCGCACGTATACTAACGCTCGCCGAGTTTTTCATTTATAGATATTTAATATTATTCATTATTGTTTTTTTTTTCCTCGTGTCTGCTGCAGTGCTGTGCAGCGCGAGCGTCTATGAACGAACGCGAAGCGAACACCGCCGTTGTGCGCACGCGTATAATATATGTTATATATCATCGTGCAATATATTATACCTATCTGATGCGTTTAACCTTATATTATACATTACTAAGAAACCGACAGGGCCTAACGACTATAAGTCGCTGTAATGTGTCTTTCCTCGACCGCAAAGTCCCACCTCAGCCGCATAGTCGTCTCGATTCCAAATCTGTACCGAGGTTTTTCAACCGTTTGCATCCGAGTTTTTAGAATATTTTACTCGTGGTTTTTGACGACAGAACATAATTAAATACAAATGAGTCCATGTTCAATATTGTGTAGTAAAAACGAATATTTCTAATGGCAATAAAATTAGCTCATAACATATGATTCTGCTGCTTTTAGTCCGAATTTTATTTGAATGTGGGACTGTATAATATGGGATGAATGAATAATCCTTCCATTTCTGTTGAGTCTATCGTGCTAGAACCAGTACAACGTAGATTCTTACGCTTTGTTTCATATACACTCGACAAATGCATTCTTTCCTTCACCCATACTAGTAGTATGATACTACACACGCCCTTCCGGATAAGGTCAAACTGCACTTGGGTTAAAAACAAAGGTAATGGTCATAGGTACACACTTAGACGAAGCAAGGGATTTCAACAAAAATTCTTGAAAATTTAAATTAATTTGAACATTTTAAAACACTAATTTTTCTTTCTGGGTGAGTATCAGTTGCACTCAAAAGTACCTTTTTTTATACTAATTCCCCCAAAATATCTAGAGAAAATGGACCAGTTGCCTTCAACCAAATGATCTAAATATACCAACTCCCTCAATCAAATGTACCAATTTCCCTCACATTTTATTTTCACGATTACAATACTAGCCCGTCAAAGCGTCAAATAGAGGAGGTAAATATTTAAATAAATGAAAAAAAATGCATATAATAAAAAATAAATATATTTATATAATATAATAAATTATAAGCACCATATAAGATATAATTTGACAAACAAAAGTAAAAAAAACGTAGATACTTGCAATTATGTATAAAATATTTATATGCTTTTTACAATAATTTTATACTATTTTTTGACAAATTACACCTGCAGTGGCACACCTAGGGGGATGGACCACGGGTCTTGACCCTCACCCTTCCTCTTGGCTAATGTCATAGTATTTATTAATTTTTTTTTAAATATTCCCTAACATTGACATCAAAACTTATTGATATCTTATATATTAAATAATTGTGTTAGTAAAATATTAAAATGCATATACCTATATACTCAGGAAAAGAACAGAAAAACAGTCATTAAATACGTTTTTTTATGAGCTCCGTTATAATATGCTCAAAAATCAATTACCAGAGTAAAGTTTTTAAATTCATTTTCGTATAATTACTACAAAAAATTATTTGAAATAATAGTAATAATATGAAAAGTTCAAAAAACGATTTTTAAAAATATTATGCCACATTTTAGCTTAACCTAACCTTTTAGCACATTTAATATATTAACATAATTATATGTATAAAAAAAAGTAATTTAACCACGCAAATAATGATTAGAATCATTATCAGTCCTAAGCCTGTAAAGTGAGAAGGAAATTTGCGTTTTCAAAACGTATAAATTAAGTTTATTTTTATAACATTTTTGTCGAAACACCTTTTTTGAACCGAGTGCAGTTCGACCATTATGGTTTTTTTAACAAATGTTTTATTCAACTAATTTAGTTGCAAACGGCAATTTGGTGGGGATCACGCGTCCTATGTTCCCTACAATTATCTATCCTTGTTGACCACAGAAGAACTGCCAATCTCATATTTCTTACTAAACTTACATGTGGCTTAATTGATTCACTCACATTGTTATTTCAAATTAATTTCGGAGTTCCGTCACGTCACACTAGATCTACTTTCCAATGCTCCTTTATTATCTGGTTGTATACGAGAACCCTTTTTGGACTTTAATTTATTTAATCTCTATTAAACTACTCACTTTATATAATGTTTCATATTATTATCTCAAACGTGTTATATCACTTATATACCGCTATCTCTTTCTTGTTGTTGTTCTATATTTTATATTTTTTCAATGTATTTTACTACGTACATGTTAGAACCTATATTGTTTTATTTTTATTTTGGTACAATGGAATACAATGTTAATGAATCAATAAAAAAAAATGGCATAACAATGATTATAAATGCAAACAATCACACATAAAAAAGGGCCATCCGAGATCGCTCATCCTTAGACCCCCATAAATTATCGCTCCTCACTCTCAGGGTCGAGTATCGACTATCGGCACTTAACTCCAGTGGTTTAGATTAGGAGTTGCCATATTTCAAATTATATGTTATGGTGTATGTTTACCATACTATAATAATACTATAATTTCAGTTCGTAAAAGTATAATTATGTTTTTCATTTTTCTCCTGCTACACTCCGCGTGCATTTAAAAGTTTCGATATTGACACTTCCAGTTGGATTTTGCCGACGATATTACTATGAGGAATGCGGATCATAATACTATATAATAATAATTATTATTATAATAAGAAGTTTTAATATATGCTATTTTCACACATCGTGTGGTGATGTTTTTTACGGCGTCAACGACGATCCAGCAGTAGTTTTTCCCAGAACGGTCGCATCGCCGGAGATGCGCGATATACGAGTCGTTCCTCGAAAATGGCACAATAATAATTGATATATTATATTTATATTATACGAGTACACAGTTATTATTATATTATAAATTATATAATAATATATACATATCACATACATACGTATCAATTTCACGGGTTAATATTACAGCGACTGAATAGTATATGTACTATATACTGAGTATATACATAAAACTATAAAAGTATAAAATGTTGTGCGAGAACAGACTGCTTTTTTTGGCTCAAGCGTCTTTTTTTCTCTAAACGCGTTTTCGACGAATTTGCCAAAACGCCACGATCCCCCCTTCTTTCCCTCTTCACACCATTCCTGGTATATAGATCAGTGTAATATAATATAATAACCTACTTATAATAAACGTCTTGCATACGGGAAATCAAAAATATTTAGCCTTCTAGCAGCATACTATCCGCATACCTACAGTCAAGTATAAAAAATGTACGAAAATTGGAAAAAAGAAACAAAAAAGAACCAAAAAGGTGACTTTTAATACGATTATCAGTTTCGCCGATGGCAATATATCAAAAGCTGGTTTCTCCTTGAAAATGTTCTATTGTATTATTAACTAAATACATAGGTCCCTCAACACAAATCCCTCATATAGTTTATACACAATAGTATAATACATAAATCTTATAGTTTATTCAATATCATATATATTATTAAATTATATAAAATTATACTCTTATTGTTTATAGTGTATATAATTATGGTATTTAACGTAATAAATGTATCGGTTGGTTTATTTATATAGGTAGCTGGAGAGCTACAATATTTCGCTCAACGGCTGCAGGTTAGGTACAGGACAACACTTGCAATTTAAATGTCTAAAGGTTACAGGTCAATGGTCATCAACGAGTATATAATAACTATAATTATATTTACGTATATATAGTTACGTGGTCTTCACTCTTCATTCGCCCTCTTTTACAAAATGAGTAAATTTTTGATTTTTTATAACTTAACGATTAAATTCAAAAACTACTTAATACATTACCTACTTATGAGTTGTGTGTATGTGTATGGTTATATAATATATGAATTATGAATACCTAATAATTATGAATTATAATACTATATTATTATGTTAAATTGCAGTTTCCACGGTTTAGCTTACGCAATTGGTAAATTTGTTTGAATTTGGAAACGCATAATATCGACGATGTCCTAATTAATCTTATATCCAGATTCCAGACATCACAACTCTTCAGCTGTCCTGCACCATAATAATATAATAATCATGATAACCTAATACAAGATGTGCCTCACATTGACTTTGCTATAATTTTTTCAAAAACCACCTTTTCTCATTGATGTTGCGTAAGAAATATGAGTGCGAGTTCATGCAGTGAGTGCGTATAGCACATAAAATGCAGTTCTCTTGACCTGCTGAACCAGCACAAGCGATGTATGTGTTTCGACTATAGGACTTGATAAGAGAAAAATCGTACGGTGACGACGACGGTTTGTGTTGAATCAGTCCTCACACACTATTATACTAATGCATACACAGTAAACATCGCCGAGCTTCGGGGGGCGGGGGGGGGGAGGAGCAGGACGATTTTATTATTTAATAATTATAATAATAATGATTATAGTTAAATAACAAAATCGTACCTATCATCTCCATAAATGACGAAGCACGCGGTTCGTTTCGAACGAATTATTCGCGGTGTGCGGCCGCTGGGAGCGCGCGGACGCGGTTCGCCGGGCCGTCATCTGCCATTTTGGCGAAAGCTGCGCGCCCATTCGTCCGTCGATCCGCAAAAGCTCTACGGGCGGCGGGCGGTCGGCGGTCGTGTCGGCGGCGGCGGCGGCGGCGGGAGCAGCGCGCCCGAGATCAATACCTGCACCGGCGGCGCCCGCGGGATACGATCGTTTATATATATATATTTCTTTCTTTTTTTTTTTGCCCGGCCGCCGCGTGTGTTGTGATGTCGTTACTGTAGCGACCCCGCGTCGAGGGAGCTTTTCCTCCTCATCGTTCACTCGCCGCGTCCCACTACATAATATATAATACCCCCGCAAACCGTCACCCCTGACCCGCAGCCGCACCCCCTCGACGCGGCGGCGCGACAAAAGACCCAACCCTGCTGCAGCTTAAGGTATATGATATAATACTATCCTTTTATAGTATATATTATTATGTGTTATGCATCGTGCACGGCGGTTCTCTTATACATTAATATAGGCGAATCATCAGTCATCGATATCTCTGGAAGTATGACAATAATATTACACATTCGTCATTATTATTCCATTTCCGTCATATTTTCCACGTTATACGGCGCGAACGAATTGTAATTATATGATATTGTGTAAGGTATACGAACAACTTTAGTTGTGAGATGTCAAAAGTCCTATAGACCACACTATATAATATTAAATTGTAATTTGCGAGAGCGGTTTTTTCGATTTTTTTTTAACATTATAGCTAGCGTAGTTTTCGGGATAAGTAGAACAATTTTTCCACCCATATAGTTACGGAATACGGATGTACAAATGTACAATTGTAGTTATTATTGTTCCATATGGTCGTTCCCATTAAAAATTGTAAGACTCTTGTTGACTATCTACCTTCTTTGAATGTTAAAAAATTTCAAAAATCACACTATATTATTGTACATGATACGTATAATAACAGTACGTGCAATTATTGGATATCATTGAATATTGCAGATATTCCGAGCATACGTTTTAATTTACCGAAATATGTGAATAATTAATACTAGGTACTAAGTACAATTATTGTCATCATTGAGAAATGTTATTCTATATTAAAATGAACTATTATTATGTCTAACACTATACTTATACAATAAATTATGTAGATTTATAGCATCAGTACAGTATTACTATATTCTATACCTACATAATATAATATTAGTGGTTATAACTATAACGAGGGAATGGGGGTTCACCCTCTTGAGTTTCTGTTTATTTAGTTATATTATTAAACTTCTATTGGGTAAAAGTCTTAGAAATGTTTGAAAAAGTGTACAACACTAAACTATTTTTTTAAAATTTATTGTGAATTTTTATCAAAAAAACCATAAAAAATAAGAACGGTGATTAGAATTTTTAAGTTGAGTCCTATAGCACAAAACATAATAATTTCTGTTAACAGCAGTCGTGGTAATTATAGTATATCTGTTGCAAACATTTCAAATAACATAAATACTATTATAATAATAGTAATATAATGTGTATATACAGGGTGATTTATCAAGCATGCTATAACCTTTTTTAAATATTTAAATATTACAGTTATTCGAAATCTGATATTTGACATTTTTGAATATACTTAAAGACCATATATTTTCAAACTCTTGAGATTTTTTTGTATTACCTGCTAGGGAGTGTCATGTGGAGATAAAATGTTCTGTTTTTGAGATGAAGAATCCCATGAAGTCCTCGAGAAGGGGGCTTCTCTACTGTAAATTATTTAGGAGATAATTTTACTATAAATTTCGACGTATCAAAATCAATTTGAACTAGTAGCTTTTGAGTTATTTAACTTTGAGTGCTAATAGGGTCATAGATCCATAATAACGAGTTTTTAAGATATGGGGTTATTGTAATGATTTAATGTTAATCCATCAACATAAATTATTTGTAAACATTTTCACAATATAATAAATATACTAGATCCAAATTTTTCATCTACTTTATGTTTTTGGGAAACCATTTTTAAGGAATATTAACCTTATATAACTGAGAAACTACTTGATCAAATTTTAAATTAAGTACAACAATATTTTCAAAAAAAAATATCCACTATAAATAATTAACAGTAAAAAGGGAGTTCTCATTTGAAAAACAGAAGTTTGTATCGCCACAAGACACTCCTTAAGTAGGTAATGCGAAAAAATTAGAAAATTAAAATAATGGCCTTTGAGTACATTTGAAATTTCCAAAAATTGGAATTCAAATTAATTCAATATTAAAGGAAAAAATGGGAATTGGTATACTTAGTGAATCACCCTGTATATCAGAATTTAATTATCTATTGATTATAACTGTTTTATGATTGTATTTACGCATATTGAAAGAGATTAACTAAAAAATGTGTAGAGAAAAAATAGTGAAAGGAAAAATGATCTCAGTTCAATAATATTGAACCTTCAAAATTTGATACGCAATTTTCAGAGATGAAGCAGTAAACACGGTGCAATAATAATCACGATAAACTAATGTAATTAGACATAGTATTGTAGACATAGTTTATAGACATAGACATAGTTTTGTTGATTATTTAAGTACGATGGAAGATTGTGGATTGTGGTCTCTAAAAGTGAAAAAATTAGAACGTTACTATATTTCGCGTTAAAAGGATCACTCTGTATGTAGATGCTACTAAAAACATGACGTGCACTATGTATATTATAATAATTTTCTACGAGCGAACCCTCTACGCCAACCTGCCCTGCCGATCGCATCTCGCGGGAATATATTTGACATTTAGGTGGACGGAAAATAATAATAATAGTAATAAAAATAATTACACCGCATATTATGTTACACACGACGTACGAGTAAATATGTATAAAAGTAAATTTAATATTTTTGAATTTGTATAGAAGACCGCACTCGAATATTTAAATATAATTATTATATTGATTGTACGCCTATATAAGTAATATATATTTACTATAACAATACAGTGTAACGATTTGAATATGTTTTTTTTTCTAAATTGTGTCCTCGTCGAAAGTCAACGGCAGTAGTTGTAAGCGAGTTTATTATATAAAGTTAGATTTAAAAATACTCATATCACCCTTTAAATTTAAAAATAAAAGTATTATTAAATAAACCTCTGAAGAACACAGATAATGTTATCGCTATTACATTTTTTTTTGACATTCGTGTTTGTCTGATTAATCCATCTATCATCAATAAATTATATTCTTGATTTTTAAACCACTGCAATATCTGCTATATGTATATTTTAATATTTAATGTTTACTTTGAAGCGAATACTTTTCTGAAAATTCTGACGTACAAAATATATCTATGGATTATATTGACAATATTATAATTGTTTCTTATTAACAAGTACCTCTATAACGTTTTTTAATGAGCCTGTGCTCTGCAAATTTTTGATCGGCGCGGCTCTTAAGCACAATTATAATTGTATTTATATAGAAGATTGGCGCCAATGACCCATAGCCGTATATACCTGGATGATTAAAATTAATTCGCGGTTTAATTGGGTGATTTATAAACGTAGTGTAGGTATAAAATAAAATGCCCATAACGATTTAAAAATGCCTGGTGATTATTTTTTGGTAAATAATTATTAACGACAGTCGTTATGGTTAATGTGCGACTGGCGAAACTACACTGCATGCAGCTGCACCAGTACTGCATCATTATTACATTGCAGAGAAACACCTTAAAAACGCGTCTGATAGTATATCGATGGAGAAGAAGACGTTTGGTACGCACGCGTCGTAATACTTGTCGTAAGACAACAAACCCTATTTTATAGGTGTAATTAAAAAAATATATTAAAAAATAACCAGCATTGTATAACATAGGGAATATTATAATGCATTGTGCGTGTATTATTATTTATAATTATCATACTTATTATTTGTTAAAAAATTATTGAGTTTACAGACGGGGGCAGAAGTAACAAATTAAGAGATCGTTTCAGTCGGAATGTCGTCAATGTGGTTATATAACATTATTATAAACCTTCACGTACCGCTGTTATTATAATATTATATTATTATACCAAATTACCATTGTTGTTTTTATGTAGGTACACCGACATTCTGTTCCGACATAAAATAAAATGGAACGAAAGAGTTCCATGAAAAATATTTCTACAGTATGTGTAGTAGGTACCATCAAAGTACCATTACTTTAAAATTGTCTACGAAATATTGATAGGCATTACTATTTTATTTCAGTTGTATCGTTCAGCAAAAATAATACTATTTTATAATAATTTTATTTAACAAGGCATTAGTTGCAGAATTTTTTAATCGTTAGTAAAGCACACGCTGACGTGGATTTCAATGGGCTTTAGCTTCAAATTTTTCATGGTTTTAAAAAGTATATTATTGTCTTATAATAATTAATAATTATCCTAATATTATGATAAAAAACCAAACGTGTCGTCTTTCTGATGAAAATGTAGAAGTTTTCATCTCAGTTTTCTAGATTCACACCTGGACACGTGAGACTATAATATTATTATTGAAAATGGTTGCAACTATAGCTTAAACAGTTTTGCTCGGGAGTTTTGCTCAAGTATAATATGCATTTTACATTTTTTGAAATATTTTTTAACGATCTATAAAATTATAGTAGATAATACATTTTAAATATTATTATTTGCAGCTTTAGTGGTAACATGGTATAAGTGACTTGCATAACAACCGGAAAAAATTAATATTTACATACATTGTACTGACCTTGGCGCAAGTCACTATGATAATATAGTCGACATCATATATAGGGATCAAATGTATTAAAGATATACTATCTGCATCAAGGCTGGTGCATTAATATTTTTCATAGTTTATAGACGTGTAACGTTCAACAATGAAAGTAACAAGTACAAAATAAATAGTTAGTTCATTTTTACCTACCTGAACTAAAACTTTACTGTGCCTATGAAAAATGTATTTCAATTAATTCAATTATGAATTAAATATATTTTTTTTAAATTCCAAGTATTGGAACCGAGTGGGACCAATAATTTAAATAACCAAGCACATCTCCTCTTTTTTCTTTATTAACGCAGTTATTAAAAATCTGATTTTTGGAATTTTAAAGTATACTGTGTAGTAGGTACTTATACCATATATGTCTTGTGAAGATATAAACTTGTGTTTTTCAAATGAAAACCCCTCTTTTCTACTGTAAATTATTTAACAGATAATTGTTTTGGTAATGCTGGCGTCCCTAACAATGTCAAAATTTGAACTGGTATGGTGTTTGAGTTATTTAACTTTATAATACTTAATGATACTTTTGGATAATAGGTCAATGATAATGGTAATAGAAGATATAGGGCTATGTTTATATCTTGTTTATATTTTTGAAAAACAATTGTAATTGTAGCTAGGGATTTTCATTTCTTGATTTCTTCTAGTTTTTGAAATACTCATCAACTGCACAGTATATACCTAGGTGCACAATTAAGTCAAACTTACCTACGTGCGATTATGAACAGCTGTACGCCTACTTAAAAATCCTTGAGGCCACGTGGACGCTGCAAGGTATTGTAAATTACACGCTGACCTATGATTTGCATTTTTTTTATTGGCATGCATACACGAACCGATCATGTATGGACTGGCTATATAAAACGATGGATACAGTTATGAATTGATAATTATAATAGTATATAATGAGGATAATAAGGATAATACCATAATTATTCTATTTTAATTTATAAACATACGGTCATATTGTAACGATACAATTAGTTTTTAAATAAATACATTGCGGGGCATTCGATCGCAGGTTTGTTTTAAGACAATAATTCATCGTTTTACATGCACACAGCATCGTGAGAACATACTTATAAGTTATAATTAATACAGGTTGTAGCAGAAAGAGTTAACAGTTGTAATTAACAATGTTATGTAATACATTTTATTCTCATCTATTTGTTTTAAAAAATATTTTAAATTTAGACATTATATGTTTTTTTTAAATTATATATTAAAAATAAAAATTTTAAAATGCATAAGAATTAAAGTATTATTACATAGTTATGGTTGATTTAATTTGTTAGATTTAATTTTCTGCTAAACACTGTATAAAATATATAAATTATATTGTAGTCGGATCGAGTAATATACATTACACACTTTCGTATCAAGGTAGTCACGAGTTATAATAAGAAAATTCAATGAGAATAACGCATTCAAGAGCATCCTTGTCGTCGTTGAAATGTGTGTAACACCTACAGTTATACATTTATACAATTAAACTGCTGTTAAATAGCTGTTGATAATTGCGCCATGAATCGAAACTATTACCAACACTTGAAATAATTATTTCCACACTTGACGTGGGTCACAGCGAGTACCCCAAGTAAAGTTTTAGAAATTTCGACATACTATTTTAATTGCATGCAACGTATAGGGTGGAATGCTAACGGGCTGACAACTTCCTTTCCTTACTTGGATATTATATAAAACAATTTCAAAAATACTTTTTCGTTATAAGTAGTTTTTGGAATTATTTAAACCCAGACATACTTATTTATTACGACTTAAGTTTTTGTAAAATTCCCAAATTAACGGTTTATCATGAAAAAATACCAAAGGAAAAGTAATTATTTTGTTAACTCTGCTAAAGAATTGTACTATTTCATACATTATGAAATGTCTGTTGGTCTGTGATAATATTTTAGAGGTATGTGGTGGTGTGGGGACTTAGCCCCCCACGGTAACATGAGGTATATACTAATGTGCTGAGGAAAGCACATTTTTTGTATGTCATCAGAGTTCTCTTAGTTATTTTTTTTCCAGTAAAATCAACCACTGCTATTTTACGTGTGTTGGTATGTGGCGAGTATTTGGATATATAAATTAGATGTATAATATTACTAACTAAATAACAATAATAACATCATGAACGGCTAATTTTGTTAATATGCCTTTTTAAAATATGTATTTATTTAAATAGGTGTACTGATAAGATATGATATTGATATTTAGTAAATACCTTGTTCTATTTGCGGTTGCCAAAAAGTCTACAGAGCTTACTATCGAGGTAAGTTAAGGAGCATAATATATTATAATATACTAAAGAAGTTTAAATAATCAATTGACATATATTTTTATTCGTGAATCACTTTCTATAATATGGTTGTTATCATCGTAACAATAATGTACTCCTGTTTATTATTTTAGATACTCAACGAGGGTGGTTTTTATTTTGAAGATATTTTTTTTCGGATGATAACAAAACTCGTAAGTGTTATCAGTATTATATATAATAGGTAGTATATATGTAGTATTGTAGTATAATATATTATAATATATACAGTATATACTGCAATATATTATTAGTTATATTTTACCCCGACGAATAAATATACATTGATAAAAAAGACGGGGATAAATAATTCTCGTATATGGTATTTTCTCAGTAAAACTTTAATCGAAAACAGAATAGTATTGTATGTAAATAACAAGAGAAAACGTGTACAGCTATGCGCGGTAAGTTGTTGTAGAATTGAAGTATTATTATCATTAAATTATTAATTAGCATTTATTAATCAACACACCTAGTGAGCAATATCTATATAGAGCTGGATAATAGTCGGGTCGGGTTTTTAGACTGCGTAAGGCCGGATGTTTAGACCTCTATCGTATCCGTGTGAGTAATAGCTGTTGACTTTTCATAGTTCTTATATATATTTTTACTACATATATACGCACATACAGTTGTCTCCAGTGGTCATTGGCACAATATATGTGTACTGAATATATGTCTACACAAAACAGACAATTTCCTTCGATCGCTTTCTATATGGTAAAAAATGTTGTTGTCTTTGACTGTTACTTTATAATACTAAAATAATATCAGCGTTGTAAATACAACGATTACGTTTTCAACTCCATTAATTTATTATAGGCAGGCAATAAGATAAATATACTATAATTTATTCTATTCTACAAAAACACGTTTTTCAATGTTTTGACAAAATTTCAAATGCATTTTTCTGACTTAATATTATTGTGTTTTATAAAACATGGCTGCTGTTGAAATTACAATCGTTGATGTTGTTTTCGAGCGATTAATAAAGCGTTAACGCATTCATTTACACCTAACAATAAGATGTAAAATTCCGATCTCTGTTTACATGTATATGGCATAATATTTCAGCATTAACGCATTAATATTCCTATTAAGGTAGTAGGTACCTACCTCCACTATGTAATTAAATACAACATTTTTATATTCTATATAATATTTTATGTACAAAATAAAACGACTGCAATTCGATATAACTATATAAGTAGGTAAATATGTTGCGTAGACTTCAGGTTCATCGGCAAACGTGAAAATAAAATAATGTTTCCAGATTGTATTCTAATATACGAGTACCTATAGGTAGCTATAGGTAGTATTTATAAGATCGTTCCACGCGCAGCTATGTTTTTCCAAGTAATTTTACCATATAACAAGAGTATATAAAATATTAGCCATAGTTGTGCGAGGGACTCGCATTGGATTTTCACCCTCTTAACATTTAGTAGAAGATACATATATAAACTATAATAAGTCACACTATAATAACTCATCTCGATATACCTTTCGATGAGTGATATATAACATCAGACCCATATACTATAGGTAAATAATAAAATTGTCGAAAGCGAAAAACATTATTATTTGTAAAACACTGTGCGCAATGCGACACAATCGTATCAGTCGCGATCACGCGTCTTCGCGGTGTCCACGAAAAAAACAACGCTCGGATACCAAATCGTTTTTTACTGTTTCTTCTTCCCTGCAGCCCAATCTTCCGATCGTATATGATACGATATACAGTGCGGCCGGCCGGAAAGTATATATATATAGTGTTAACACACACATAAACATATAATTTGTATATATAGATATGTGTACTGCCCGTATACACTATGAATATTATTTACAAGCACTATAGTGTGCACACATCATAATATCGTGTTGAATGTCATTTTGGGAATCGCAGCCGCGGAACCGCGATCGTACGGCGAATAACAAATGAAAAAAATTCCATATAATGACTATATACGGTGGCGGACTTACAGCAGCAGCAGCAGCAGCAGCGCAAACCGCGGTGGTAAAGCCCGCGACGTGTGACACGCAGTATTATAAAAAGCCGCTGCAATTATCGCCCCGGCGGGTTGTATAGTTATATGTGTTTGTAGTTAACCATACGATTTAGGTATTACAATAATGCTATATATACTTTTAACGGTCCGATTCTGTGCACGAACGCACCTCCGGTCAGTAGACACACACACACACACACACCTGAATTTAAGTATTATTATTATATACATATAAATACTCGGAGTGTCGCGTCCGTGTGCGTGTGCGATGCGATCATGTTAATTTCATGTGTATATATTATAATATAGTCGAGATATAGTGCATTATAATATGATCTACATAACAATATATATATACATACGTCGTAGGTAGGTACGTGTTATTATAGTATATACACTCAAACGACGGTCACGTCTTGCGGTTATCGCGGCGGCCAGTTCCGGTCAGTTGCAGCGGGACGGGACCCGTTGACGACTGCGACGAGAACAAATAATAATATCATTGTATTGTATTTGTCCTGAAAAACGTTATTGTCTTAGCTTCTGCTGTTGCTACCGCCGCCACTGCTGCTTCGGGCTGCTGCTAACGATCTTTACCGGCGCGCGCGGCCACACCGCACCGGAAGTCATAAGTATATATTATTATCTCTGTACGTATATATATATATATATAAACTGTAACATGCCTGTCGTGTACATATATATGCGGACGTGGATGATACCGACGGCAGACGCAAGAAGACTCGGTTATCGAGCAGACGACGTTTCGTGCTGAGATCGTCCGAGGAGATATGATTATCAAACATATTATTATAAGAGCGCGAAGGAAACAGAGGTCTCCGGCGGTGTCCGTTGATCTCGGGTACTCAGGTATTGAGATTTGAAGTGTATAAACTGTTACACGTTCATTCTTCTATTTATCTATATTAATTAAAAAAGAAATTTTTGTGATGTGTTTGGGATGTGTGTGCGTGTGTGTATGCGATCCACAGCCAACTGTGTGTATCACACTCATGGTTCTGAAATTAGATAGGTACCTATATCCTACAACTGAGGATGAGCAACTCAAAGACAAATTCTCATTTGGCAATACATTTATTTTTGTATACATACATTAATTTCGGTACTTACGTCAACATATTATGCTCAAATAGTCGAATATCAATTTTTCAAATATCATAAAGAAAATGTTTTCAATCATGGATAATGATCAAAATATATAAAATATACAAAATGTATAAAATTAAAAATGTTCGAGTTTATGGCGTTCAGGTGATTCCGAAATTCTATATAATATAAAATACGTAGGTATTTGAATTTGATAAATCATGAATATTTTTAACCATTTTTAGTAATATATCCGAATACGAAAATTTAAATTGGTCAATAAAAAAAATGTTGCATATTATATTGTTCTACCATGATCTATATTACTCAAGATATAAACATGACAAATATTGATATAGACCACAAATGAATATCGTTATATAATTTAGGTACAATACAATAGGTAGTTAACTAACATTATGAGTAAACACGAAAAAGGTAAGACCAAGATTCTAGATCCAAATTAGTGCAATAGATAACTCATTTAACGGCCATTGAAGAATTTCCAACTTAATTGTTTGTTTAAGGTTTATGTACACAAGGTTAAATACGCTATATACCTAGTATATAATCATTTAACAAGATACATGCTGTGACCAGAGCCCCTACATTAAGAGGAGGAGGTTGTTGTCCCTTAAAAGGATAGAAAACCCATCTACAAACTTCTTTGTATAAGGCTTTGAAATATTAAATTGATAGAATTTGTCAAAACAATGAAAATTAACAAACTATTCCGTAGTTAAAAGTTCGTGAAATATTAAATTTAAATAGCTAAGGCTTGAAAATGTATTAAAGGTTTCTCGTAAGTCGTTCTTACAATAATATTAAAATAATATAATCCACATTGTTTTTTATAGACATTATAAGTTTAAATTTCGACGAAAATAGATATTGAAACGGAAAATAACAATGTTAGTTATTTTACTGTGATTAATTCAAAAAATATTTTTCATGGGGACTTGGACATTTTGGCATTACGTATGTATTATTATTATTACTCGTATTCGACAGCAGTTCTTAACTTTTTCTAGACCCCTGATGAAAGATTTTTAGAAATAGTATTTTTTTTTTACAAAACTCTTCATCATAACCAAAATTGTAATAATAATTTTATATTACAAATTACATAAGTAGACATAACGAAAAATACACATATATCATTATTTTTATTACACCTAATTTTTCATACAAATCTAATATAAAATTATTTAATTTTTAATATTCTTAAAATGTAATTATTGTGAGTATATATTGAAGTATGTTATGTGTTAAGGCTGCTACGAACTCCCGACATGAATAATCGCGGAGTGGGCCCGAAGACCACAGGTTAAAAACCGCTGCTATACAAAATTAATTTTAAGTTATTTATATATCTCAAACCTATTCATACCGTTCATCTGCGGGATGTAGACGCGTGAATTTTTAATACAACTATACAAGCTAGTAATATTGTATTAATATGAAATAATTATTAGGCAAAAATTAGTTCTACCTACCATGATACTAACAGAAAAATAAATTACTTATAGGCTATGGCAATAAAAGTATAAAATAAAATATCCTCAGAGAAATATATATATATTATGCTGACAAACCGTCTCCGCCCGTTCCAATCGTTTTTCGTATGCTGCAATGAAATGCTACCTTCCAATTCAAATTTAACACATCCATAATAGTGACCTACTCAATGACGAGGTAACTCGACACCTATAATGCAAAACAGCAGGCCGAGTTCCCCAATTTTTTTCCATTACATTTTTCTATTTTTTTATATAATTTTATTTTTACAATATCGAATGACGGTATTATCATTGATACTTTATTATATTTCCGGTAAATGAATTTCGTATCTTTTATTATGTTGCCATTCACGAATAATTCAACAAAATACGCTTATTGTTTTTTTTCTGCTTGCATTATTAAAACTTAAGCATTTTCGAAAATTAATTTATGATGAATGCAATGAAGACTATTTTAATTTGTATTGTCTTGTCGATACGCATATTATTCATAAAACGAGTGGAGATTTTTTTACGATAAATAAAAAAAGCTTAGTAATAAGAAAAACACAATAATATGATTAACTCGAACAATATTATTTTGTTGGCTTGACGACATATTATGATGAAATGTTCGCTATGATATACGAATCACTTACCCATTGATTGCCGCGTGTATAAAAACTATACGTGTAAAAATAAAATGTTCGACATCCGGTGCATATATATACATATTTATGTACAAGCTGATCCTGTACGGTGTTGCCTGTGACAAATTAAATAATGCCATTTGCCAATGGTTTTACCCTGTTTTAAACTCCGTTAAATGAAAACCACACATATTTTCATTATAGTAAATTGTGTGGTTTTTACCAAACATTTAAGGTTTTCACTATTTTATTTTATGTAACCAATGGCAACAAACCTGTACAAACAAGAAAATATTTGTTTTTCGTGAGCCAAGAAATCCCTGTGTGGCCATGTGGGGCCTTCGTTAAAAAACAAAATTTAAAAATTTGGCTCCGAGGCTTCTCAATATTATCCTCGGGTATAGGATATTGCCTGGGTACCAAAATGTCAGAACCATGAGAGCGATAGACTTAGCTGTTGATCACTTACACACAAACACTCACACACACTTACATATACATTTGTCATAAATATTTGTCTTTTAAATATAGATATATATATATGCGTGTACTCGAGTAAACGGTTCGATATGTCTTTTACATAAAATTAAATACTGTGTTATTCGTCTAAAATTTAGACTCTAATAATTATTGTCATAGTAAAAACCAACCGTAGTGAGGTATTTTATATACCTATTAAAGACTCCAGCACTTGGATTTCGGTATTTGGTATATATAATCGATTAGAATATTAATATTGTACCTAAATGTGCATGGGATGACTTATATATTATTATTGCATACTATTTCGCCGCTAGGTTCGGCTTGATAGTTTTTTCTGAAAATAACGACAATATATGCATACTATGAGTTATTCGTCTCCGCTAATGATCTCCTAACGATATAAGAGCATGTCGAGTTTTGTACGAATGTTTAGACGTCACGCATCATGTGTACACCGTTATAGTTTATAATAATAGGTATATAATGTACCTATATAATATAATATTATATTATAAAGAATCAGGTGCATCCCCAGTCACATTTGTAGTTGAGGACATAATTTTAAATTTTATATTATAAAATAGGTATTTATTCTTATAAGTTTCACTTTCGTTCTCATATGTGTGTTGCCTCCTGCTTCTTAGTAACGCATAACAAAGCAAATTGTACGTTCCAAATAATCCATTTTTACATGATACCCCTTAATTTCATCCTTATGATATCGATAATAATATGTAATGTGTGTAATGTGTATGTGTTCGATAAAATTTTATCTCTGCATAATACACCATTTGTATCCGTTTATTTGGGTTTATACCTGGTACAACTCCGCGACAAATGACTACCTACTCGACAAATACGTCCCTATAACCTAACCTGCATATGAATAGTATGATTTATGTATTAACATCAAATAACCTATTAGGTTAAGGGTCTTTGCCGCAAACTTCAGTGACACGACTTTATGAATAATTCGTCAATTATATATTGTTTACGAGTAAATAAAGATTGCGTCAGCGAATATACCATTCATCCACACCGCAAATCGAACGCATTTCATGCAAACCTGCTAAAAAGAAAATCGTAAATTATTATATATAATATTGTCGTAGTACATATAGTACCCACACATAATTATATTTTTTGGTACGAATAAAAAAGGCAGTCTGCAGCGAACACAATATTATCACAAAATATTATTGTGAATTTGCAATAGCCGTTTACAATCTGCGACAAAGATCGCACACTGCAATTTTGTTAAGGCTATGTTAAACACTAATTGAATGCCATTAAGTTGGTTTCGACACCGAATTTCTTTTCCACACACTCTGTAAACCACGTATGTTATTAAAATATTATATAATAGTAAATAGTTATACATTATATTGAATTCCGATTCGAGGTGGCCCTCGCCCATAATTGTCATAAGGCGCATTTATAATAGGGATTTTCCTTACATCACAGACAACGTTATAATATAATATATTATATAGGTAAATACGCGTCAATATGGCCCGCAGTAAAAACGTGCCTACTTAATTAACAATGACATTCCATAACGTTGCGCACTCGTAATTACTCATTATTGTATTATTTGTTACGATTTACGGCAGAAATATATATTGTATAAATTTGAAATTGATATTTCGTGAAAATATACTTTTGACCGAAATTTCCGGTCCACCGACAGTCTTGCGTGTAGAAGCCCCGAATAATAATATACTAACTGGCGTTTTATTGGTACTTTAATGGAGTACCTATTATAATTTATAATATGATATACCTATAGTTGAATATTCGGGGTGCTGGGCCCGGAAATTTTGCTGTGTATATTATAATAATACAAACACGGTAGGCGCTCATCGATTTCGCGACGTTACGCATACCGGACAGAAACATTTTGCAATTCTTAGCAGATTTGGAATTTTATGAAAAAAAAATTAACGAGAAATTGCCCAACAGGACGCGGACTATAATAATAATAATAATGTGGCGGCGGTGGCGACGACATTTGACACCGACCTGCAAGGATGGACAATGACCCGGCAGCGTTCAGCCGCTCATTAATACAAATTATTTTTCGCACAATCATCATCGACTGCACAATATAATATTATATATATATATATTATATATACTCATTATATTATATCATAATAACAATAAGTGTGCTTAATAATATATTATATGAATATGATATCATGTATACGAATCATCTCGACACGTGCTATTTCGTATATATTACATAATATGGATAACATTTATCCGGTGAATCGTTTTTTTTAAATAAAACAAAATTATAAATACACGCCTCGAGACACCGTTATATATATTATACTGTAACAATTATTATTATTACTATACGTCGTTCAACTAAAATCCGCCGATATTCCGGACGGTGCGGAAACGCGTCGGGGGGACAATGACCGTCTGACATCGACATCTTTGGTTTTAGTGACGATTGCGAATCGAATCAAACGCACACATGAATGTATTATAACAGCGTTTCCTGCGACAAGCCAAAACCGCCGTCTACACCTACCTATATATTATGTACACACATTTTGATTACATAGATTTTGACGCCACACACATACACACACACACACACACACCGCACGCACGCATACACACACACACGACACATATATTTACATTTTAAAATCTACCTATTTATGTATACATATGTACGTGCCGGGCATACGTAGTTTGCTTATTTACGTATTTATATAGAGTTGGTACCCGCGGTATAAGTTAGGTATATATTAATACAGTGGTCAACATGTGGTCGTTTGGACCGAAATATATCCGAAATGCAATCTATAATATACCTACACTGTTACAGTTGCAGACGTATTTGTAAATTATGAGTGGGTATATATAACATGCCGTTAAAAGTGTACCAAGTTTAAACCTCAAGATTGCGTCCGCGAAAATAATATAATATAATAATAGGTTGATGTATAAATGGTGACGAATGGCAGTATTCGATCCAATCATAAACATTTTCTAAATCTTCTAAATATATTCATAATATCATAAAATATATAGATAAGTAGTATATTATAATTTATGGTTAGGATATGAATTGTATTTTATTGTGATAAATGACTGAAGAGCATACCTACTAGTTACCATAGTGTTTAAATGTGCAACTAAGGTGTATAATATAATTATAATAGTTGTATTACCTGTCTTCATTCGAGTTAAAATTAATTAATATTTCTATCGTTTTCTGTTTTTCTTCAGTTTGAATATATAATACAAACCCTGATAAAAACAATTACAATGATTAATTTTATGGTTTGCCACTTCTTTTTTCTGGACATATTTTTTATGTGAACACATCACAATTAAATTAAATTTATAAATCCAGATAAACTTATTGTTTTATAGCTGAAATTAATCTATATTTTTTTCTTCATGTACTTTTATGAATTTGGCTGTTTATGTACAATATTAAAATCACGCATACAATTTAACGATGAGGTCGTTTACAACTGTTATACACTCCGAAGATCATTGACGTCACTAAGCCTAACAATAAAACAATACGCAGCTTGTAAATCTGACCTTTTTTAGTTCGCGTACAAATTTATGCATTCGGTGGAGTTGCATAAACAAACTATAAACTTATGTAAGAAAGCTTAATTGAATTATAAATTATAATGTAATATGATTCACGATGAATGATTATGATAGTATTACATTATTATTATATTGTAACTATACGTACCTTTATGAGGGATCATATTTTTAAAATCAGCTAATATTAACAATTTAAAAATTGAATTTTTTCATTACCTTATTCATAATGTATGTATTAACATTTAACCTAATGTATACAAATATATTGGAAATCAAACAAATCAGGGAAACTTAAATTAAGAAAACGTTTGAAAATGTTTTTTTTCTTTAGTTTGTTGTGATTTGTGAAAATTCTCAAAACCTATTTACTGGTGGTTTTTAAAATAGATATCTCATATATTCTAACATCCTATTAGATAGTCAACATTTAGTACCTAGCAGTATTAGGTATAGTAAAAATGTACTAAAACTGTATTGTATCCAAACACGCTGCAATGCAACGTCGCATGTATAATGTGCACCTATGTATCATTTAAACAATTTCGGTTCAATACAATCAGATCACCATTTCATCCGTAGTTTAGCTTCAATAAATCCTACATAGTTCTACCCATGATTATACAATAGCAATATATAATTTTTTTTTATTATTATTATTATGCAAACTGTCAGCGACATCTGTGGCCATTGGACGTAACATTAAATTACAGATATAATTTATAAATTATATAATTACTTAGTTAATAATAGTAACAAACTGGTTAACCTATTATAGAATAACAAATAATTAAAAACAATAAATTTAGATATTAAATATTAAATATTAGATAACATAATAATAGAAAATAGTAGTAGTTAATAGTTATAGTAATAGGGAATGAGCTTGAGGATGTCGTTGGGTTCTAACTTAAAAGTATATTATTATTAGGCTTAAGGACTTTTAGTTTTTTCATGTTTTTTTGGTACCTAGTTTAACAAATATCAGGGACAAATACAAATCATCCTTGGGTTATAAAGATTTTAAAGCCAAAATATTATTTTGCATATTTAAAAATTGTTTTTATTTTATTTACACAATATTCTTATTCAAGCTATTTTTATAGTGATTTTTTAATTTTCTTGGTTATGTATTAAATTACAAAAAAAATATTTAAATACCTATATTTTAACAACATTGTGTGCTTATATAAACCTCAGGTGGCGATCCTCGCCACCACTGACAAAAATTAGATTGTAAAAATAAATATAACACAACAATTTCAACACTTCAGTCAAAATTGTTTTGTTTCATTTTTGAGGATATTAGCCATTGGGTAATTTTCCTGTACACACGCATATAACTGGAAGCATATTTGTGTGTGTTTTTTAGAGCTATTTAAGTCTCCAAGTCTCCAAGTCTATAATAATATTACACCCAACGGTTGCACTCGTGATAACGCGTATATGTGCATACTATGTAGGATCAAAAATCAGAGACGGAGAGAAAAATACAACGAGAAAAAATAACTATAAATGCTCGTCACACGCGGTCGATTCGGTATTCCGACGGCGGGCGGCGGACTATGTGCACGATAATAATAATATTATATTCCTATATTATTATATGGTCGTTGTCGTCGTTGTCGTTAACGGCACTTTCTTCTCTGCGGCCGGCCGGACACACATACGCACACGCGTCTCCTCCGGTGATGCGAGCGGCGAAGGACGAGGGCCAATGTCCTACACTGGGTACCCGTCGTATAACGTTTTATGTATTATACGTCTTGACCGCCACCGTACGGCGTTTATATTTTTTTTATACACTATATTATTATACATTGTTGTTATGTATGCGCATGCGCGTGTATAGGTATATCGTATTGTAGGTACACCGCTCGATGTGTCCCGAGATGACGGCTTCAACTTTCGTGCGCGCAAATACGTTTTGGAATTTTTGCAGCCGAGTGAGAGCTGTTTCGAAATCGAACTATACGCGAGCCGCTGCCCGGTCGCCTTTACAATGTATATCTTCTAAATACACGTCGTAGGTAATAATAATAATAATAATAACATAAAATAATAATATACGCACCCACGAATGACCGTTCCGTGCAGTATTGAGTTCACGCATTGGTATATAAATATATTGTAGGACATCAGGACTCAGAAGCAGAAGAAGTACCTGCAGTAGCGCCGCTAAGGACATGTTCGTACTTATATATAGTCCAAACTCCAAGTCAATTATTGTAGTTCATGTTTCGAATCTTGTAATCAATACGATAAAAGCTGTACCTACATTCGAATTTTAGTGTTAGAAAAAAATAATATTTCAATATAATATTACAACAACCACCTGCACATGAGGTAATTGATATTTTTATTTAATGATCAACCTTCAACCGATACATAATAATCATAATATGTATTACAGTACCTCACAAATTGGTATTTAGAACTGTACATTTTAAAAAGAACGATTAATCATAATTATGATGATCGTGTCACGTGATGGGTGTACGGTGTGTCTGCGGTTTTTTTCAATGTCTTACTGCCTTAAGTGGTCAGAATTATTTTGTTACCTCTTACATGTATCATGTAACTCATTATAATCACGATTAATGAATAGTATATCTTTAATCATGCTTACAATAGAAAAAGTTTTACTTCTATGACATTTTTATTGTAAGACCTTTATGAGAGGACAATTTTGTACTACAGATCCGATCTCTTCGGTAAAATTATTTGGATATTATGCTGACGTTTAGTACGTTATTCCAAATTTCTGATCAATATTATGTTATTTTATTAATTCTGTTTACAATGAGACGTTCCAGATGTTATTGTCTGTATGAAATAATATTAAAAATTGTGAAGTTTTTTGGTTTTCGTTTACGACGTGCCAATAATCGATATATTTTTACTATAAACAATAACAAAAACCAAATGTCAACGATCCACATTCTTGTAACATGCGTATCTACAAAAGTACTTCCTTCGTATAAAAAAAAATTATAAAGATCAAGGATGCTATTGTATATTATAATTTGTAATATATTATATGAATTGATAAGTTTGATTGAACTTTATTTACATTGGGAAACGAATAGCGTTTGTATTTTGAATTTCAAACAAACTAACGCTTGAAAGCGTATACGTGCTTTTATAATATTTTATATCGTGGTTATTATATTTTAACAATTGACAATATGTATGTATATAATATAATATAATATATATATTTTACATACTTGGTATCGTATACACACTATTATGATATTGGACCGATTGAAATTTGTAATATGTATTTTGAGTATTGTAAACAACACTATATTATATTTTAATACTTTGTTCAAATATTGTATAGATAAGTATAATTGGAGACGTTATTATATTATTAAAATATACACATACAGACTGGTTGCACCACTCGATATCTAGATATGTATACCTATAGATGAACACATGGCGTAGTTATAACATTATAGGTATATAAGTTATAATACTATATGTACCTATGCATTT
Source organism: Nasonovia ribisnigri (assembly GCA_027563435.1). Taxonomy (NCBI): domain Eukaryota; kingdom Metazoa; phylum Arthropoda; class Insecta; order Hemiptera; family Aphididae; genus Nasonovia; species Nasonovia ribisnigri. The sequence continues at coordinate 217,079 of JANEHU010001131.1, forward strand.
TTGTTTTCTGTTTGACCCAAATATTTGTTTAAATACTTTATACTGAAATCCATAAAGAAAAAAATAATATAAACACACAGGGCAACGCGTGAAATTGTCTCTGTCCTTTGTATAAGTGTATAGCTGCCTAGGTATATTCTTCTATAGTCCTATACACCTATACCTATAGATATTTTATATACTTTTAAAATGTACAAAAAATATATATAATATATATATATATATATATATAATCAGCGTTTTGTGCGTATACGTCATATCGATCAACGTTTATCACTTATCGATCGTACACCTATTATTACGATACGAATTCGATTTTAACGCCGACATCGATTATGGATCGTCGTCCTGATAATATATTATAATCTTCTACTAATGGCAATGCTTGAACGCGCACCATATCTATTAATTTTATTTATGCAATCGCGCGTTTGAGCTGTACTCGTGCTACACGAGCGTACATATAATATTATACATCCTGTTGATATACGGCGAGAACAGTGCAGCAATAAAAGCGCACGTGTGCTAATTAAATCGACCATCTTAATAATATATCGAAGACACGGAACAGTGGTCGGAACTCGAAACGCTGTGAATATTGTACAGGGTGATTCACCGTGAATGGTCACACCAATTTTATCCTTATTGGTATTGAATTTATTCGTCTTCTTGGTTTCGTAATTTTTGCGAACCTTTATACCTACACATCAACACCATATTTCAATGATTTAGGTTGTTTTATACCGTTCGTCTATAGTAATATGTATGAGTGTTCTGCGGCGGTACAAACGGTTCTTTTTTTTAAACGAGATTCAACCTTTTTTCTGTAAATTATTAAGCAGATGATTTAAAATCATCGTGGCCTCTATATCTTTAAATCATATTATCATGGACCTATCACCTATATTGTACTTAGTACAAAAAGTTAAATGATTCAAAACTATTGTCTTATTCAAATTTTGATTTAGATACATCAACATTTAAAAAAAAAGTCATCTACCTACAGATTTATGGAGAAAAAAGTGATTAGAATTTGATAAAAAAGATTTTAGTATCGCCCAAAACACTTCTTTGCTGTAAAAATATCTATAAGTACTTCTAAAAGATGTCCATAACGTTAAAATTTTAAAAATCATAATTTTAATAAACTTACTTATATCAAAATAAGGGGATGATCATGCTGGGTTAATCACACTGTATGTATTGGGTTTATTTAATTTCTTTGCCTTCATCAAAAACTATTCTACATACCTTTAACATTCTGTACATATTTATTCATGTGACCATGTTACCTATACTCATATAGTCTCACATAACATACATCGTACCGTTAATTAATAGTTCCAAAACTTTACTTTTCCATACAAATCAAATTGCAATCATGCAGACTAACATTTAAAACTAGTTTTGATTTTCATCGTTCATTATAATATTTTGTATAATATAAAATTACTGTATACAAGGGTGTTTTGCTGTCAATAACCCATATTCTAATTTGAAAAATAATTAAGCTGTGTTAGCTGTAATTTGTAATATAAGAGATTGCCACAATTATAATAATTTTACTATATTTTTGGCTTACCTTAACTGAAAATTAAAATATTTGTTTTCGTGTTGCATAATACCTATTCCGTAATACCCAATTATTTACAGAATATTAATTATTTAATTAATTATTATTTCCATCAAGATAATATATACAACTGAGGCCTTCCTCGTTCACCTGTGCTCAGTGATGGTATATATATTGATATTATCGTATTCGTTTCAATGTCAAAATTATATTTCAAAAACGTTTCGTAGACGAATTTACTGATATAGTAATATGTAAGTATAGAAGTGTTTTATCTTATGTAGGGTGTAGTATAAAATAAGCGTGATATAGATTGCTATGTATTATCATAGAAAGAATTTATTTAATTTGGTTCATTCGTTAAAATAATCAATATTTCAGTTAAAAATAAAAGTTCTGGCTACGTGTGGTAATAATTCTGAAAACTGTGTATAATAATTAGAGACTTGAATTTTTACAGATTGTTAAATTTTTGGTTTTATATACTATATTATATCGAACTGTTGTTTTTATTTGATAAAATTGTATAGTTAAATTATTTTTAGGACTATAATATAACGCATTTATTAATGCTATTATATATTCTCCATAGAATTTTATCATACACAACGCATGTACAATGATAACGCATATACTGATAGACTGTATTATAGGCATATTACAAGCGACAGCGAATAAAATGTCAGACTATAATTTTTAAAATGTACCTGCGCGCGCGTTTACAGGCATGATCAGCCAAGTATAAAATTGTGTTTTACGATTACTCGGCTATGAATATCTTAATTGAAAATAAAAACACAACACACACTTATATATACATAGGTATATAATGTATATATAGCAGTGATAAGTCTCAAAATATATTTATATAGGTACATATACGTATACGCGAGCAGCTGCAGATATTATTAAATAAAAAAACGCTTGTCCTCGGATCGCATCACATCGCGGTGACGTCGTGACTATGTATTACAGCGTATATAATATACGAATACGTAGGTACCTATACATATAAGTACATTTAAACACATCGCCATAACCTATCTCGTGGGTCTGTCTATATAGCAACTTTTCCGCCAGATAAATTTGAACCGTGACGGACGATACGCGTATAATATATATTATAATTTATAATAGCCTTATATACACATGGTATTATATATATTCTATAGATAGCTGGTATACAATTTAATAATATATACATATAATAGTAACGCGCGATTGTTCGCATCCGATAGTATTCTTTTTTCCTATGGTAAACCGCTAAAACCAACATTTTATAATCTGATAAAAAACCAAGTTTCTGCTGTTTATATCTATCGTATCACAATTATTATATTATATATAAAGTGACCTTTTAGGTTGTTTTTTTTCTTGTTTTAAGGGCAGCCACTTATTATCATTTCTGCAGCTGAGTATATGTTGCTGAAAATATTAATTTATACAGGTATACCTACCTATATATATACTGCAATTTATCTCGCATATAGTCAGTTTAGTAATATTAGGTACTGTCGTATATTATGTACAATATGTACTCTGAATCATGTTTAAACTTAAAGTGTTGAACAAACAAATTATAGTTGATTATAAGTACATATAATAACATGCTTCAGCTAACCAAGTTAATCTTTATATACCCTGCAGATTATATCTATGTATAATAAATATTAAATATATAGGTAATATCCATTTTTATCGATTTTAAATAAGTCATTGACATTTGACTTACAATCGTATTATTGACTCTACTGTAAGTATATGATATATAACTATATGCATTAATTGGTCTACCAAAACAATAAAATCGTACTTAAAAATTGACTTAGCAAACTTAATTTATCAAACTATATCGTTATTCGGTTTCCCCTATGGCCTAATATACCAAAAATAAATATAAATCTAAAATATTAATATATAGGTGCTGTGTATATAAATAAATTAATAAAAAAAATAGATGAACAAATTTTTTTTTAAAACATACAATATATATAACTCGTCATTACGTATACTGTAGCGCCAATCTTTAGTATTACCTGCAACTGAAAATCAGAGCATTTTTATCGAGTTGGTGGGCGCTGTAGTTGTGTGCCGTTTGGGAGTGCCATTGGGATTAACCGTTCTTACACATTTAATACAAGGTGGCAAACAACATATTTTTGGAATGAGCGGGTATACGTAAAGACATTTTTTAAGTAATTCCAAAACAGATGTGTTCCATTTGGCATGTATACCACACATTCGTTTTTCAAACGGTATAAAACGTTATAATAGTTAGGTCGAAACTAGAGGAACAAATAAAATCATTCAAGTAGGATTTCTCTCACGGTGACGAACGAATATATAAAACATAATATTACATCTATACCTAAGTATCTTTGTGTATAATATAGACCTACCTAGTATACCGTTTCCATATTATAGACTGTAGGTATAACTATAACTTCTTCTAATTCCTCGGAAATTGTCCTAGCAATCCGATGGAGGAGTTTCATAAGAATTTGGAAGAGTCTAAATTATTTTTGCAATCTTATCATAGCCATCGGACTGCCAATACCTGTACTTTTTACAAATAAATAACCGATATAGCGTAGTCTGTCGATATTTATTATCACATATTTACCTACACCCACGCACATCATATAGCAATACAATATAATATGTGCAGACGGCCGTGCACAAACGAAATGAGGAGACTCGTCAGAGATGCCGACCACGTTTCCCATACGCTGCAGCCATAGTGAGAGAGGCGAATGATCGATGAGCGCGTTGCGGACCGACCTGACAGTATATATAGTATAGGCGTACCTATATATAATATAAATATGAGGTAGATATTATATTATATAGGTAGCTGGTGTACGAGAGAGGCGAGAGAGTTTTATGTTTTTCTTTTAAAAATCACGAGTCGTCGTCGTGGCCGTCGTGCGTGCATTATTGTACGACGTGGAAGCTTGGCCAACAAACCGCGCGTCTGATCCATAACTCTCCGAATTAAATCTTCCTCACATCACCGACGCACCCGGACGGAATACTAATCGCACTTTCCCCGCGCCACCGCTTGCACGACGAAAATATTATATATGTACAGGATAATATTATATAGGTGGTAGCTATGTATATGTATAATATCTCGCGATCTCCCGACACGCTCCACCTCGTCGTACATATAGGTATATAATAGTTGATAGGTTTAAGTATGATATACTATATACATATATTATATACCATATATAGATACCTACACTTATCCATATCATTATTATTATATTGTACGATAAATGTATTTATACACATATATAATATATCTATGTATTACGTATATATATATATATATAATGCCTATAATGTACGTAGATACAGGGCGACGAGCTGCATTTGTACTCAGCTGTATACATTTTCTAAGTCAATTTTTGTATCTTTTAAATTATTCATTACACTATATATTAGTATTTAAAAACAAAAATGTATTAGGTTTTTCAATTTGTTTAACAACTTCAACGACAACCTATGTGTTTTGAACTTCGTAATCAGAAGCACTACTGCAGAATACTTATCTAAAATCGTCATTTTTTAATAATATCGATAAATAATTTATATTTTTTTGTTGTTTAAACTTTGATAGGAGTAAAATGGAAAAAGTTGTGATCCACTATACTTTACTTAACAAAAATTTAAATACAAATATCAAATATCTATTCAATATTCGGTATTTATACACATACATATATTTTTGTAAGAATATATAGTATAGTATGGGTACTTTTCAAAGTTCAAGTTATAAAAAAATATTTTTTTGTTTCAATTTACTTCGCAAATTATAATATTATATAGACATTTAAATGAACATCCTGTATATACCGTTTGTATACACTGCAACTGCTCACGAGATATTTATAGGTATATATTGTATACTGCCGCATGTGGCTTGTCGTGTGTATATAATATAAAGTAGTTAGGTATATCTATATACATATATATATATATATATATATAAGTATTATATGTTATGTTATATACTGTTGCAGGTATACGTGCGTAAGTCACGTGCATAAAATATGTATGCGGTCGGGTTATCAAATACGTACCTACATTAAATTATACAAATCGGAGGCACAAAAATAACACCAGAAGCTATACAAACACAAACGGATGCTGTAGCCTGCATGTATTTGAGTATAGGTACACATACTGTAAGCATATACTTATATATATACTATGTATTTCATACTTATTCATATTATATTCCTCTTAGTAATTGCATAAAGACTAAAAATGTTTCAGATACATTTTTTTGTTCAATAAAAATATTATTATATGTCATTTTGGCATTAAACGGTAAAGGTTTTTAGGAGATACAGTGTAAATAGGCTCAAAATCCAAATCACAACTTCCAATTTATGTCTATCCTCAGAACTATATATACTATATTCTGTATTTATATCTGGAACCATATCTATACGACAAACCTGTACATTTATTTTGCAGGCCAGCTCCTATAGCTCCCCTTTCATGTAAAATCTAAATCAATGCAGGTCAGTGGCGTAGTCAGGAATTTACAAGGGGGGTGTCACGAAAAATAACAACCTTATTAATTGAAAAAATAAACCATAAATATACCATGCATTGCAGGTTACACTGTAATAATATATAATATCGCCATGAACGATATATATAGTTATCTATACACTTATATATCATTATTCCTATAACATCTTAGATCTAATGGAAATATCTACAGTTTACACAACTGTTTGCATAAGTTTTTTTTTGTAAAAAAATGTATAGATTGTACTTTCTTCGCTGACTGATTTTTTGTTCCTATATATTAGTTAAGATCGATTGTTGAAGATTTTGGCTTGAATATATATTATTATAGTGTATTATACAACTTATAACTTTCGACGATTTTGAAATTATTCTTTTATAGGTAATAAAGTTTTATACGAATACGCTTATGTATAATTATATAACATAAAGGTACGCGATGCGACGATCTGGTCGGATTTTGAGGGCAATATTATACGATGAACCGGCATAAGTATATAATATATATATATATTATAAATTATAATATACTACTACAATAAAATATATACATAGGTAAACATTACACATAATATGATATTACTTATACGTAAATATTTTATAAAATCCGTGCGGTCGGTGACGCCATTTTGTTTCCGGTCGTCACCGTAGGCGGACGATCGTCTCTCCCGGATGCTGTGATTGGATCGATCAGTTTCGGTCGCTTTGCCCAACAGGGATGCGACCTCCGCCGCGCCAGCGCAGCTTCATCGAGATTATCGCGTACTATGATATAAATTATATACCCAAGACTATATAATAAATAAAACTATGTCGTGGGTTAGGTTGATTAATATTAATAACAAACTGATTTGTTTATTTAATGCTATCCACTTATTAACAGATTCTCTGTCAAATGTCAATTTTTATGAAGTTTGTCAAAATAACGTTTTTATGCATTGCATGTTTAAAGATATTACTACAATTATCTTTTTAAACTACCTATGTACCTATCTAATTTTTTTTTTGCAATCTTTTATAATAAGCAATGGTGATTTTTAGGAAAGTATAGGTATATAATCTAGAGAAACATCTCAAATATCTCAATATTAAGTTGGTACATTTCAACTATATATTAATATCATAGTATAATATAAAATAGATATAATTAATATATATAAATAATATAATTTATTAAATTTATAGAGTAAAAATAAATGTAAAATCTGTATATTATTATGCCTATAGGCTATATTATGTAGGTATACTTATCTACTTTAGGTACCTATAATTTTTAATGATTTTTCATGGCCTCCGATTATACGAATATCGAAATTACATTTATAGTAATCATTTTCAACAATTTTTTTTTAAATTCTTTACTATACTATTTCTATTACTTCTTCTTGGTCGGGTGCCCAGACCAAGGGGGTGAGAGGGGAGATGCACGACGATATGCGCCTATAGCAATATATACATTATACATATTATACAGTATACACACGAAGGTATATGTGTATATATAATAGGCATTTTTTCAGATTAACCTTTGTGGAAAGGTCACGTGGCCTCGTATAATATTAAATTATTTTCCTTATACCTCTATATTATATACCTATATGTATTTTAATCGTAATTATGTTTTGGTTTATTTTTATCGTATTGTTGATGCGGTTTGTGTATATATTAATATACACACGTACCTATATAGGTATACATTTTTTAAACTGTTTGTTAAAAACTCGTGTGTAAATATTATATAATATAATTATACAGGTAGGTAAAATATAATGCATAGTGTTTTATTTTCACGACACGGTCGGTCTACTAATGTATTATATTATACAGTCAACAGGTATTATACGGTACCTATTCCGATACTAAAATAAAAAATATAAGTGTAATATATATCTGTCTAATAATAATAATTGTCGAGGAAAAAAATCTAAATAAAGTCGTTAGGGGAGAAAATTAGTTTTACGACCGTTTATAACAGCTAAATCACTATATTTATTTTTTACACTCATCAGTTCAGTACGAGAACTTTAACGATTTCTATTTTTAAACGCAAATGTCCTATCTATACCTATTACATTTTATTATGATTCTCTATGTCTTTACGAGGTATACAAGTAGTATAATATAAACCGAATAGCGTACAGGTACCCAAAGTTATATAAATTATTTTGGGACGGAACTGTGTTCTTTTAGGTAAACTTATGAATAAAATCAATACGACGCGACAGCAGTGTAATATAATATTCAGTTGTCAAATGGCATGGTTTTGACAAAATTCCAAATAGGTAAAATGTGTATAATATACTTAATACAAAGTATGTTAATACTATGTTGATACATTTATTGTTATATATTAATTTATAGGTTATAATAGCTATAATATATTATAATTTACTATTTAATCATAATAATGAACTCATAAAAAGAAACAAAAAGCAAATTGTTAAAATTTAATTAAACAATACTTAAGATATATCCAGTATAGGACATAATAATAAAATAAATAATGATATTAATTATTTAATGCACCCATCCTCCAGAACTTTTTAGTGGAATCCATTACCATTATCTTCTCGAAGAATAAAATGAATATACATATATATTTATATAATACTATTACATATATTTTATACGTACATTATGTATCAAAAGAATAATTATAGGTATAGTTTAATAATCATAGTTATAAATTATTTACATATCTGAACCACTAAATTATCGTTATCAAAAAAATTAAAGCAACATTTTGTAGGATTGAATGCACTATTTGACACACGAAGTATGCCAATGATGAGTATATTAAAAGTTATAACAATAAAGGAACCAGTTCGGACGTTTCAATATAATTGTATTAAGTCAAGGAATTTAAATGTATTTAGGTACCAGGTGGGTGCATGTTTGTCAAAAATGGTACTTATGCACCATATAGTAATGTAGTATAAAGTGGAATAAAATATTCTTGTTTCTTACTACGATAATATACATTATAAATATTATATACCGTGTATTATTATACTTTATAATTAATTTTAACATTATAAATGATTAAGGTTGCTATTAGTTTCACTTCAATATTGTATACTTCTAAGTTATATTTTGTATGAACCATTCTTATACGAAGTTCTTGATAAATTTGAATCATCAAAACAGTATGAAATAAACGACCCTTAACTGTTCTGGAAATATTATAATCGAATCTACGATTTCGCATTAGAATTCAAACTAAAAAAGTATGAACCTATTATTATTCATCAATTTAACTAAATATTATAGACTATAGTGTTTGATTAATTTATTATGTTCGTGATTATTTTTATTGCTTTATGTTAATTTCTGGTTTCTTGTATACTTATATACCTATATGGCTATATATATAATAATAATACTGATAAAGGCGATATTTTCCTAGTCCCAACTGTCAATTGAAATATAAATATTATAAGATTTTATAGATGAGTAATAATAAATATTACATCAATCAGATCTCAGATATAGATAATAAACTGAAAATATTATCTATATCTGTGAATCAGATTGATTTTTTAGTGCAACATCGCTAACATGGAAGCAGGAAAACTGAATGAGTATTTCTTCCTCCAAGACTAATGAAAAAAAACATTATAACAAGGTAATTTCATACGTGGATTATTATTTATAATTTATAGTGATTAATATATTTTTCGGTATATTATATTATATTATAACTTACTATATGTATTGTAATATATTACAAAATTGTTATTATAATAATATTGTATGAAGTGTATTAGAAAAAGCATATTTTGTATACATCATACATATTATCCATGGCATTGAATGATTTGAGCATACAGCACGATGACCACCGTTACAAACCTATTTTTTTCCTGCCACGACCGTCCGTCCAATCAAGAAACGCTTCCACAGATCTGCAAACAACGTATTAATATTTATTATTTAATTACAACTTCGTGTGCCGTATTTCAAGGTAAGATGTACCTACTTAATAATTTCGAACTTGCTCGACTTATAATTACTAATTAGCGTAGGTATACACGACACGACACAAACGTGTACAAACAATACGCGCTCGTATATAATAACGTATATACACAGCCTAGGTACCAACGATTAATTTAGTTGTGAAATCATCCGTCATCGGTATAATAATAAAATTATAGGTAGGTACCATGTTTTCACAACATTTGTTATTTTCTCAAAGTATGTTTGAACCGTTTTCATATTCTATAGTGACAGACAATGAAAGCGAATTTTTACGGGAGATATATCTATAGAGTCTAGCCTTTTTTTTTTTTATTTAGGACTATCAGCAAAAACTATTATAGCTCGACAATTGCTGTACATAATATTATGACATTATAGAATCTAGCTTAGTAAGATTATATTCTCCTTAATTATAACATAATATGTGGTCTTAGCTAACTTCACATAACCTATTAGTTTTTTGCTTGGTAAATCTTAGTATATCCACTATGTAATTCGAGAATAGTGTCCACGTCAGTAAAAAAATATTATATTATATCGCGTTAATAACTATAAACCTATAACTTCCCTGCAAAGTATCAAGTATAGGCAACCCAAGCGGTACTCGTGAGTTTATGAAATATATCGACACTTTTCCGGCTCTAAGTATATATTTTTCTCACTCTCGGCATATTGACATATTTTAGTTGTGTATAATATAACGTCATATTATCTACTTTGGGTGGGATTTGTGATGATTCCGGGATGTGTACAAACTGCACTTAAACTGCATTTGTGTTCGAGACGTGCAATGGCGCTGGATGGGTAAGAAGTAAGGAGTAAGGACTCGAAGGGCATAGAAATATATTCATTCGATTTTTTCGTCTGAACCGTGTGCAGGAGATTGTTATCGTAAGTCCAACTTCATTCCCCATATTTTGTAGCCATACGTGGGTCGGGTTAAAATTAAAATAAAATACTTTTATTTTTAAGTATATACACCTATATAGTAAACGTATATATGTGTTTGGCGTGATTGTTTGTAGAAAATAATCAATCCGACATATGGAAAAAACGAGCAGAAATGTCTTAGGACCGGAAATGTCCGAAACGAAGGACTTGCGTAGACTTACCGCGATCATTCCATATCGACTGTACCTGGCGACCTACTCGACGCACCGCCGTCATTCGGACACAACGAGACTGCACTTCTTCAACACCGATTACAACAGTTATTGGGATGACGGCTTGGCGGCTCACAAACCTCTAAACTTGGGCTGCTTGGTACAGTACATCCGTTATTTGAACGACAAAATGTACAACCACCGGTACGTGTCCAAAGCTATTGTACATTACACCGTCGACAACTCCAGGGAATATAACGACGCGGCGTTTCTCATCGGTGCTTATGCGGTAAAATCATAAACATTCTTGTATAACCAGTGGCATAATTTAGAGGGGGGCAGGCGGGGCATTTGACCCACCCTTGATTTTTATGGAATGGTAAAATTTTTGGTACTATAGAGCCGATGGAATGCCGGCTCAGTTCATAAAATAGCGGGTCACTCGCCCAAAACTCATAATCGTATAGATATAAGTATATAACTACATTTTTCAAAAACTTAGAACATTATAAGTATAAAATATTATTAATGTTAACATGCAACACTTTAACAGCTGATTGCTGAATGATATATTTGTTACGACTTTCAAAATCAGAATTACGATTATGATTCACGAATTAAGAATAAAATATAAAACAACGTGTTATAGTTTAAATAATAAAAGAAAAGGTAGAGCTCAACTCAAAGTCATAGAAAATGATTCAAAGTAGAGAAAACTATATTTTTCTGTTAAACCAAGTGCCTCTTCAAACCTAAGTTGTAAGAATTATAAAAAATAGAATTTCAATTAAGTATTGATTTAATTATTTAAAGAATGATGTAATATTGATTGAAAACAATTTTAAAGTGTAGTTGTTGTCTGAACTGACTGCCAAGTATAATAGGAGAAAGTTTATAATATTTGTGTGGTTACTGTTCTGAGTGTTTTGAAAAAACATTCGTTTCGTGATACATTTTGCGGTCATATAGGCATCGCCTTTGAACTATACCTATTATTTTAACCAAATTAACATTTGGCCAATAAAATTTTTGGCCCAACCTAAAAAAAACTGAAAAGTCGCCCCTGTGTATAGCCACAAGATAATGAACCAAATTAAAATTTTTAATATTGGCTTAAATAACGCATTTGTTTGATAACTGATTCTAAGCGGAGCTATTATAGTGGTTCTACTGCTATGGAGTTTATTTTTATTTTTTTTTTGTGAACAACTTTTTATATTATAATAATAAGTAATAATTATAATATATTATAATCACTAGTATTATACTTGAACCAATCAGTACAAACTACACAGTATCAAATCTTTTTATAAATTTTTCAGTAGCAAATTATATCTAATTGGTACTTTTTAAAAGTAGCGTCCTTTTTTTTAGGGAACCTTGATAAATTTGTAAGAAAAATGTGGTATGACGTGTTATTTTATGATTTATTTAGCAGTTTTCGTAGCTTTAAGTGTTTTATGGTTTAAATATTTCTTGAAACATATTATAACACCCACCCACTGTGCATTTTAGGTTACAGAACATTGTAGCGATGTATGATTTAAGTTTCAATGCTAACATCGCACTTCAACGTTACCAAAACATCATGTTAAACGGTTTAGTTTTACAGATATTTTAAGTTTATACCTAAACATCCCAGAAACGTTGACGTAAGAAAATTGTTCAACATCTCTGAAACAAGTTTCTGTAACATTACAATAACAGCGTAGTGATGTGATGGAGAAAAAAAAATATTTTTAATAATAATATTTATTAATAACAAATATTAGTCCAATTATTGTTTATAAATAGACAAATATAGTGGTATTTTTATATTTGTTTTTATCCATATGACTATATCCCACGCCCGCCGCGACTGCTGCGTTAACCCATCCGCACCAGTCACCAAAAAATAACATATTTTTTGACATTGCATTGAATTTTCAACTGCGATAAACGCTCATTCGCTCGTGCTTGGAATTAATATTTTAAATTGTTTTTGCCCTGTCCGTCTGTGCGTTGAACATTTTTTTTTTGATTTTTTAATATTTATTATTGTTAAACTGCTTACTGTGCCTACCTAGTATACCTACCTATATACCTATATATACGATGACTGAATCAAATTTAAAAAAGGTAAGTGAAATAATACATTTTAAAAGCATTTTTTCTGTAGACTGCAGACGGTAACTCGTAGGTAACTAGGTAACTACGTATTTACGAAAAGACCAGACCATGCATTATGCATTACGACATAGCAAGTTTTTGTTCTCTAGTTTTAATAGTGTGCTGTTAGTTTTGATATATTATGTTAACTTTTATGTAGAACATTGTATTTTCTTAAGGTTTGGCGTTTATTCGATATTTTCATTTTTAAGTGAGATGTGATAATTTGTAAAACGGAGACAAACGCATTGGTAGCGTCCTCTAATTTTATTATTCTCTGATTCTCTCAAATAACTTAATTAGTTATTTTATTATTAATACTATAATAATATATTAGAAAATACTAAAGGTTTTGATAATATTTCTTTTACACGGGTTATTTTAATTTTTAACTCAACAATATATTCTAAAATATTCGTATTTTTCATTTTTTTTTTAAAGTTTTTTATTCTTTTGAATGAGAACATATATTTTTAATTTCATCATATTCCGTAGCTGAATATTATTCGGTGTATTTTGATATATAAAAATCAAATTTCAGACAAATATCTAAATTAGTTATAACTTATAACTTTTTTTTTATAAGTATTTAAAGTTTATAGGAGTAACATTTTTTGGGGTACCTAGATATCCTTGTACCACTCCACTCCACTCCACAAAAATTAAAACACTCATAAACTAGGTACTTGTTTATAAATCAAAGTACTCCAAATTTAAAAAACTATTTTTCTTTGGAATAAGGAATTAAAAATGCACATTGTTATAAAAAAGGTAAACAATTAAAAAAAATATAACTATAAAAAATCATACCTCATAAATATAATAGTGTATTAAAAAAAAATTGATCACTTGACATTATGTTTGAAAATATTTTTTAAAATATTCATAGTATTTGATTATTTGAAATAATGAGTGTTACGTTACATGGATTACCGTTAATTATACAAAGTACCTACCTACCTACCTGTATGTCTCTTTTAGATGTATTTATGTATATTATCCATTATTTATTTTTATCTTTATTAATTATTTACTGTTGCCTACATAAGTTATGGATTGTGGCTGTTTTCACTGAGACAAATGACTATAGTGTGATTCCTTGCAATTGGCTGACCGAGCCCATTAAGGAAAACACTAGTGCATCATATTGTAAATGGCCGGAGTATGCAGTAACCAGCACACACTTAAAAGAGGCTCAAACCCCTATGCCAAATTGGGACACCTATAAAATTAAAATATTGAATAATAACAAAACATATGGTAAGCTTTTAATATTTATTTTTTTTTTTTACTTCTATTATAATTATTAAAAAATGTTCATATTTTTCTAAGTTATTTTTTTCTGATCATTTCTTCAATTTGGTAAACATATTTACTAAATAAGTCAAAAATTAAAATGTGGAGAACTTTGCTATTCGCAATATTTTCAATATCAATACATTGTAAGCCTTATAAAGCCATTACTTATAAGTATTTAATAAGTACTTTAAAATATGTACTAAACTGCTCACAACCTTGCTATTTAAAGCATAATAAATCAAAAATAGTTCAGTTGTTATATCTTCTAATTTGTATTTAAAATTTAAACAGAAAAGCAAGTACCTATTGTATTTGTGTAGATGTAGGTTTTTATTTAAAATAAAATTGTTTAGAATACTTATGAAACAATCGAAACAAAACTGTTTACCTATTATTATTATAGATTTTATGTTGATGTACCTAACTATTAACTTAAATAGGTAGACATTTTAAATAGTTGCCTAATTTAATAAATTTAGGTACCTAACTAATAAGTAATTCAATTATACAGTTGGTTATTTTTTCCAAAAGATATTATAAAATAAGTTTATTAAAAATATAAACAACTACCTAAACAATAATTGATCTACATTTTAAAAAATTAATTTAAATAAACAACTTAATAATAATTATTGATCTATTTTTTTATTGATGTAATATTTTTAATACCTATACTTATTAATTTCTAAATTTATTGTATTACATTAATTATAGCTAATTTTAACAAGGCATGGCATACCCATGTTAAAATTAAATATTCATCTACAGAGACTGAAGATAATAGCAAAACCAAAAAAAAACCAAAATTTAATGTGTCTTCCTCTGATGAAAGTGATGACTTAGGTAACGTATAAACTAGTATTCCAAACTATTATACTAGAAACTACCTATAATTTGTATTGTTTTCATATTAATAAATAGATACTGAATATTCAATAATGCACATTGCATCAACATCGTCTTCAATGTCTTCATCTGCTGTACCTGCAATGTATATTCCTCCTACCTACAGTGGAAATATGATTCAATATACAGAATTATTGCCATTAACTACACCACATACACTGGCCAATAATATACCCGCCACTGTTACCTCAAATAAATCTCAAGATAGTGAACAATTATCAAATCCTACAAATATCAATGATGATCTACTATCTAATTATACTCAATTTGTATCGTCCCAGCATAATATTTCAGGATTGGATAATATTCAGACAACTGTTATATCTCCACAATCATCATTTAAGGTAGGTACCTACCTAATATTATTATACTTGTTAGTATTATACACATAAATGTATATTAAAAGTGCATACTATTTTCTTGACAATTATTAACTACATTTTATTTCATGAATTTCAGGATATATTGTTAAATATATACCTTAACAAACCATTTAAAAACCTTTTTTTAATTATTTAATTATCAATTTAGTAAAAAATAAATGTTTTAACCTAATAATACCCAAACCCAATAATAATAATATAAATGTGTACACTTAATAATATAATAAAAACATTTTTTTGTTTGAACATTTGCGTAGTCTAATACATGCATGGACCGTCAACATATTGAAATATTAGAAAAATTAAATCAAGGTATTGTTCAAAATAATCTTATGCTAAAACGTTTGTTAGCAAAAATTGAAATAATGGAAACCAACCAAAAAGTTGATTCTACTGGAGGATATTTGTACGTGGATCCGGAATTTCTCGCACAATTTCCTATTATAAATTTAGATGGTTACAAATTAGTTGAGGATCAGATAGTAAATGAACCAGATTATACTCTAAAATTGGTATTTATAATTTATTAATATATATTATGTACAGACATACAGCTGTTAACAAATAGTTTGATTGTCTAGTGTATAAATGTATAATATATTAATATATAATATCTTTAAATTTTAATCTTTACAGAAAAGTTTTATAAAAACTATCGGTGGGACCAATTTAAAAAACAATACCATTAGAATCTTGTCAAAACTCATAACGAACCAATATGCTATAAAGTGTTCCTGGACTGGTAGAGGCAAAAATATTGATACCAGAATAGGAGATTCTGGTTTAATGAATTCAATCAAAAGTAATAAATTATAATAGTTTAAATTAGGTTATTCTAAATTGTTAAACAATATTGCCTCTAATGGTTATAATATTTTGCTACATTTTTTATACATCTTATTTTTGTGTTTTTTGAAGACGTTATTAAAGAACATTATTCCAATAGCTACACAGAATCAGAATTTGAAAA
Source organism: Nasonovia ribisnigri (assembly GCA_027563435.1). NCBI lineage: Eukaryota > Metazoa > Arthropoda > Insecta > Hemiptera > Aphididae > Nasonovia > Nasonovia ribisnigri. The sequence goes on from JANEHU010001131.1 coordinate 233,990, forward strand.
AATAGTGGCTGACTGGTTACGCCATGCCAACACAAGGTTTTCTAGAACAAAATAGTTAACTACCTACTTAAACTATTCACAGCTGTTTTTATTTTTTTTTATTTTTATACAATTCTGTAAGGCCAGACTTTGTACAAATTTTTTTTATTATGATTTTTATTGAAGCACATAACTATATATTTTATCATTACTTAATAAAATTAATTTTAAACAAGAATCAATAGATATTGTTTTTATTTTTTGTCATGCTCAAAACTACATATTTTGATAATTGAATATTAAAAAAATGTTAATATCATAAGTCAATTGCTAGTCAATGGTCTAAATGCCAAGACTTAGGTATATACTAATAAAAATAAATAAAATAATTTTTACATCACATTTTCAGCGTAAAAAAAAAGATTTGGGAAAAGTTACAGACCGTCATTTCAAAAGATTATTACAAAAAGAAGTAAAAACAAATACGATCAACCTTATTTCAACATCAAATTTTGAACCGATTCCATCTCAATGTCCCCAAATATTTAATACAAATGATGATCAGGTTATAAGTGATACCATATTTAATTTACCATCAGAGCCAAATATTTTAATTGATCAAAATAAAATTCCATTTTTTAGTAATGTAAATGACCCTAAAAATAATACTTTAAATAATAATTTTTCTAATACCTCAAATACTGTAGAAACACATATTTGTGATAAATTACGTGCTTGGAACATACAATTTAATGTTACTCATAACTGTCTTAACTCTTTGTTAAGTATTTTACAATCAGAAGGTTTAAATGTTCCTAAAGATGGAAGGACTTTAATGAAAACTCCTTCTAAACATACTATTATACAAATGAATAATGGTTCTTATGTACATTTTGGGATCAAACAAATGGTTTATCCAATTTTACATAAACATAAAAAATATGATTTAACTAATATCAATAATTTAAAGTTTGGTATAAACGTGGATGGGTTACCATTAGCCAAGAGTTCAAAGAGCCAATTTTGGCCTATTTTAATGTGTATTGTAAATGTAAAAAGTATATCTAAATATGTTATACCGATTGGTATATTTCATGGGTTTGAAAAGCCATCTTCAGTTGATGAATTTTTAAGATTTTTTTTGATAGATGCTTTAAGTGTGTTAGAAAATGGTATAAATGTTGACAATACTTTATATAATATGGAAATAGCTCATATTGTATGTGATGCACCGGCCAAAGCATTCTTATTACAGGTGAAACCACATAATGCCTACCATGGATGCAATACATGCATTGATGAAGGTGTTTTTAATAAAACAATGACTTTTTTAACTACCAATTCACCTATGAGAACAAATAATTCATTTCGAAATAAAACCGACGATAGTTACCATAAGGGTACAAGCCCATTAGTAAAATTACCCATAAATATGATTGATGATATACCAGTCGATAACATGCATTGTGTATATGTTGGTGTAACAAAGAGGCTAATTAAATTTTGGGTCAAGGGTAAAAGAGATATTAGATTATTAGATGAATCAAAGAATGATATAAATAAGAGTATTTTAAATTTGAGAAGTTATGTGCCATCAGAAATTGCTAGATTGCCAAGATCTATGGATGATATTGATCACTGGAAGGCAACAGAACTAAGGACTTTTATTTTATATTATGGTCATATCGTTTTAAAAGGAAAATTACAAAAAAGATTTTATCAACATTTTTTACTTTTATTTAGTGCAATTAGGCTTTTAGTCAATCCAGAGACTTGTATTTTATATAATGAAAAGACAAAGATTTTATTAGAAAAATTTATCAACGACTATGCTATTTTATATGGATCTGAATTTATTACTTACAATGTCCATAACCTTATTCATTTGCCTTACTTTGTTCAGAAACATGGTCCGCTTGATTCATTTAGTGCTTTCAGATATGAAAATTATCTTAAAGAATTAAAAAAAAGTGTGAAATGTGCCAAATATCCTTTACAAGAAGTTAGTAACAGGATTATTGAAAAATACAACTTAATAAATAATTCCACTGTAAGTAAAATAAAATATCCATTATTTCAAAAAGAAAAACTAAACAAGAATTATTCTAATGATGGTAGTGAAATAGATTATGAAAGAGTGATTTTGAATGAAAACTATTTATTAAACATTAATTCTGTTAATAATAAATGTGTCATGTTGAAAAATGGTGATTTGGTTATAATAAAAAATATAACAAAATTTGCTAATAATGAAATAAAATTTACTGTCCAAAAAATGTTGAATGTTTCTGAAGTTTTTAATTTGTCCAATTTTAGCTTATCATCAAGAGATATTGGTTCTTTTGTTGTTGATTTTGATTTTCTATCAACTGATCAATCATATAATACTATTGTTTTTTTGAATGATTTTAAATGCAAATGTTTTTTATTACAACTGTCTGTTTGTAAAGCAGTCATTATAACATTAAGCCATGACTATTAATTTATTATACTTATACATAAAAATATAATTAAATTGTTATTAATTTTTTTTTTATTTCATGAATAAACTGTCATAATATGTTATTATTCTTTATTTATTTACCTGACTATGTGCCATAATAAAAATTTAAAAGTGCCCACCTAACAGATACGTAACAACTAATAAAGTACCAAATAACAATCAAATGGTAATTTGATTACTTATACCTACACTTATAATAGGTAGGTAATAGGTAAGTATTGTGTTTTGTAAGAGACATGTTGACGTGTTGTTATTAATTATGTGTAGGTTACTAACCTAACCTAACCTTCCTAAGATTTCAAAAACTTAAATTGGTAAGTATTATACCTAAACAGGTATACGCCATAATGTATACCTACCTATTGTATTAATTAATAAATTATTTAATCAAGATAGGTATATGTATAAGTTATAGGTAAGTATAAGTTGTTAATGAAATATGTATAATAAAATAAAAATATCAACTTAACGAGAAATAACAGTTTTCTTATAATAAGTAGGTACCTACATAGGTACTTTAGGTTTTTATATTCGTTCTTTAAATACCATAAATTACAAAAGCTTTTAATATGATTAGGATAGGCGATAGGTTGTAAGGCGTAGGAGTTAGAGTCCCTCAATTACTAGGTATTTTCAGTCGACGGTGGTCGTGGGTTCGAATCTCTGCGGTGCGCTTTAATTTTAAATTTTTTTTATAATATCCATTGTTATACATTTATGTTGAAAATAACGTCTATGTAACATCCAATAATGGTAAGATACGTAACATCACATAGTAGTTGTTACGATGTTTTTGAGATGTTTGAAAACATGTTACATTTGCGTTCATGAAACCTACGTGTGAAGTTATAAAATTTGGACATTAGCGGTACCGTTGATGTTAATGTAACGCAAAAGCAACAACAAATGCAATGTTACATGTTGATTTGAAACTTCCCTGAAATGTTTCTGTAACAAAATATTGCACAGTGGGCATGTAGCGTTTATACTGTAGGTCTACGGTCAATGGTCATATTATACTCAGTATAATTTACTAACGAATTATGTAGAAATTAACACATGTAAGCTATGTAGTTGATGCTTAACCAATAATAAAAAAAAAAAAAAAAAAATTTACTAACGAGTTTTTTGTTTAAAATATATATATTTTAACGATTTTTTAGGCGTTAAATCTGTAACAATTAGTTTTAGTGATTTTACACTCGACAATACGAAAAAAAAAAAACAATAATTATTTACAAAAACATTTTTGTTTGTTGAACAAAAACAATACGAAAAAGTGAAAAATAATTTTCAAAAAAGGGAATCATATTATGTTCATAAAATAAGGAGAGAAAGGAGAAAAAAGCGAAATTTACTAAGTGAAAATTTTTTTATTATTAAAGGAATCAATAAAGTATTATTATTATAAAGCTATGTTATTATTTAATATAATATTATTATTTTATGGGCAGCAAAATTTGATTTTGCTATTGCAAAGGAAATTTTCACTTGAGCCGACCCTGGGCATAATGAGACAAGTCATGTGGGATTACAAAAGTCTGGCTACAAAATAAAATATATTTGTTTAATATTTATGTGTTTTTTGTAAAATTCTTATAAATAAGTCTCTATGTTGATATATTTGAAAAAAATTAATCTATTGGGCATTTGAGTAACATATTTAATGGCAACTGCAGCGAGGTACACTCAAAACCTTAGTACATGCTTTACCGTGGTGTTATTTAGAATTGTTGAATACCTATATACAACATACCTATATTATAATCCATTTTTAGGGAGTTTTAGATCACGTGTGGTAACATTAATATTTTTTCAAATTTATAAATACATAATATAATTAAATATAAAACGACGACCTTTAAATACGTCCCTGTAGGATTTTACATTGCACAAACACCACATAATTTAAAAAAATAAGATTAATAAATGTATATTGTAGATTGTCGTAAAACAAATGGACCCGTTAACCATTCATTCCATACTGAAGAATAGTAACTATCGAGTTTACGGAGTGGATTCGATTTTCGGTTACGGCAAGAACGATTATGGAATTGACTTACACGAATGTTTGAATGTCGTGTACAAAGCAATGAAGTACAGGATGGTTAACTTCAACGATTTCAATTTCCAGGAGTACAACACCCAGTGTCTTGACATGACATGGATAGTGCCCGACAAGTTAATCGCTTTCCGCGGTCCGGTCGAATGCGAGAACGCTGCAGCCGGGCCGGGCCGAAACGTTCTACTACAGAATATCGTTAAATACTTCAAAGAAAATAACGTCAAGACAGTGATCAGACTGAACGATTCAGAATACAAAAGTTGTTGGTAAATATTTCGAATGACCATGATGTTTTAATAAATAATATAAACATTTTAATTATTACATCATACCTGAAAAGTGAAAAGTGAATATTATATTTTACTTAATTTTTAACAAAATCTTCAAAATATTTATTTGAGATCAATACCTTATTGTGCCATACAATGTCATATAACTGCAAATATTATCGAATTATGAACTACAAAAATCAAAAGCACTCATTTTTTCACGGTTGTAGGTTTTCAGCCGCCGGTATTGAACACGTTGATTTGTGTTTCAAAGACGGTTCGGCGCCAACTATCGAAATTTTGAAAACGTTTCTACGAATTTCAGAACAGACACCTTACGCCGTAGCAGTGCACTGCAAGGTAACATAATTAAATCATATTAACATTTATACTATTATAATGTTTAACAAGAGCCATTAATTTTCTCTCAAAAATATTAAATGCTTTTGCATACTATTTTAAAGTAGGTACTTACTTACAATAATATAACTGACATTGTACGGAAACGTACTTAAACTATTTTTTGGGAGATTGTTGGAATGTGATGTCCTTTTATGAATCTTAACTGTAAATAAAAGAATAATACATTTTAATATTTCAAATGAAGCTGCGTTCTCACACCATACTGTTCTTATTTACCTTTGTTTTTATTTGTATATATCTACATCAACGATTTCAGAAAAATACTGTGCTTCAAAAATCTAATTGAAAACTGTTAAAATACTTATTAAAAAGTGATGTATAATAGTTAATTTGGTCCAAGTGCCTATACTGCATACCATATAACATAATATTGTGGATATTTCGTGACACAAATTAATAAGTTGCTGTGAAATTCAGAATTTATTTTCATTTAAACCACTGTTTATATTATATTTTTAATTATAAAATCCTTAATGCAATATTGTGGAACGTATATGAGTAACTACAGTGTGTTGTTTTCAGGGGTTTGCTGGTCTTAAAAATTTAAAAACTGTGTGTTCTGTGCATGTTATATACTTATATGACCACTTATTATTGCATCCATGTATAATTTAATGTGTAATTGCGTAATATAACTAAAAAAATAAAATTTATTTAAATACAAAGGCCGGTCTGGGCAGAACAGGAACGTTAATCGCGGCCTACCTGATACAGCACTATCGGATGACGGCATGTGAAGCAGTCGCCTGGGTACGCTTGTGTCGTCCTGGATCCATAATCGTGAAATCGCAACACTCATTTTTGGCGCAAAACGAAAGAATGTTGTGGAAAAAAGGAGATGAACTTCGGTAAGGAGCGCTTATTATGACTATATAGGTGCACTAGGTGCCGTAAATCGTAATAACGAATAATCAATAAAATATATCTGGACGATCAGCTTTCGAACGAGGGCTGCTGCGTCACAATTCACAAATATGCCGAATATAAGTAGGTTACTAAAAAGCCAAAAGTGTTGTATCTCAAACAGTCAAACATCAAGTTTTACAAGAAAGCTGTTACAAATAAACTACAATTCGTGTTAAAATTTGTTTTTCGTTTAGGTACTAATACTTAAGTTTAGCCGTAGGTATACTTTAAAATATTTAAAATATTTTTTTTCTCTAATCAATATAACGACTCGCAATAAGTGGAATTTTGTTTTCTTCATATTAATTACCGACATACAATAATACGTGTATAAGGTTTTGGCGAATTTCTGATTTCTTATTTTATAAAAATGTATAATAGTTTACCAGCTATTATACTTAGGTAGGTAATGAAAAATTCTTATTCTTATTTATTTTGCGTTTTTAAAAATTCTGGCTACGTTATTGATAGGTATAATACTTACTAAACTTACAGGTACTAGGGCCAGATAAAATGTATTACGATAAAAGTGTTTATTATAATTTATGGTGCATGATAAATGAAGAGTATCTCTTCCTAAAGCTAAGTCAAATACACTACTGACCTATAGGTCCTATAGATAGAATATATTTATGTGTATATGTATACTTATGCATATTTTATGAGATTCATATAATACATTTAATATTCTATTAGATGTTCATTGTTTTCAGAAAAGAAAAGTATGGCAACGCATCCAAATTGACATATTGCGCTCTGGGGATATACAGCACTAATTGCCGGAACAAAATTGACATATCGAGTACCTAATGCAGGTGTGCCTATGCAGTGATGTGGTGGAGTCTAAATGCATATATACCGCATATAAATATTTACTGACAGAAAATATCACGATCATTGATCTTTATTGATACTTATAATATCCACATTGGTAAATACCACGGTGGATTATACATTTATATAAGATCATATGCGCCCATTTATTTATTTTATTATATAATTTTATGTATTGTGTTCCTAATTTTCTACAAATCTACAATACTACCTAAAGCGTATAGTTCTCAAATATGTTTTATTCACACTCTAACATTTTTTTTAATTTGTTATGAATCTTTTTTGACTTATATAGTTATAGTGACAATACAACGCACTTTACAATAATATAATATATATATTTTTATTATTTATAATTTAAACCAGTGTTAATTATTTGCGTGCATACCATTTATACATACAATATATATAACCCATACATTTATAAGTACGTTGTACGTTAATCAAGACGACTAATGCCCAGGGGCACCCACAGAAATTTTCACCGAGGAGGGGGGGAGAAGGTGTATATTATACATATATTTAAACATAGCTATAACATATAAGGTATTGTATTTTATAGTTTCATTACAATTTTAGTAAACAAACTGATGACACCATAATATGGTTAACTGTATATTTTCATCAAAATATTATATGAGACATCAAGAGCACTGAATTACTCTTAATAATTAATCAATTATCGATCTATTTTAATTTTATTAAAATGCTACGAAACATTTAAAAATATTTATAAAAATATACTGTAATATACAAACATTGCCAAAAAAAGCGGGGGAGGGGGGAGATGGCCCCCCCTGTGGGCGCCCTTGTTAATGCCTACGTATAATTAATACATTTTGTTCTCGAAATTATGGAAATACAGTAGGTAATTTTAGCACAATAAGAGGTCAAATGTGAACTGTGAATGATTAAATTACGTAACTATTAGAGAGCAATTTTTTTCAGTGGTAATGAAAATTTTATATTTATTATACAGACACAGGCGCACCACAGTGTTTTAAACAAAGCTGGACAAGTTAGTCCATTTTTTTCAACAAGCTAGTATTAGGTGTTCGTTATGCCCATGCGCGACGCAACTTCTTACATATTTATTCACAGATAATTTGTTATCAAATCACCATATTATGTTTTTTAACATAATAAAGAAATTCACAGATTTTTTGGAGAAATATACCGGACAACAAATTCCAGATGATAGTACCATCCGAAAGAATTATGTTAATATAATTTACGGGGAAACATTAAAATCAATTAGACAGTTTATTCAAGATGGACCAATATGGGTTTCAATTGATGAATCAACAAGTGCAGAGGGCTGCAGGTAGGTATGGCTGTATTGGTAATGTAATCATCGGCAAACTATTCAGAGCCTACTAAATCATTTCATTTAAATTGTGTGCAGTTAGAAAAATGCAATAATAGAACTATTGCTAAATTATTTAATGATTCTATGAACTTATTATGGCCAAATTGTGTAAAATATGAAAACGTATTTTTATTTTTGACCAATGCTGCACCTTATATGGTTAAAACCAGTAGTATTTTGACAGCATTTTTCCCTAAACTGGTTCACTTGACATGTTTAGTACCTACATGGCTTTCATCGTGTCTCAGAAACAATAATAAAGTAATTATTCCGAGGTTGATAAATTGATAGCGACCAATAAAAATATATTCATAAAATCACCAAGTCGTGTTTCAAAATTTAAAGAAATGTATCCAGATCTTAATTCACCTCCTGAACCTATTATAACAAGATGGGGTATGTGGCTTGAAGCCAATACTATTGCGATCATTTTGTCAAAAAAAAAAATGTTATTCAAATTTCAATACTAAATCGGTCGCAGCTATTGAAAAAGCAAATTCACTGATGCAAAATATCAATTTAAAAAACAACTTGACATACATTTCTGCAAATTTTGGTTTTTTGATTCAAATTATTAAACAATTGGAAACTAAAAACATGTCTTTGATAGAAAGTATTAGCATTGTAGAAAAATCTGAAGATAAATTAGAAAAAACTCAAGGGCACATGGGAGAAATAGTCAAAAACAAATTTGCCAATAGCATTGAAAAAAATTCTGGATTTCAAACTATTAAAATCATCAGAAATATTTTAATTGGTAAAAATCAACAAGGATCTTTAGATATTGAATTCACTCCTTATGATATCAGTGAACATGAATTACGCCTCTATCATATCTGTTGACGAGAACGGTCAATACAAGTGATACAAGAGTATTTTAATTTTTTTAACATATTTTGATTTTTTTATTACAATAAAATCCGTTCCCTAATATTATGATCTAAGATAATAACACAGAATAGTTATTCTGTATAATACATACATGTAATAGTGATAAGTGATAACGTTGATTTTGATATCTATTTTGTTATGAGTTTGATAAGTATTGTATTCTAATATTCCATATTTTAAATTTCTATTCATTATGATTTTTGTTTTCAGTTTTGTAACTTGTTTAGTTGAAAATCAAAGTCATTTAATATTTAATATATACAACTAATAATTAACTAATAATTTGTCGATGTGATCTTAAATATTAATGACATTACTATTACCCAAAGAGTAAAGACTATATTACCAGATGTACCTCGGTAGTGTATCTCCTACTGTTGTGAACTACTTGGTTCATTTTTCAAATTAATTATGCAAGTATTTGGCTTTTAACTATAGATTTTAAATTAATTTTTACTGGTTTAATTATTCAGGTTGTCGATGCCAACTGACATGCAAGACCAACCAAGGTATCAAAAACCAAATTCTGATCAACCAAATATGCAAAATAATGTTCCTCCAACATTTGATCCCGAGTAATATTTTTTTAGTGTTTATGTATATATATTTATATCTATATTTTAATTTTCATTGTTTAATGTGAAGGATTGCTACACCGTTATATGATATAAATGATTTGTATCAAAATGCTCAATGTTTTCAAAATGAACCTAAAGTTTACCATAAAAAAAGCAAAAAAGCAAAACGAAATTCAAAAGTATGTATTGAGTGATTAAGTTTTTAATTCTGCTGAAATTATTAAATATTTAAATTTATATAAATAATAGTAATACAGATATGAGGATAGGTTGTATATAGTTACTAGTGTTGTATGTGATCTACCAGAAAAAAAAAACTCTAGGTTGTAATCCACCAACTTAAGTGGTCTATATCTCAAAAACTATTGAAAATATATAAATTATATTATAATATATAGATATTACTATGATACATCAATGTTATAGAACTTAGCGAAAAATGAAGCAATTTATTTTTAAAAAGTAATTATAAATACATAAAAAATAAACATTAAAAGTCAATGTTTAATAATCATAAGTAGCAATAAAATATACACCAATTTTTCAACTGGTAAGATAGATACTGATAGATACGTTAGGAAAGGTGTAATGAAAAGAGAGTTTTATGGTGCAAAGAAAGAGATGTCAACCAACTAAAATAACTTTTTATTTTTTATTTTTTTTTTTGATTATGTTTATTGCAATTGCCATAACATCAGTTTTTGGTCCTTATTTATCATTTTACATTTATTTCAAAATAAAACATACTGACATATTATATTAGTATATTACTTGTATATTGTCTAACAATCTAATTAATTGATAATTGTTTCAGAAAAATTACAACAAACTTCAAATTACTACACAATTCTTATTTGGTCATCATGTGCCACCATATTATTCAGTATTAAATAATACACTTATGAATAAATATGTAATGCACTTAATCAATCCTAACGCTCCTACTGCTAAAATTCTGCGGGTTAGTATGTTCAATTATATAACATATTGTATTATTGTAATAAAAACCTGGACATCGACAACATTTTTACTTTTATTTTAGCAATTTTGCCTATTATAAGCAGGCACTTCCTTCACTTGAGATTTGTTCTTGAGCATCAATGACACCAAACATAGTGTTAATGAGTAAAGTTTTTTTTTTTTTTTTTTTATTGATCTTAAGCTTCGGCAACTGTGGCCATTAGCTGTTTTTGTAGGTTTTTTTTTTGTTGTGGTTGTGGTAGGGTTTGATTAGGGTAGGTTGTTTTTACACGTGTGGGATGTTTGGCAGAATTCTGATTGGGCACCTGTAGGTTTCTGCCATGCCCGGGCGGGGGATGGTGGTCTATCACTCCAGACACCGTGACTTGCCCGGAGCGAAAAACCACCGATAGCCGGGTTCGAACCGGCGACGGTGCACATCGCAACCGACGCCTTATCCACTCGGCTACACCGTCCCCCTGAGTAAAGTTTTATGAAGAAAGCATTTTGGTGCCTGTATTCCAGTGTTTGCTGCTAATGATAAGAATAATGTGGTTGAAATGAACAATTTGTTAAAATAAAAATACAATTTAGACATTTCTAAATGTCCATACAACAATAATAAACCCAAAAGTTTTCAATTTAAAATTATTTTATACAGTTATCTATTTAAATTTTACAGTTTAAATACTTCAATTACATAAACTATATATGGATTACATTTTTATTTAATTAATTTAATATAATTTTTATAAATGTTTAGATGCATAAAGAAATTATTGAACATGAGCGAGAAATTTTTGATCGTTGGCTCTCAAACCTTTGGGAAGAAAATTTGAAAAATCGTCGATTAAATGCCATACCATTCATCGAGAATTATATTAAATCTGCTTGTAATGTGAGAAATGCAAAATAAAAAAGTTTAAGATATACCATTTGACATTTACTATTTATCTAAAATAATTAAAATGTTATTGTATGTTTTAGTTTTCAAACGATTATATTAAATCACATTATGGTGGTACATATAGTTCAAAGATGAAGATCGACTATAATATAAGAGATGATGCTGAAGTTAATAAAGTTGAAATGTTGTACTGTAAAAGAGTACAGACTGTAAGAAATAATAATTATTTTTCATTACCAATTATCATTCATTCCTATTATTACTAGTTATAACTTAATTTTTTTTTAATATCTAGGATACAAATGGTACAATAATTAATCTTCCGATGGTTATTGATATTGGAAATCTAGAAACAAAAATTTCTTTTAAAGACGGTGTGTTTAACCCACCTCAAAAAATTCCTCGTAAGTATCAACTCTATAATACACTGATACTAATAAGTTATAACCAGGGTTTGGATTTTATAGCATTTACTAATTATTATAGGTCACAGATAAAAATAGCAGATGGGCTATAAATTTGTTTTATGCACCTGGTACTTCAAACATGAAATTGTATTCTGCTAATTTGCATATTATAAAGTTTTATTTTGTATTTTCATAAAGTTTATAATAGCTTATAATATTATGTGTTATGAAAAATAAAAAAAGTTTGTCATTTATTTTAATTATATTTTATTTGAATCCATAGGAAAAATACCAACATTTTTGTTCATATTAAAATCTATTTTTAAGTACCTAGTCTGGCTTATTGGCCTATCGAACAATAAACAATTGTACAAAACATTCAAGTAGTTTAAATAATTTAAAAAAAAGTAAACTAATTTGAGTTTTTATCAATTATAAATATAACATTTTTCAAATTGTGAACTGAGTACATTTTCATTTTTGCTATTTTTCATGTCTTGTCTTTAGGGCATATTATAGTACATAATCAGTTATTTTTAGTGCTATAAAATCTGAGCCCTGGATATAACCCAATAGTTCGTCTATTTTAATATTTTTTTGGTATGTATTTTCACTATTTTGGTTTTATTAAAATTAATTCATAAGAATTTAATTCAATTTCTTATTTTATAGAATTAAATATATTTATATTTTAATTTTTTTTTTAAATTTAAATCATTAATAAGGTTGGTATAAAAATTAAATGTATTTATTGTTTACTCAAAAGATGACAGCATTGTTTAAGTTTAATTAGCTGATCCCCTGTACTTTGTTGCCCATAAAAAATGGCAATTCTTAAAAAAGTTATGATTGTTCAACTCCTTTGGATGTAATTCGCTGCAGTAAGTGCAACTCAGCCACTCTGGTAGGCAATCCGACTACACCGGATAATGGATCAAAGTGCAAGTCATCTACATTGGTAGGCAATGTTTGAAAATTACATTTGATGCAAGCTAATGTGTAATCTGCCGGAATAACCACTGGCAATCAATAATAAATTCCTTCTATAACCAATAGCAACCATTACGTATACAGTTATACAATTTATACTTAACATTTTGTTTTTTGCCAATTTTAAGACCTTAAAATTTTGCAAAATCCTTTCTTTGTGCACGGTGAAATTATAATTTTAATCTACCCTCAAAGTTTAAAATCTATAGCTCTAACAGGTTCGGCTCTACGTTGATTATGAGTCACTTAGGACAGTCTTGAATATTTATATATACAGGCTTATAAATATTAAACTATGTAAAATGTAAACAGACAAAACCATACTAATATTGAGTTTGTCTCAATGTTTTGGGCCGATTGGTTCAGTCCTTATTAATATACAGTAGATTCCGCTTAATGTGGGCACATTGGGACCAGCGCTGTTTGCCCACATTAAGTGGTTGGCCATAAAAACCGAAATTTGTTCAAAAAAAAATGTATGATATCAAAAAAAGTCTTTTTACTTAAGTTTTATAACTAAATACATATAACATACTAAATAAAATTACTTTTTGATTGTGAAAGAAGGTATACAAAAAGTTGTAATTGCTCGTTGTTTAAGCTGTTTAGTGTGGATCTGGTATACAAAATGGGCACACGCTTCAAGCTTATCAGATGGACTACCCTCGTTACCCTCTTGCATGAAGAACACGTACATTTAGTCAACAAAATCCCATTAAGGTTTAAATATGTAATGCTTTTTATTACTTTCGATAAACACAAATACACAATGAAACCTGACTAAATTAGTCGTTTTTAAATATATATGTGTATATATATATTCTAACGCTATGATAAAATAAAAATTGCCCACATAAACCAAGGCGAGTGCCCATATTATGCGATTTTTTTTAACCTTGTTAGTATACATTGGAATTGAGACCAAACCATTTTGCCCATATTAAGTGGATGCCCATATTAACCGGTGCCCACATTAGGCGGAATCTACTGTATATAAAAGAACAGGCCTTTTTTATGTACCCATTTTGTGACGACGCTATTTAACTTTTTTCCAATTTTTTTTTCACAGAGTTATTCCAAATACCTTCCTGAGTGTCACCACGTCGCCCGATTTTCAAAGGGTTGAATTGGGTAAAAATAATTATTATGTGTAATTTATATATCTATATTTACCAACCAATAATAAATAAATACTAATTTCTACTATTATTTCTCCTATAACCAATAGCAACCATTAATAAACGATTCCATTATAAAATCTCTCCATCATATATTATAAAAAACTATTTAAATATTATTGAGTGTTTCATAATTACTAGGGGAACAAAAAATAAATAAATAATAAAAAAAAGAAAAAAAAGAAGGGGTACTTGAATGGTTTATATTCACATTTTGACCTGGTAAGCTCAATCTGGGTATGTGCTCAAACAGGGATTTTGAGTTTTACGGCACTTTTGTTTTTAAACCGTTTAGTAGTAGTAATAATTAGTAGAAATTAGTATTAATTATTTTATTGGTTGCCAAATGTTAATCGGGCAGATCAGGTACCTACAAGTATTATTAAATATAATTTTTACACATTATAGCCGTTCATCGGCGTTGTCAGATTGCCTTCCAGGGTGGCTGAGTTGCACTTACTACACCAAGTTACACACAAAAAGAGTTGAATAATCACAATTTTTTTAAGAGTTGTCATATTTTATAGGCTACGAAGTGCACGGAATCAGTTAATTTTAAATATAGTTCAAGGATAAATTATTAATTTTATCAATTATTATTTAAAAAAAATTATAATATTGTTTTCTTCAATGTAAACTATGTATTTTTTTTTTTTTGTAAAAAAAGAATAAATATTGTATAAATACTAAGTATTAATTATAAATGGAAATAAAAATGATGGCCTAAAATTCAGTATACAAATACTAAATACAATAATTTTAATTTATATTCATGAAATAAAAGTTAAAAGTAGCGTAACCATTCAGTCATAAAGGAGTATGTTATAAAAGTAAAACTAAAATTGTCAAATGTGTACATCATTGTTTATGAAGTCGTTTCGTTGAATGTCGCCTGTATTGAAATATTTTCTTAATTGCATAAAAAATAAACATTATATAACCATATAGGAGATAGTAATGTAGTATAATCAAAATATTCTTAATTACTCAAAAGTTCATACAAATTATCTATTTAGAACTTAAAATATAAAAACTATTGAGTGTTATAAAAAGTTAAATGTGTGCTTCTATAGCTGTGCTATGTTAAAATAAATCAAATTATTTATTTGAGTAATCGCTGTAGTTGTTTTAAAAACATTAGCCCATATTCAGAATGCTTTACTCAGTACCTTCAGGAAAATTTTTTTAGTTGTGTTAAAGTGTGATTTTGATACCTACCAAACTGATAAATTAATAATCAAATTTTGAGTGGGCTGCATAAAATTTAGTATTTACTTGTATTCGCACTTATAAATATATCTAGTTGCTGCACCAATGCAATTTTGATTCTGGTTTTTAATTATGTCACTTATGTGATATATATAGTAATATATTAGAAATTTAACTGCAGTTACAATTGTTGTAAATGTTTTGTTTCTTGCATGACCAAAATAATTTAATGCTGTGTTATTTACAGTTGTGGAAGATGAATGTTGTCGTTCACTGTCAACTACAAATGATATCGATGTTAACATATGTTTAAGTAGCATGAAAAGTATTATGAATCTAGAGAAACCCAATAGTTTATGGATTATTCCTGTCAATGTAGATATTGGTAATCATTGTGTTATTTTGATTAAGACTATAAAAAACAAATAACAAAGTTTTTTTTAGACACCGATGAGCGTAAAACAATTTATGTCGGAGGAGCATTATGTACGGGACATTTCTCTCAGCAAGAAAAAAGTTGGTACTATCTCAGAAAAGAAGTGAAAAAAAAATTTAAAAATGCGTAAGATATTTCATATTTTTGAATGAATCATATTCTCTTTTTTTTTATAATTTAAATATCATTTTGTTTTTAATTAAAAAATAAAAATTGTTTATAGTATTGACAATCTTATAATTTTATCATCACAACTCAATTTAATATTTTTTTTTTTGTAGTACACCTAATATAACTGTTCAGGAGGATTATAGTAATTACAACTATGATAAATGGATGTTAAAAGTCAGCGATGTCAATGGCTTTGACAAATCGTTCAATTTACTTGTAAGAAATAAACCCCATGGTGTACAAGTAAGAATATAATATCATATTGAGTTAAATATCTTAGTAGTATGTTCAATATAACTATTTTTATATATTTAGCAACAGATCAAACCACACAATACCCCAATAGTTATAATACCAAAGGTTGAATATCAACCAGAATTTGGCTTTGAAAAACTCAGTGAGGAACAGCTTGTCGAATATTGGTTGGATACAAGCTTCAGATGTCCCAAAACCAAAATAGCATTAGGTATTGCACTTGCATTATTCACATAAATATTATGTCTTGTCTTACACACAATAGAATGATTTGCCTAGCGCGTGTCTGGGTAACATATTTTATTTTGAGAATGCAACTAAAAAATGACTTTAGTGCCACTGATAGTAAACTAAACCGATGTAGGTAATAATAATACAATACTTTTTTTTTCATAGTCTCAGTACAACACAATATGGACCTGATGCAGGTGAAATGGACAGTTGAAGAAGTAGAGAGTTTAAGTTCTAATGGCAAAGATCAAATGTACCTACAAAGATTGTATCTAACTCTAGACAAACTCACACAGTTAGGCAAAGGAGAATATGTACTGCTACACAATCCTAAAAAACCATTCCACGTCGACCTCTACCAGTCATCAGTGTAATCAATCAAATTTGAAAAAACTATGCACCTTGCTTATATTTTTAACAAAATTATTATATTTTAGGTATGGTGGTTTCAACTTATTGAACATGTATTTTGTTCTACAACAGACTGAAGTGTCCGATTCGTTGGTTTGGAATCCTATAGACTGGGAAATATTATGTCCAATTCATAATTACTTCAAAGTTGCACCGTGCATGTTCAGGCCAAATCCTGATGAATTAGATATTCAAATAATAAGTATGTTTTATTTCGTTATTTGTGGACATTTAAAGCTAAACTTTAAAAAAATGTTTAGATGAACAAGTGAACAAATTCAATAAAGATAGGAAAAGCAAAGAGGATTATGAAAATGCACAACTTCTTAGAAAAAAGAGGATAAAAATGGAAAAAAATAAAATCAAAAGGAAATTAAAAAGAGAAAATGATATTTTATATAACATCAAAGATACTAAATTGAACCCCGGTAATTCATTGACAAAAGAAAATTAAAAACAATTGGAACATCATGTTGATGATGCTTCAAAAATTGCAATCTTTGTAATTAAAAAAAAAAAAAAAAAATATTTGTTTTGTTTTGATATGTTAGCATAGGATCTCTTTTTATGAATGGAAATAAACGCATTGAGCAATATTGTACTTGTCGAGTTTAAATTTGTATTTAACAATAATGAAATTAACTAATTTTAATTATCTTATATTTTTTCCAACAATTATTAAAAGCTGACATCAGTTGAAATGTTTAGCTAAGGTAGAATTCATCAATATTTATAAAGAAATAGAAAATATATAATGTTAATTAAATTAATATTGAACAAAAAATAAGATATACATTTTTATCCTTATAAAATAATAAGTAATGAAAACAAGTAAAATAATGATTAGTAGTTATTATTAATCATTGTATCAATGTACATAGTTTTATTTACAAAGAAAATAAGCTGTTGATTATAAATTTATAAAATACAAGTTGTAGAAATTAAGACAATGCATACATTTTGATGACTAATTACTGCTCCTAATTAACCCAAAAATCCAGTTATCTAAATGAAAATAAATAGTACTATATTTTTTTTTCATCTCAAGTTTTTTATTTAATCATATTAACCAAAAGAAATATTATGTACTTGAAATACAAAGAATTTTTAACTTTTTTAATTTTGGATATAATTTGTTAGTTCAATTTTTATGTTAATTTTTTGGCAGTTTGATACAATGTATCTACAACTTTGCTCATGCTATTTATATTATCTAAAACTAATTCATAAGTTTCGTCGATTTCAGCTTCTTCAAATACTATAAGAATGCCTTCGCCTTGATCTAAGATACCATGGAATTTTTTGTCCAATATCATCTGTGATAGTTTTCGTTCAACATTTTCCATTGGTAAATTTATTGATTTGGCAACATACTCAACTTGTACTCTGAAAACACAAAATACAATAAACACTGTTAATAATTGTATTTTATAAATTATGCTCTAAAGTACAAAGTTATAAAAATAATTAACCCAAGCAAAATAAAAATAATCCTATACAGGAATAAAACAACTAAATCAAACTATAGATATTGGATAAAGGATACTTATTGTCAAATTAAGAAAATGAATATTTAATCCCAAGGCAATCAAAACTTAGTAAGATGTTGGTAATGATAATCAGTGTTATACTGTTATGGCAAACAATAAATATTCTTTGAAAATGTGATGATTCATCCAGAATGATACAATGATAATTATAAATTCTTATACCTTGAAACTATTTATTTTTTTTCATAGTTTTTTAAATCTAAGAGATTGTTATTTACCTCAAATATGGTTCAATGATTCTACACAGATTTTGTTCCAACATATTTCCGTAAAGTGTATCTAAATGTGCTCTAACAATTGGATCTTCTTCCAATTCTTTTTTATATTCATTTAACGCAACTTGAAAATCTGCTAAAGATCTTTTGTGACTAGCTCTTGCAATACTCTTCATTGCTTCTACATCACGGCCCGTGTATTTTAATGCTAATTTACCGCTCACAATCTGTTGCACATCTTCTGCCTTATTTAACATTATCTTTGACAAAAGCATATACTTCAATGCCTTAAGTGCATTAGATGTACTGTCCACGCTGTCAAACCCTTCAAAAGCTTCATAGAAATAAGAATAAGCAGTTTTAAAGTCTTGCTCGTCGGCTGCATGTAAGATTCCCGATTGCAAGTCAAGAGAAGACTGCATTTTGGGAGGGCAATAAATCGAGTTTGCTGTCGTTCTAGCAGAAGTTAAAGAGCCTCTAGCCTTGGACAAATTGTTCAGAGCATGATAAGCTTTGCTTTCCAATAACAAAACGTCAACCAACAAATTTTTGTCGTCCAATTTTTTCAGTTCTTTCAACAATACAGAGCCATGTTGCAACGCTTCTTTAAACATTCCAGAATCGAAGTACAGGGCCATCAACCGGGACTCCAGAGACTGCCTGAGAAACGTTCGCCGCTCTTCCTTGGCCCATTCTATGCACTCCTTGCATAGTTGCAATTCAATTCCGATGCCTGCTTCGAGGTCCAGGAAGAGGTCAACCAGTGACCGCACTAGTTTAGCAGCCTTCGCCTTACTGATTTCCGACAAAAACGGCCTGGTCTCCTTAATTAAGGCGGCCAGTTCTTTGGCCTTACCTTCTTTTTTTAAGAGTTCACCCTGCGTGAGGATCAGTTGCTCGCGTGCCATAATCCTGTCATGTTCCGTTTCGACTTTCGCAGTGTCTATTTTCACGTCCAACTCGGAAGTCCTTTCCGGAAGGCGAATCGAAACCATAAGAGACATCTCACAAATCACTATTCGCTGATCGCTATACTAAACTAATCTATTCAGTAATCACTTGACTCGTCTTGACACTTTGACAGTCACGACAAAATCTCTTTTATGTTATTTTATCACGCACGGACTGGAACACAGTTTAAGATATACTAATAGGTAATGACTAAGGTACTTAAAAGTATAAACATAAAATAACTTAATCTAACTTAAGGCGCCTTCATAGGTCACAGTGACACGCAAAACGTGAAATATTCTAGAACTGTGATTGGTTGAACCATATGGTTATCTTATGGTTAACCATTATTTATATTTTACACATAGGCATAATATAAATGGCACTGCGCTTGACGCTTTAATATTTTGTGGAGTCATTATTCAGGTTAGGTTCTTCTGGTCTAGTTAGTCAAAATCAATGGAAAAAAAAATATCATTTTTCATATTTCCATGATAATATTTCTTAGTATCAGTATTTTGAACGTCATATTAAGATAATAATCTAAAACTAAAAGGTGCGAATACTGGTATATCACACAGAAACATAATAAAAATTATAACAAGAAGTTAAAAATTGAAAAAAAAGAATTCAATGCCTTCTTAACAAAATTCAAACCATGGGTCATTTAAAAGAATAAAATAAAATTTCAGAAACATGTCATACAGTATTAAAGGTAAACTACTAATATTATAATATTGAAGGCTCCGAAATAACAAGGTATCTCTCTTTTTTTTTTGGAATTCATGTTTTAAGAGGACTCCACTCACGCCACCCATTTTATTGTCTTCGTCTTACAAATGTAAAACATCAAAAACTGTTTTACGTGGGAAAAAATTGATAAGTGATAACTAAAAAATAAAATTTTTACCACATAAAATGGAGAACTTTGGCTGTTGTAATCCTCATTCAATAATTGAGTATTAATAAAATTTTAATTTAATGTATATATATATATATTATTTTTTTCTGGATAGGAATCACTACCAACTTTTGAAAGTGACTTAATTTTAAAACAGTTAAATAAAAAAAACAGAAAAAAAAATGTCCCCTGAACTGAGGACTTTTGCATTAACTCTACAATTCTGCTCTCCTGTTGCTTATAAGTATGTTACAAGCAAATTTTCTAAATGCTTACCACACCTAAATACCATAAGAAAATGGTATGCTACAATAGATAGTTCACCAGGATTTACTAAAGAATCATTAAATGACATACAAATAAAAATCGAGGGAATGAAAATAAAAAAATAAAAAACCACTGTGGTATGATTATGGATGAGATTTGCGTAAGAGAAAATTAAAATTTGGCTGGACAACGTTTACATGGATATATTGTTTATGGTACAAGCATAGAAGGAAGTGACAGACTACCAACAGCTAAAGAAGCTCTGGTCATTATGCTAGTTGCTTTGAAATCCTGTTGAAAATTTCCCATAGCTTATTTTTTAGTCAATGGGATGTTATTTCAAGAAAAATGTAATGTTGTTAATTTGAGCTTAAAAATGTTACATGAAACTGGAGCAATAGTAAAAACTTTAACATTCGATGGAGCTGCTTCTAATATCAGGCACGTAGCCAGAAAATTTCCACTAAGAGGGCCAATAATGTTTGGCCCTTTTATTATTTTCCATAATTTTTCTTTATGAAATTCTTGTAGTGGGTATGCAATACAAAGAATCTTATTAATTTAAATAATTTACCTTTAGTTGGTAATTGGTTAAATTTTTTTTTTTCACAACAAGTTATACCTATTACTTACCTATTTAAGAATTACAAAAATAGAAAGTACCTGATAACAAAAAAAAAATAAATATAGAATTACCTACATCTTCACTTATGGGATACATTTTTCATGCTATGAAAAATAAATCTACATACATATTTAAAATAATAAGCTGCTTCGATTGTTCAACTTCTATTAACAAAAATTAATTCATATTTGAATACTTATCAAAAATAATAATTGATTTTTAAATTAATATAATTTTTAAAGAATCTCAAATTTATTAAAAAAAAAAAACACATACTACGGGTTAGGTCAGGTATGCACTGACTATAGACTTATAACTGCGGCTAGTATATTATTGTTTTTAAAACGGGTATCAAGACCCTATATTACCCTAATAGTAATCACAATAGATTTTTCTCAATGTGCATAATCACATTTTTGATAATTTGTAAAAATAATTATATTTTGAATTTTGAAGGGGCCGGCCCTGGGCCAGAGTATATTTAGGGTAGGCCCGCCCATCCAGGCCCCCCTGGCTACGTGCCTGTCTAATATAGCAATGGCCAAATGTTTGGGAGCAAATCTCATGTCACAAATTGATCAAGTAATAAATTCTTTACAAATGAGTCATCCAACTGCAAAAGGTCTTGTGCCAGAGCAAACAATTTTTTTGGTACAAGTGATATTAAAAATTAAATATGATGTACTACTTTTGGAACTTAGGAATTAGTATGAAAAAAGGATGATTGATTAACAATAAAATAAACTATATAATATTGATTCTAGCATGATTGGACGTACAACCTTTTAAAATTAGATGACTCAAATAGAGTTGTGAATATGATTACTTGACCTTTTTATATAAAATTGTAGGTTAGATTTTTCAAACATCCAGAAACAAATGATAGGGGGTACACATAACCTAACTATAATATAAAATGAACTACAACAAAATAGGTATCATTATTCATCGTTATTTTTCGTTTGGTAAAATTTAATAAATATAAGTTTGAAAAATATAATCACAAATAAAAATTGCATTGACAACTAACCATCTTTCTAATCAAGCCAAGTTTAAAATAATATAATAATTATAATAATTCTCCATTTGATTTACTTCAAATGTTGTAATTACTAATTACATACATGAGCTGCTTTTTGTTGCTCAAGTTTAATACAAGGGATAAACAATAAGTGACCACCTATCAATAAATTATTAATAAGCATTTAGACATTTAAATTAATTTATATTGTTCGGTAATATTACAAGTATAATTTATAACCAGTCAAAATGTTAAAATACACTTGGTTGTTGAAATAGAAGGTATCTATATTAATAATTAATATAATATAATATTATGCACTATTCATTATTGTATTATGCTTTTTCAAATTATAACCAAGGAAATATTTATTTAAAAATATAATATGGCTTTTGCAAAAGAATTTTATTTCCGTATTGTGTTTTCATTTTTGTGCTAAATTTTTCCTTCGATTTTTTTTTGGCGGGCTTTTTTTCCGCCTACCGTATGAGTTATATTTATATAACTGTGTATCAATGTTTATAGAAAACTTGAAAGAATAAACTAATTTATGATTTTTAAACTACAGACGTAGCCTTCTTTATCTTTAGTAGTCAACTGTAACGTCGATTTTTAATACGGATTATAATCCAATTTTAAATGCCCGTAAAAACTAAAATTGGATGATTAAAAATATCTAATAAATATTAATGATAATGGTAACTAATGGTTACGTAACTGAACAGCGCGATGCCTACGTCACACGATTGCGCATCGAATAAACATCATACAACGGACTTAGAAGATCTGAGAACACTAATTAATAGTAAATAGAGGAAACTAACAATGGGAAAAGACCACAACCAGCGATTTACTAAAACGATGAGTGTGACCAACATGATTAGCACTCACCAATCACTTGCTAAAAAAAATATTTTAGTATACTGGATATGGGGCCGCTGTTCAACTGATTTTGCCGGTTTCGGCCGCGGTGTGCCGGCGGGAAATTAATTCACGAGAAACGGCCTTCCCTACCCACCGGCAACCGCTCGTCAAAATCAATTGGTTAAAGGGGAAATTTCCGGGAGGGAGAACCAATCATAAATGTCCAAAAAACGGCGTCGGATGAGCGTTGTTGTTTGGCGGGGTAGTGGAAGGAGTCACGCGCACGTTGGCCGCACTGACAAGGTGACGCCGTGACAATGGCGCGGCGCGGCGGAGGGGACTTCCCCTAGCTCACAGGCTTTGTTTATTAGTTTTCAGCGTCTGCGTCTCTCACTACAATTTTTGTGTTTCCCCGTTCGATACTTTTTTTTTCCGTTTCCTGGCTCCTGCACTCACGCAAGTGCGGAGTCTATTTTGCTGTTGAAGTTGTATTGCGTTCGTATCGATTTTTTACGGCACCAACTTTAATCCGACCGCTTGTCGAGGATTTTCGAATTTTCTCGTGCCGAACGAGATTTATTTGACTCGGTGACGGACGGACACGTGAATCGAGCTTCGAAAATGAGTGACGTCGAGGTGAGTAAATAACTTTAAAGCACTACTGCCCATGCTATTCGTAGTTAAACGTGACGCCGTCTCTCCGTCCTATCGGCGGTTGCGCGTCGCGTTTTCGGAGCGGATTCGATGTATTCTCTTTTGACAATAATTGAGGTTATGTCGCGTTGCGAATGTTTTTACTGTCATTTTTAAATGCTCACCATTTTTCTCGTCGTACCTCTCACCCTGATTATTTAATTTCTAAGACCCATGTTTACCGACCGTCTGGTTTTGTTGTTACAGGACCGCAACGGGAATTCAAAATCCCGTTCCATCTCTCCCAGCCGAAGCCGTAGCAGATCGCCTAGCGATCACAAGTCTCGCAGTCGATCACCCACTCACTCTAAGACGCGTTCTAGATCGCTTTCTCGGCCACCTAGCCGCAACGGCAGCAAATATAAGAGCCGCTCGAGGCATTCGTATTCAAGGTCACGTTCCCGGTCTCGTTCGTATTCTGGAGATCGTCGACGCAGCTACCGCAGCCACTCTCGTGGCTCAGGCTCGAGACGCAGCAGACATGTAAGTAACATATTGTCAATATTAATTTCCAACAAATTTTTACCTCCTTTGGTTTCATTTATTCAAAGAATTATTGTTTTTTATAGGAAAACCCAAAGCCTAACAAATGTCTGGGTATATTCGGCCTAAGTGTGTACACTACAGAACATCAACTCTACGATATATTTGCAAAATACGGTTCCATTGACAAAATCCTTATTATTATTGATGCTAAAGTAAGGAGTTAAACATTAATGAATTACTTGGTACAATTTTATAACTTCTAATGTTTATTTCAGAGTGGAAGGTCTCGTGGTTTTGGTTTTGCCTATTTCAAAAAGCATGAAGATGCTAAGGTAGCTAAAGAAGAATGCTCAGGCATGGAGATTGATGGCCGCAGAATTCGAGTAGATTTTTCAATTACCCAACGCCCTCATACACCAACACCTGGCATTTATATGGGGAGACCAACGTAATTATATTTTTTTTTAAAGTATTGTTGATTTGTATGCTTAGAAATTATTAATTAGTGTTTTTACATTTTAGAATGAGAGAAGAAAGGTCGTCTAGAAGAAGAGGTTATGATAGATATGAAAATAACCGTTATGATCGTGGTGATCGGTATGACCGCGGAGAACGCTATGACAGATATGACAGAGATAGAGATTATGAGTAAGTAGTTAGTCTTATAAACAAATTAAATTAATATTCTTAAATAATAATACTTTTTTGTATTACAATTTACATATACATTATGGTAATAATCAATTATTTGTTTTAGCGATTACTATGAGGGCGGTTACAGAGGTGGCGGCGGTGGCGGAGGCGGTAGAGGAGGTGGTGGTGGCGGTGGTGGTGGAGGAGGCCACTACAGAGAACGCAGATCACCATCCTACTACAAAAACAGATCACGTTACGATAGGTCACGTTCACGCTCTTATTCTCCACGTAAGTCTTAAAGATTTTTTAGTCTAAACGTTCGATATTAGTACCCTATCCGGCAATCCAGTGTTTTTTTCAGCTTATTTTAATAATTTTTGCTATCCCATTATTTTTTCTTCGTTTTCTCGGGTTTTTCTCATATAAGAATATAAGTTTAAAAAATAATCAATTACTTAATGCAGTTTTTCAGCTTTCAAAGTATTTAATCAAGATTTCTCACATATTCAATTTTTTATTCATTTCCTGAAGAACATATTCGAAGAAAAGAGAATATTTCAAACTGTCAAGATAATAATATATATAAATTGACTTGAAGACTTCTCGAACTTCTATAACTTTAGAACTTTTTTTTTAAAATTTAAAAAAAAATTATTAAAAGAAGATTCTTCAAATTACAAAAGTAGAACACATGAAGACCCATGTTCACAATATGACCCAAGGGTAGAAAATTGGTAGACACTGATGAAGATCTTGAAGTTTGTCAAGAAAATTAACAGTTTATCGCCACTAATTTAGAGGTAAATTTATAGAATGGTGTAAATTTCCTCTAAAAAAAATAACGTCCCAATAGCTTATAATAACTTAAAATTATCAAATTTTTATGTATGCATGAAAAAGAAGTTCTTTCTTAGTAATTTCCTAAAACACTTTCTATATTAGGTCTCGTTTTGATTATCTAAGTTCCCAACACTTCAGTCTACAGAGTTAATGGCGTTAATACTTGTTGTCCAATTACTATTTGAAGGGGTAATTTAGTTGGTGTTAGGTTTGAATCAGTTATGAAATTATATGACACTAAATGACTGCTAATTTCCCTTTAATTTCCCACAAACTAATCTTATATGTTTTTTTTTGGATAAGAGAAGTCAAATTATAAAAAATATGATCACACAACAGACAAATTGTACCATTAATTTGTCTTGTGATATATTTTATACAGGGTTTATTATGTACTTTAGGTGTTAATGTTTTGTAATTAACAAATTTATAGCAACAAAATAAATGATAACCTGATTAACAAGTACTGAAAACCTGTGATAAACATATATATTATGTTTGTATGTATCTATTGAAATAAAAAATTGAATGTGTTATAATCTCTTGTGGCGAAAACTCATTAATATTTTGTATTTATTATATAGAAGGTGATTTTGTTAAAGGATTAAGTGTTTCTCAGATATTTTTTTTCCTTGTCTATACATACTATTTAAAGTACCTGTTTATATCAGTACTCTAGGTATAAAAGTACTTCAATTGTAAATGTATTGATAAATAATACAAATTATCTGAGAAAGACTTAATTACTTATTATGCAATGCCCCTATATATTTTTTTTTATAAAATATTAAATGACTAATATTCTTCCAAAAATTATCAAGTAAATAATAACCAAAATCTATTATTACTATTGACACAGTAAATTTTTAGATTAAATAATGAAATTGGGTACTTAAATTGGTGTTAGTTTGTTATCGCCCTACTACCATATAAAATGTAGTATTACCCCACCCGGTTGGAGACAGTCTGTTTTACAAAGATATTTTTTATTTATTATTACATAACTTCAAATAAAATAAGATCATTTGCATAGTTATTAACTATTATTTTCTTAAGGTAATCACATATCCCGTTTTATTTGTTTCCTTATATTTTTTTGTAATACAATTATATGCTAGTATTCACTTTTACGGAATATATTTTTTAAAGTTCAAAAAATTATGTTTGTATGATATGTATGTATATTATATTACACATACATTAAAATGACAATTCGGAATCATAATAGCATAAAAATATATTCAAAATACTATTTGTAGTATTATAAAATACTACTCATTATATACCCTTATTCTATAAATGGGTCATATACAAGACTTATCTACATAGTATGTAATATATATAAAGATAGAACAAAATATTGTAATTTTATATTTAAGACTGCTGACTTTATGTCGTCTGGCAGAATGATAATTTTGATTTGG
The DNA here is from genome assembly GCA_027563435.1 of Nasonovia ribisnigri. NCBI lineage: Eukaryota > Metazoa > Arthropoda > Insecta > Hemiptera > Aphididae > Nasonovia > Nasonovia ribisnigri. The sequence goes on from JANEHU010001131.1 coordinate 261,435, forward strand.
CTCGGTGGTAGGGCAATAACAAACAAGTACACTTAAATTTATTATTTGAATATGTATATTTATATTATATAAACATTTATGATTTATATCTTATTATAATTAATAACTAAGTTCTTCGTTTTTTTTGTTTTTTTTTTGTTATCTTGAACACAGGTCGTAATAAAACCTAAATGAGCTGGAATATCATCAACGCAGGAATGTTTTGTGAAGAAATAGAATATACATAATTTTTTTATTGCCCAATTTTTTTTTTCAAACACAAAATTAATTTTTTATCTTAAATATTACCACTTTGTAACAAGACGATTAGTACTATTAAGTTAATTGACTTCATTAATAGGAACATTTTTTTTCTTTACTAATTATTACTATGTATTTGTATTTTCATTTGTTCTGCTAAGGTGCGGAAAGAGTTTAAGAAATTTTCTTTGAAGACTAGGGATAACATTGTAATGTGAAGCATTTGTCAAGTCTGAAGAAACATAAAAGGAGTGAAGATGTTTTAGTCAAACATTTTGACATTATAAATTTAGTGTTGCAATTTTAGTTTTTCACAATATTTTTAGGCTCACCCTATTTAATTGCTCCTACCTAAATTATGTTTGGTAAATTTCATCAACTTGTAAATATATAATTTTTTTTTTAATTTAAACTTGTCTGACGCTACATTATACATATGTTTAAATTAATTAATTATGTAATAAGCATACCAGATTTAAGAGTGAATAATAAAAAGTTTTCGTATTCTAAATATATTATATTACTAATTAATTTTTTTCCTAAATCATCCTAGTCTCGGGACATTCTTCATCCTGTGAGTTTTAATAACCACATGAGTGTTTTTAATACTTCGTTAAATATTTTTTTTTTTATCTTAAATAGGTTTAGATTTTATCTATGATGGAAAAAAAGATAACTTTAATGTGGATGTGTCAATGTAAATTTTTGATTTCTTTATTATTACCGCGGGTATATAGAAAATTGTTCACGCGATAGTAATACAACTTATATTTTAGTGTACAATTACTTTAACAATTTGACTAAGTTCTAAAGAATGTATAATATAATTTATAGAAGATTAAACAAAATGTTCATATAAAAGTAATATATTAGAATGAAGTTAATATAATTAATGTATTTTTCTTTGTTCATTCAGTAATTTACACATGATAATATGTTCTTTGCACTATGATTTAAATAATTTGAACTCTCAGCTTATCTTCAAATTACATACTGTTTAAAATTCTAGGGTGTTTGTCAAACTGATTTAACTAAGCAAATTATAGAACCATATGACAATTATTTTTAAAAATATATATCAAGCTTATACTGCATTCCTGGAAAAATTGTTTTTTGGTTTTTTATCAAAAGACCAAAATCCATAAATCTAAGAAGTCTAAGAAGTTACTTAACAGATATATATATGGTATTTAACACTGCTGAATACCATTATAAATGTGCTGCCAGTATTCAATTAATTGCAATCTTTGGATTGACCTTTCTTACAATTGATAATAGAATATATGACCTATAAATCTAAGGCAGTTAATTTATAATTGGTGTTTAATACTTCAGATTAAGACATGTGTCAACACAATTTTCAGTCCCATCAGTATGTTTTCCTTGAATGTAAGTGTAATTACAAAACCAGTAAGGAATTAAATAAGTAATAACCATACACATAATTTACAACTGAAAAATATATAATTTATTGATCAGTAAAACGGAAAATAAATACATGCAATTAATCTTTTAACTTAATGTTGAATTTTGATTTCTACCATATTAAAATTAGAATAGAAGTAAACAGTTATTACAAAATAAAACATTTGTAAATTAAATTATAACATTAAATAATCATAAGTAGTTCAGGTTAAATAAATATAAGAGTAAATAAAGGAAATTAATTAAATATTGAAGGAACTTTAACCATACTGACAAAAAAGGCTATTTGGCGGTTAAAAAAAACTGTAAACAACTATTTAACACTTACAAACTATTTTAAAACAAATGTAAATGTCAGGAGTTGCCAAAATGTTTGAATCTCTATAACCGTGTATGGTCCAATTGGTATCTTTTGATGTAGCAACTGACCAGTTTTAAAGTTTGGTGTATAAAATAAAGCAGTTATGATTATACAAAACAAGGCCACCCTAATAGTATTTACAACACAATATTACATATTATACAACAATCATACATCAATAATGGTTAGGTAACAAATATTTCTTCTTAAATAATATATAAAATAATATTGACTTTGTACCACGTCGATACAATTTTCAATTAATATAATTATTGTAAATGCAAAAATTGATACTTTGAAGAGTGAAGGGGATTTAAAATTGTTTTCAGAACATAAATGCTTACATGTTATGATAGTTTGTAGTAAGTTATAACGCTAGAAATCTTTTAGGTACTTGCAAACAGCAAAAACCTTTGACACCCAAAACATACTAAATTATCACATTAAATGTATGTTTACTCCCTCAATATCAGCCTGACATTTTCATAGCAAATCGATTTTTTTAAATTCCAATTTATGTAGGTTTTCACTGTTAAATATAATATTCAATGACCTTGATCAATGTTTTAATTACAAATAAAGATATTATGTAGCACATTTTGGAAACCTAATGCTCTATTACCAAAGTATTAAAATATATAGGACTAAATAATTTTTGGTCAATGTTTATCTGTTAATTAGATTATATAACAGATTAAGATCATTTAGATGAATACTTAATGGGTGTATTCAATTACGTTACTGCTGGCGTGTCTGTAATGTTCAAAATCAAGTTTTGTAGATCTTTTTGGGCTTCACTCGTGGAAACTTGAGTGAAAAAGTCATCTTCATTTTCTTTGATGACATAAGGTGTACTATCGAACTGATAGTGTATACCTAACACAATATTGAATGCTGACACGTCATACCCATGACAACTTGAATATCTGTACTGTGGTTTCTTATCGTATCTACACCCTTTGGTCTGGGCCCCTGTGAAACAAATAATGATCAAAACATTGTCAGTGTCAGCAATAGCCATCAAATTTTTCTTCTCCTGGCACATACGACATACCTATGGGTGATATGCATTCACTGATGAGGGCACATTGAATCCACGGCAACATGATGTCTTGATGCATGTCAAGAGTGTTGTACACAATCAGTTTGTTGACTAGGACTAGGGGAAGGAAGAAAAAATTGTCTGCAGGTGTTCGAAAATAATCAAACATTTTTGGGTGTGTGAGCGTTGTTGTGGCCATTCTTGTTTCCCAGCCGACTATTGATTTGTTGCTGTAGAGCGTGAAAAGTTTTGAAACATTAGGAGATATTATCCGAACATTTGGATCGAGAAACATCACGGCACCAGCACGATTCAATGCATCCTAAATGTATAGTTAAAATTAGTAACATTTTTCTTGAACACCGTGATTCCATACTTAAAAATATTAAAATTACGTGTATACCTGTAACACAAGAGGCCGATACGCTTTGATATGTGTACGGGTTACGTGAGATGGAAATTTTGATAGATCAAAATCAATAATTGTGCAACGAGTGTTGTTACTACAAAATGTATGCATCTACAAAATATATATTAATTTTGTTAAAAATAGTAAAAAAAATTTAACTTAAAAATTATATGGAGCACATAAATTGAGTCTTACCAGGATGAGTTGGTAATCAGATATTCCCAGATTGTATACAAGTATTGCATGGTCAGGCAAGTACTTGGCCACACATGTCATGAGCCCAATAGCTTGGCTGTGTTCGCCGTCCAACACGTATGTGACTACAATGGGTAGCGTAGTGTTCTTCCAAGAAGAGTCTGGGTAAATGGCTGGTTTGGCAACAAATCCCAGTGCATACAGATAGTCTTCGTTGACCACCAATTCTTTTTGCTCAGCTACCTTCAAATTGTCCTGGAAAGAAAACGAAACGCTGGTGTTTAGAAACGACACTCACCGGACCCCGCGACGGGTTCTATTACTTTGAAGTTTTTGAAGTTGTTAATCTGCTTGTGCGTTTCAGTGACCAAGGTCTCGATGGCCGGCCGGCTCAGACTGTTTTGAAACATTAAAAACAAAATGCTAAACGAAAAGACTGCTATAAAGCAGAAAAGCATGTATCGCGATCGCAGCCTCATGTATTGTAACTTAAACATAGGGCTGTATAAGTTGTCGACACAGGTTTGGGTGAGTAAAACGCACAATACGAGTCGAACTCCAACTGTTTTGCGACCACGTCCTGCGTTGGGATAAATATTAAATAATATACCTATAACTCAGATCTTGCGGATGTTTTATACAACAATTTATTGTTGTACAGTAATTAATAATAAATATTATGGAGGTACACTAATTTATTTTAGTTTGTACGCCGAGTGCCGACGCCCGACGGGCGACCGTAAATTGTTATCATAATTAGAGAAGATTCGTTGATAAGCTTTATCACTTTCCAATATCTCCATAGTGGTATAAAAATATAAAATACGCCTTGGTAAATATGTTTCGGTCGCGGTATATAATAATGGCTATAGCTGATAAGAAAAGCGCGGTTTGCATACATTGAACATGACGTGTTGATTCGAATTCAAATGCAAACGGCCAGGATGCAGGGGCGTCATTTGGAATAAAATCATGGAGCAGTGTCAGTAGTGACTAGTGGCTGGTGAGTACATATTCTATAGATACTTTAATTAGCTTCTACAGTAATTATTTATAACTAAATGTAATAAATTATGACGGCGTAGTGCGTACTTACAAAAGTACAGACTGCTACAGTGGTTAAAGATGGCATGGCATATATTATAGTGAACCCAGTTTCTATATAATGATATAACATATACCAAATAATGCCTATAATACCATATAATACGACGTTTATTCTCTCTGGCTCCCTCTGTCCATCCAGCGATGACATATTTTAATATTTACATGTTACTTACGATATAAATTGTCGGGTGGCAGTTTCACTGAATCGGTGACCGTCGTCCAAATTACTACAACAAGCACGTACCTGAGGGGTGGCCTGGGGTGGCTTGGCCTATTATAAATAACCTATTATATGTATATCGTTAAAAACTCAAAGCTCAAATAACCGAGTAAAAAAAGTTAAGCCATATTCAAAAATTTCTATTATGATATTTATTATTATTACTAATTATCTTTAACGTTGTGTTCTCACGACGACTACAAATAACAAATATGAACATAACAGCTTGTAATTCATCGCATCAGATTCAATTCGATTTTCCAACAGCATCGTCTGATTGCCAGAACTCGGAATAGAAATCTTTCATCGATACTCGTCGTATTCTTTGTGTTAATATAGGACACAATGCATCTATAATCAATATTATGAACCTGCATTCCTATTTCTTTTGTTCAGCATTTCCCATCCTGGTATCATTGCTTGGTTAGCGATGGTTAGCTTGGTTCCACTATAGTTATTATGCGTTTTATGCGCAATAATATATGTAATACCTACCTAGGTTAGGTTAGCCGATTTACAATCGCCGATTTCCTACTATAATCAACTATAACAAATAATGCTATGTTTCTTCATAATCTCAAATCAGAATGAAAAAATAGCTTTATCGGAGCATTCAGAATCTAAAATTATATCAAAAACAGTATAAACATTATACTTATAAATTAAATTAGTGCCTATTTGCCGGCGAGGGAGAGTAAATGTTTGGCCATGAAAATGCCACCCTATAATTGTGTAATCCTAGCTACCTGCCTGTTTCTTAGTCTACGAGCGTGACTTATCTATATGTATATATTTTAATCAATGATTATACTTAGTATAATTTATACAAAATATTAAATAATTTTATTTAGATTCGGTCCGTATGTTGTTTGAATTTGGCAAATTCGCATACGCAATACTATCCTGTTTGTACGGGTTGATTATGGACATCCGGTCAATTAGTCGTCAACAATAGGTCTTAAGGTCAATTTACTACGAAATATAATTGACTTCACACATGAGATAAATATTCACTGTAGTCTGTAACTCGTAAATATATTATACTATTTGTTCTGAAATCATCTTATAGTAATCTGTAATGATATTGATGTATGAATATAGTAATGATTATAGTAATGGTATACAATATATGAATTATGATTTATGACTTATGGGGATAACCGCGGTATAAGACTGACGTACATGGTCTGTTAATTTTTAAGATAATATAAGCTTAATTTTAAATTGTGCTTAACTTAACTGTATTATCGTGATCACGGATCTGAAGTACTAAAGTACCTACCTACCTTACTAAAGAGTTGACCAAATATTAACCATATACATTTAATGATGTAACAACTGCTTATATCTGGTGGTTTAATCATTTCTCAGGGTTTTACTTCAAATATAATATACTATAACAATTAACAAGACAAGTGATAACGAAATATTTATTATGTATGATTAAAATGCTTAAAATGTTTACAACAAATGTAGGTATACCTACATAATATAAAGCCCTGCTGCTTATGAGTGTGCGCGAATAGTGCGATTATATAAATGAATTGCTTTTTGTTGAGAATAATCGTTTAATACTATTTTTAGTGGTTATTAAAATTAAATAAATATCCCGATTGCGTCCGATATAACTACATATTTGGATATAAATATAATTTATTATCGTACCTATTTAGAGTTCACACGATCACAAATATTCGGCCAATATTTTGTGATTATTTAGTAGACACTTATATGACGATGATTCTGTTTTTCCACCTGAAATATGGGGTACTTGTAGTTCTAGTATGTATTTGACAATGAATGCGCTTGAAAGTTTTCATTTGAAATTCAATTTATTTTATACTGTACATCCAAGTATATTCCATTTTTTGGAAATTTTAAAACAATGCTAAACAGATTCTAAAATAATAATGCAATCAAGAGATTGTACTTTTAGGCTCAGTGGTGTATTTAAGGGGGATTCAAGGTAATCAACCCCCTCCCCCTAGAGTGTATATAATATGAAAAAGTTTTCGGAATCCTAACTTAAGGCCTCTAACTTTAAAGGCGGGCTTACTGGATACAGGGCTACTCTCCCCTCCTCCAAAGACAAAAACCTAAATACCGACAATTTTCAACTTTACATAAAAGCTAAAACATGGCTAAATATATTCTTATATACATTGTATTTTAAAGTGCCCCTACACGAGACGTTTTGCCGGAAGGTTTATGTCCGGGCACGTCAGCCTTCAGGCTAAACTGATTGTGTATGGTTAATAAAGCCAGAAGGTTTTGTCTGAACCCCCTTACCTTCGAACAATCTGTGGTCATTTGATTTTTTGTTGCATATTTCTTGAAGGTTTCGACAACACGTGTATAAATAATAACAATACTGATCCAAACCTTTCGACTACAATCCAGCAGAACTAATTACTATAAGAGTAAATTACCGATATGATGCATTGATGCCGTGCCTGTTGAAATTTGTAAGTCTGTGAGCGGCGATGAATATAGCAATACCTACTTGGCTAATTGAATAATAACTAATAATACACATATAATATTGTGTAATTTTTCGAATAGTTCCATTGGTCATTTTTATTTATATAAAAACCCAAACAATTCTTTGCATGCAGATGTGATATGGTTATTAGCCCGTTGAGGACTTAAATAATATTGCTGTTCATAGGCGTGCGCAGGACTTAGTGGTAGGTGTTGCTAAAAATTATAGGTATTTAATAAGTCAATACACATTATTTATTTGATTAATACAAAAATGTCATTTATTTAATACATATTATTTATTATAATGGTAGACGTCTTTCCCCGGGAACTAATATTTTAAACTCTTCAATGACATCATTGTAGTCAATTTTAGTCAATAGGTCTTGTTCTACAAATAATAACAGTAAAGAATCAAGTCTATCCTGTTTCATTGTATTCCGCAACTTTGACTTCACTAACGAAAGTTTTGAGAATGATCTCTCACTAGAACAGCTAGTGACTGGAATAACTAAAAATGTTTTTAAAATATCAAAGAAATTAGTAAATATATTTAGTCTATCTAACTTAAGTAACCATTCTATCCAATTTTCTATAGATTCAGAAGAAGTCTTTTCAGGAGTATCTGGAAGTTCTTTTAGTAATTTGATTTCTGTTTTAAAACAATCAGAATTTACTTTAAGTTTTTCTTGAAGTAATTGTATATCATTCTCTGTAGGAATCAGTTGAAGAGTATTACCTACTGCTGAAATAATACCTAATGTTTCCTGAGAAAATCGAGTATTTAGTCCATTTATCATGTCATCTAATGCTACATAATAACAATTTATCTTAATTTCATGTTCTTTTGTCTGATGAAATGTTTGAGTTTTATTATCATCCAAAAAACAAGATATTTTACGTTTTCTCACTTCAGGAATTATTATATTATTTTGTGAGCAAAGTTGAACTGTATCTTGATATATATTATTAAATAATTCATCTTCAGATCTAAACTTTTGAATGTTTGCTTTTAATGATGTAACTAAAGATACCGCTGTTAAAAGGTTAATACTTTTTGACTGTAGGCTACTACTTACTTTCACAATTATCATAAGAATTGAGTGCATCATATTTAATGAAAAAATAAAATCAAATGATTTCATTTGCATTAAAATACCACGAGCTTTAGCTCTAGCTTCTGATACAGTTGTCTCTTTATATATTTCTTCGAGAGCAAGTATTAAAGCAGAATAATTGGACTTGACAGCTGATACAGCTTCATGTCTGCATGCCCATCTAGTTGTCGACAAGGATTTAAGTGAGCATAGTTTTATATTAATTTTGGTTGCAAATTTTTCTAATACAGCATGCCTTGTACAAGACCCTTCTAAGAAAGAATAAATTAGTTGTACTGTACCAAAAAAATCAAATAATACTACATTTTTTCTTCCGATTGAGTCTACTTAGACTAAATTCAGGCAGTGTGCATAGCAATGTACATAAAATATATTTTCATTTTTTTCCTTACACTTCATTTGAACACCATTATGACAACCAGACATACTAAAATAACTTTTGTAAAATATTTCAAAATAATATATTAATAAATTTAATTTGTAATGTTTCTTATTTTGTAAATTTTAACTACTAAGTATTAACTATTGTTGGTTAGAAAAATAAAAATTGTGAGTGTTTGCAGCCCGCAGGTGTTGCTATAGCATACCCTGCAACACCCGTGCGCACGCCTATGGCTGTTAGTATTTGGGCACTGGTATTGAGTGTATCAAAGGTGTCGTTTATCCATGCAAAAGTGTAGATATGTGTATTGCTATATATACAAAAATTGTTTCCCTTTTAGATTGTGAGCGGAGCGATGAATGTATTGATTTTACAATGATGTGTGTTTTTTTTATTTATTTTTTTTTGTGTGTCTGTCATCACGTGTTGGGACAGTAAAAGTGCTTAGATTTTCTTCAATAGTACCTTTTCTGATAGGAAAGTGAATCTAGTTGGTACTCAAAAGTCAAAATTTCCCAGTAGTTTTCATGAGCGCCTGTGAAAAACAAATGAAAAATTATGGGAAAAACGGGAATTTTTACGGAAAATCAATTTTCGACAAAATCGATTTTGGTTTTTGGTATAACTCTAAAAGAAATGACCGTAGATACATGAATTTTGACTGAATGTTTATATTAGCATTTTATATACATGATACAATTTTCAAAATATTTTGACTTATTTTGAGCTGTTTAAGGACATTTTCAGTTTCCAATTTTTTTAGTTTTTTTTTTCTATAAATGTCAATAACATTTTATTTATTGGATAAAAATCTTGAAAATTTAATAGTAGGCTTCTAATATATTGTTACAATAATATATGAAAAATATTAAAAATCCGTAGTCACAAATTTTTTTTATAAGTATTTAAAGTTAAAATTTTGATAAAATACGTAAAAATGACGAAAATTTATTTTGAGTAGAAATTCATAAAAATTTTTCTTTTTATATCTAAGGTTTGAAAATGTAATACAAGATATTTCATAAGTTTGCCTAACTTTATCAATAAAAAACTGTTTATAGCAAGTCAAAATAAATTTTTATGAGCATTTTAAGTTCAAATTTATCCAAGATTGGATATTCAGTTGATATCTTATGTAACGATTTTCTTATTTTGCTGTATTTCAAAAAAGAATAACTGTAGATACTTGAAATTTATATCACATGTTTATTTTATCATTTCCTATACTTGATAAAATTTTCAAAATATTTAGACTCATTTAGTGCTGTTTACAGACCATTTCAATTTTCAATTTTTTTAGTTTTTTTTTATATAAATACCAATAAATTTTTATTTGTTGGGCCAAAAATAATGAAAATTTAATACAAGGCTCCTGATATATTGTTACAATAGCAATTGAAAAATATTAAAAATACATATGCACACATTTTTTTTATAAGCATTTAAAGTTCGAATTTTGACAAAATTCATCAAAATCTCGAAAATTATCAATCATTGTAATTAAACAATTATAAAATGGTCAGTTTCTATAACTAAGAATTTCGAGCGAGGCGAGACAATTTTTATGGTGATTTAATTTTTAAATGGTGGGTGGCCTAGATAAATTTCAATATCCCAGCCTAGTTTTTAGTGTTCACTTCGCCCCTGTGACTTCATTTGTAGACTTACAAAAAATGGTTGACATTTTTTTAATCTTTTGTATGTAGATATGTAGATGTTTGATAAAATATATGTATTTTGAACATCATAATATTACATTATTACGTAATAATGTTCAAACAATTTAATATATATGAATAAATATAATACTAGAACATATAATACATATAATATTTATTGCAACAATAATTACAGGTATAATTACATAACAAAAGTAAAAAACCTGTAGGTATACTATAGTTTAATAATACATACAGTATAAAAAAAGCCAAATAATTGTTATGACACTTGTCATATTAAAATACATAAAAGAAAATGAAATATGAAAAAATTGTATTGATACATCAAAAAGTATGATCAATAATATTTTAAAAAGAAAAAACAATTTATTGATTAATCGTTATTTATTACAAATCACTTATTTGCATTAAAGATGAAAAAAAAATAATATTTTATAACTTGATAAATGATAATTTGGAAAAAAGAAAAAAAAATATACATGCAAAAACAAAATAGTTTATAGGCATTTGAATGCAAAATGCAAAAAAAAATGAAATACATTTTTAATTTGGAAAAAAAAATAGGTCGGAAAAAGGAAATATATATATATATATATATATTATATGCAAAAACAAAATAGTTTATAGGCATTTGAATGCAAAATGCAAAAAATAATTATACATTTATAATTTGGAAAAAAATAGGTCCGAAAGGTAAAAAAAAATATTATATGAAAAAGACAAAATATTATGTTATATTCATAGGCGGTATTTGCTTTTTGCATGAAAAATGCAAAAAAAAAATTGAAATAAATTAATGCCTATTTTTAGATTTTCTGAAATTTTAAGCTTGGTTCTAATATTACTGAAGTTTCGACAGTAGCAAATTTTATGTTTGACCGTTAGAATTTATCCGCATGTTTGCATAAGCCTGTTGGTCCCGGTCGTAATGTGTCTGTGAGTGAACCATAATGTGAATCGTTAATGTATTTAGGAATACTACTGTCGTCTGGAAATAATATTATATGGAGGTGATAGCTTCATTTTGATGGATGATGAGTTGCTCCAAGAGGTGTGGTCCAGTTTTTTTTGAGAATATTTATACGTGTCATGGATACTTTTCGAAGTTCATACAAATGCGTCCTGCATTTACACTATATACGCATTTACTACAACGAATCAAAGTGCATCTGGTGTTGAATATGATTCTTAAGATTTTACAAGGTTTCCACAGTGTGTATTGGAGAATTATTAATTTTTATAACTAGTGCAATATACTTTTTGGTGTGTGAAAATATTATGCTCTGAGACTTTGGTGTAGAGAAAAGGTATATCCAGTAATAGCTGACTATTTTACAAGCGATAATAATGTATTTTGAAGTAGATGTTGTATGTCGTTTGTGTATTTCCCGAAGCACTAAATGTTTAAATCATCGGCATATAGGGAGGATTTTACGGGGAATTTGATTAAATCACATAGGTCGTTAATTGGCGATGAAAAAAGATAAAAAATGTAGTGTTATAACTTATAAGCATGCTAAAAAGATTAACATTAATATTATGAAATAGTTAAATAAAAAATGAATAATAGTAGCTAGAAAAAATACTACTTATACGTTTTAAAATTAATAATTATGCGTAATACCTAACTAATAATATACAAGCTAAAACTAAAAACTTCCAAAAAAGTCAAAAATATAAAAATTAAGATAGTAATGAATAGAAAAGATATAAACTTATAAAAAATATTACTTATACGTTTTAAAATACCTATAATAATTATAATAACCAATAATATGCTACCTAAAACTAAAAATATTACAAAAACGTTGAAAATTCCATATGAAAGAACTCAAATTATATTCAAGCTATGAGTTATATTAAATATATTATTATGATATAACTCCAGACTAAGTCACTTCAATAATTCAATGTATATGTAAGGCTCAGGGTTCGTGTTAGCTGCACGTGTTTAAGAAAAATCTTTATACTATTATTAGATGTTCCCTTTCAAACCTATATACATAAAGTAAAATGTTTATGCTTATATAATATAGTACATTAATTTAATAATAAATACGACGTGTGTACTGTGTAAATGATGATATACAAGTTTATGCGAGTATTTATGCGTCAAATACGAGTGATCTTCGCCAAGTAGACTGTGATAAAAGTACGAGTATATAATCATTATAACTGCATCAGGTATTCAGGTGCAATCTTATCACTGTACTTCAGTCTTGTATATTATGTATACCTATACCGAGACGCTATTATTTTTATATTGTTCTATAGCTACTGCAACACCATAATATGGAACGAAGAGCCGTCGAGCAGATTGTATTTTCTCGAAAAAAAAATCGTATTTTTTCTTTTTATTGTGGTGTCTGTGTGTTTCATTTTAAAGATAACACGATACATACTTAAATTCGAAAGTAGATTACTGTATTGAGGTTCATTCCTTTGCCCAACGTTCTCAACGGTTACCTGCAGCAGTTTATCTTTAACGCAGGTATATATTATTGCGTGCCCACTATATGGACGACACGTCTGTCACTGAACATTTTTGTGTTCAGGTTGGCTTGTCTTCCACCGACGACGAAAGCCTCGCATTGTCTATCTGTCTGTCTATCTGTCTGTCTGTCTGTCTGTCTGTCTTCCAGTGTGATCTACCTGAACACCGGGGGTCGATCGTCACCCCGGTGGTGAGCTTGTCCGCGACCGCTTATTCGTCCACCCCGAAGGTATGGCTTATTTCGCGGCTACCCTGTATATCTACAGGACGTTCCCCTATCCGCAACCTGGGGACGCGCCCGATGTCATGCTCATGCACACGGGAATGAATCCGTTTATATTTTGTTTTTGTCGTTGCATTTTTTAGATTGGGTTTGAAGAGATTATTACTAATGCTAGAAAAATCACAAATACTAAATAATAATAATTATGAAATTATTTCATACCAGTTGCGTGCGGTGAACAATTTTAATTAAAGAAGCCAAATAAATTTAATCCTTCCACCCATCCACCGACTTATAGCAGGATATATACCAAAAACAAAAGTTCATAATTTAGAAGCAATATATTTTATAAATCTACCACCACCACCCCAAAAATCAATGGAGCCACGGCTCAAAAAAACTGCGTCGCCACGCCTGTTTCATACAATTTAAATAACTGTTATATACTTATATCAACTTAACTAACTCAGGTTTTACCGTTGTACCATAGAATGGTATGAATAGGTTTGTGATGCAGGTAATTATCTTAAAACTAATCTAAATATATTGAAAATATGTAATTGGATTTATACACAAAAATAAATAATTAATTAATAAATAAGTAATAGTAGTATTAATATAATACGTATTGACAAAAAGCTTTAAGTTCCAACGTATAATGTTTTATGTAATATTGACATACCTATTAAAGATCCTTAGCGATTCTGATCGGAGCGGAATGTATTGATTTTACAATAATGTGTGTTTTTTTATTTTTATTAAATTTTAATATTTTTATTTTTGTCTGTGTACACGATAAGTGGTCGAAATAATGCTTCAATTTTAAACTTCAGTATCTTGTTCGACGGGAAAGTAAATCTATAGTTGGTGCATTGGGGTAGGTCAAAATTTAAAATTCCAAATAATTTTCAAAAGCGCTTAGAAAAACAGAAAACAAATTAAGGAAAGACGGGAATATGTAAAATATTTTGATTCGTTTATAACTGTTTACGGATAATTTCAAGATTCAATTTTATTTGTTTTTTTTTTCTATAAATATCAATAAAATTTTATTTTTTGACCCAAAAAGTGTGAAAATATAGTATAAGGTTCCTGATATATTGTTACTATAGCAGTTGAAAAATATTAAAAATGACATTTTATTTTTTTTTATAGCATTAAAGTTCGAATTTCGACAACATTTATCAAATTGAAAATGAAATAATTATTTTGTAGGCAAAAACTTATAACATTTTTAACTAATATAGCTAAGGATTGAAAATTTAAAACAAAGTTTCACGTAAATAGGTCATTTTATATTAACTACTTTATTCACAATAATATCATGAAATATACTTGATTATATCATAGGCTAACTGACCGCCTTCGCTCAGAGTCTTTTTGTTTGAATATCCAATTGCGTAAAAAATTTAACTTAATAAACTTATATTTAAGATTTAAATACGTAAAAAAAATGATAATGCGTATATTTAATATTTTTTTATCTGTTGTAGAACCTTGTATAGATATTGAATTTTCAAACTTTTTTAGGAACAAATAAAATTTTTTTGTACATTAATAGAAAAAAACTAAAAGAATTTTTTTAATATTTATAAATAGCTCAAGAGTTATATTGAAAACTGTATTTGTCTTGAAAAAACCAATATACATTTTTTGGTAAACAATTTAAGTCTTCAATTATTATTCATTTTTTTATTTTTTTGATATAAAAACCAAAAAATATACTATAAAAACAAACATAATTTTAAAACCAAAACATTCATCGCTCCGATGAAAATCTAACATATTGATTTTAATTTTTTCAATAATGTGACTATATATAATATCGATTAAAATGAGGGATTACCGTGAATCGTAGCTTTTCTACAGAAAGCACATTCATGATATCCGTTGTATTCTTCGTTCCACATTTAATACTGTTGATTGTCTGACTAGTTATTTCCAAACTTAAATTAATTCGAACTGTAATCGCGCATTAGGAAAATATATACACAAATTAATTAACTATTATTGTTATAAAATGACACGAAAATAAATAAAAAATAAATACAATTTTGTCCGGAAAAAATGATTGCTGAGAAATCAAAACTATACTGACGAAAAAAATTCACAATCGAACAAAAATAGTAATATAAACACAGTATAAACATTACATCTCCTGGACAACGAAGAAGACACGTATGAGTGTTATAGCCATAATATTATTGTGAGTTATTATTTTGCTTGATTTCTACAATTTTCACACTTTTTATTTGAACGTATTGTTCTGACGGGTCTTAATACGTATTTTTTAGTAAACGTTAATTTGAATTGTTTTTAGATTGTTGTTTTCAATATCAATATTTTAAATACACACAACATTGAGAGTTAATACCATAGAATATTTAATTTAATTATATAAGATATAAAATATAAAGTTTATTATTTTATTTATTTTGTGGCTATAGATGCTGTCTACAGACATTGGTTTCGAATTTAATTATTTAAAGATTTTAAATTGTTCTTGTATAATACTATAATTTTTATTGACTAAATACCCACCACGAAAACTTTTCTATTATAATGTGACCTATATTTATTTAATAGTATTATTAAAAACTTCATGTTTGTAATCATATTCGTAAATTATATTTTATTATATTTTTAAATTTAAAAACTTTTATATTATATAAATTATTAATTTTGACAAATACTTCTATGCATTTGTTTTATATTTGTATTTTTTGAAATTTGAATTATTAATTTTATTTTCACATTGGTCTCCTTGATGGATAATAAATATTATTTATACTGGCATTGGCATACAACTAAAATATAAAATAATCACCTATTGGTGATAGACACTGACTTACTAAAATCGTTATTTTTACTTTCAATATTTAATATTATAACTTAATTAGGTAAGGAAACATTTGAAGTTAAAAGATTAAAAAAAAAAAAGTAAGGCACCAGTTTGTATTTGCGTTATTTTTTATCTGTTATATGAACGAATTTAAGACCTTGTAAAATTATTAAAATCTTGTATGAATTGTCAAGATTTTTAATTATAAATAAAATATTATTAAAATGGAAAAAATCCTTATATAATCCAACCCATTTATATATTTATAGATATACCTAGTTCAAATAAGATCCGAAATATTTTTAAAACTGTATCTATTATGTTTGGAAAAATCTATTAAAAATATTTAAATAAAAATAAAAATGCATGTCTCTACAATTAATTGTTCATTTTGAAATTTTCTTGATATGTAAAAACTAAAAAATGTATTTTATAAATACATATCATTGTAAAACCAATACATTCATCGCTCTTCTGAGAATCTAATTTATTGGTTTTTAACAATGATCGGTACTATGCGAATAGTGAGATATTACCACCGAACGTAAGTCTTCTGAAAACACATTCATGATATCCGGAGTTGTAGCTACTCGTAGTTTCACATGTATGGTAAACTGTGGTTTCTCTTTCAAATAATTTTAACTGTTTTAAAATTTCATTTTATTAAAAAATGTATACGCACATTATTGAACTGTTATAAATTTATAATATTGTTATAAAGTGACACTAAAAACACTTTTTTGTACGGGAAAATAATTCGTACGAAATTAAAACAATACTGACGACGAAAAATCTCAATCGGAGGAACGTAGGTATAAACATATTATAATATAGAATATCTCCTAGCCAACGGAAAAAAAGCATATGAAGTTTGTAGCCGTTTTATTTCCAAAAAAAATGTAGGTACTATGCATAGTGCGTATATGCACATTAAGTCTGTAATTTAAAGTTACTTATTAAGTTTTTATTTTAAACGTGATAGCACATTGATCTTATTACAATTGATATTTGTTTTTATTAATCATATAGTTTTCCAATCATAATGAGAGAAACAATGTCCTTAAACTATTAACGATTCAAAGCTTATCAGTTTTCAGGTCAGTGCAGGGGGTGGACGTATAACAGGCAACTAGAAAATAACATATAAATGTAAAATGATACACAGTTACAACCGTTACACATTCAATCTCCAATATAATATCATCATGAATTTGATGGAAAATTTACTTTTTTTATAATAATTTTAATCTCAAAATTAATAATATGTTTTTAAAACAGTACAACTTTAAGCTTTTTTAAAAAAAAAATTTTAATGAATAAATAGTTATAACTTATAGTACCTACTATAGGGTGTGGATTTTGAAGCGATAGAACTAATAAAAAAATCACCTTCAAATTGTCAAGTTGTTTATTTATTATGATTTTTTAAAATGTCAAACATTTTGAATAATTTAAAAAAATTAACTACCTAGCTTCAATAAACGTTCTTAAAATCAACACTTTTTCAAAAACTAGATTTACAAATTGGCTATTTTTAATTTATCAGTATTAAAAGATCAAAATCAAAAATGTTATAGCATGTGTGTAACGTAGCTTCTGTGAATGAGATGAAAAATAATTTATTAGAATAAAATTTATTGAATATAGATTGTAATTTTTTATTTAATAGTTAAAATTAATTTATGTCAGACTTGTTTTATATAGATAGACTGA
The DNA here is from genome assembly GCA_027563435.1 of Nasonovia ribisnigri. NCBI lineage: Eukaryota > Metazoa > Arthropoda > Insecta > Hemiptera > Aphididae > Nasonovia > Nasonovia ribisnigri. Next base: position 279,366 of record JANEHU010001131.1, read on the forward strand.
TGTGATTTTATTACAATCTATACTTTCTGCGTAAATGACAGTCTATGCGTGCGTATACAACAGCCGTTATGTTGAAAAAAGGAAATAAGTAGGTGCCTATACGTAAATATTTTTATACAACAGTATTGTAATCAACATAATTATCATGTTAAATAATAACACGATAATAATAAAAAATTTCTGTTAATATCTGTTATATCAAGTTCTTAGGATTGAAAAACAGAATGAACCATATAGTTTTTAGTATAATTTTATAATTATTTCAGACTAACACAAATATCATACAATATAATATAATTATTGGAATTATGTGACGGTTAGTAATTATTTTCAAATTTTAAATAATAATGCATTGCAACATGTTTAACATGCATTACAAAATATATGTACTATTCTTTTTCTTGCCCCGTATATTTATATTTGTCCAATGCTAATTCAATAAAACTAGATTTTATTTTATTTTATTTGTCTTTTTGCAGTATAAGTAATATTAAGGCAGGATTTAATGTGTAATTGTTTAAAAATGTACGGTATAATTTTTTATTTTTTCCCTCTCTCTATGTATTAATATAAGTTACAATATTTTATTTTTACTAACATTTTAATGTTTACTGTAAATACAGTTAATTATTATAGTGGCTTGGCGCGGCGCAGAGGCTGGAACCAACACGCTACGTGACCGAGAGTAAGTAACGGCCGCAAATCTCGGATGGGTGACCACCCTGGTTCGTAGTGTGCAAAAACCTTGCCACACATACAAGTTTTCCAAACCAACTTAACCAACCACGGTATTCAACAGTACCAATAGTTCCAATCCCACCGTAAACCAACCATACCAACATTACAGACTAATGACTACAGTTGTCGAACCCTTAAACTAGGTAATAATAAAAAAAAAGAAGTTCAATATTATAATTGTGTTTCTTTTAATAATAAATAATAATATAACATAAAGGTTATCAAACAGATAATTTTTAGAGACCTATTGTCGAAGTTCGTTTGTATATACCTACCTACCTACACACCCCCATCCACGTGGATAACGTACAGTAGAAATAAAAACCATAAACAAAAGTCTACACATATTTAAAAACATCACAATAGTACACACAATACTGCTACACACAAAAATATGAGCGGCGTACAACAAATTAATTTTACTGCCAAATAAATTGTTCGAGCAATATACGTCACGCGCAAAAAGCTCGATTATTCGGGTGGAGGGAGGGCGATTTCGTTACAGACATTCTCACATGTTATCGTATGAAATCGCGGTCGACGCAAACGATTCCCATCGAGCGCACATTTAATAAAATATAATTGTATATCACACACCGGTAGTCGGTATGTGCGCGTACAACGTGCTCGCTCGCCTGACCGCAGCGGACATGCGTAAAGCATAGTGTTTTAACCAGTGGCCGGGATAGAGTCGGACACCCTATTCTCGATAGGTATTCGTTACATCGCTATGCGTGTTGTTATTCTGTTATTGTTAATATTGTTAACACGATGCGCGGACCTAACGTAACCTGCGCAGCTACCAGTGAACGGAATAACAATTATTTCACGTGGTAATGATAATGTCATTATAATACTTAATAACAACAATAATATTATACTATAGGTACATCAGACCGATACCGACGACGAGTACGCGCGGTCACGTATTATACTACCGCAGTTTTTATACCGGGCTCGCTGCGACAGTGTGTATAATAATAATACAGCCCGTCGTCATGCGTCGCAAACTTCGAATTCGGCCGTGGTCCGCCATCTCGAAGTTTGTCGTCACCGCCGTCGTCGCGTTGTTCGCCGCCCTTTGCTGCTGCGGCTGTTCGGCGCGTACCAACGCCGAAGACAACGTCGACGACGGGGCACTGTACCTGTCGCCCATGATACGTGACGGTCGGATCGACGAGGCGCGAGCCGCGTGCAAAGTACGTCTGGACAACAGCACGGCGGCGGTGGACAGTTGCGCCGGTTACTTGACCGTGGACGAGGCGCTCCTGTCCAACTTGTTCTTCTGGTTCTTCCCCGCAACGAACGGGTCCAGCGGCGCGCCCGTCGTGCTGTGGCTGCAGGGGGGACCGGGCGCGCCCAGCCTGTACTCGGTGTTCAACGAGCACGGCCCGTTCACGGTGGACGCGGCTGGCGTCCTGGTGCCGCGCCGGCACGCGTGGACGTCCACGCACTCAGTGCTGTACGTGGATAATCCGGTGGGCGTGGGGTACAGCTTCACCGGCGACGATTCAGGTTACAGCACCAACCAGACGGCCGTCGCCGGGAACCTTTACGCCGCTTTGGTGCAGTTCTTCGCGCTGTACCCGGAGTACCGGCAAAACGAGTTCTACGCGGCCGGCGAGTCGTACGCCGGCAAGTACGTGCCGGCCGTGTCGTATGCCATCCACCAGAACAACCAAAGGGCCCAGGTCAAGATCAATCTCAAGGGGCTGGCCATCGGCAACGGGCTCATCGACCCCGTAAACCAGATGGTATACAGTGAACTTTTGTACCAGAACGGGCTCATCGACGGTACCATATCTATACCATTATTATCTTAATAATGTATAATACTATATGAGTTATGTCTAGAGGTGGATTGGGGAAGCATTTTGGCCAGGGAAAATTAAAAGCACTTTGACTGGCCCTTATCATTTCTTTAAACCTAATAACTAAAAGCCCAAGTATACTAATGTTCATCCGAGGGTTTATTCGTTTTTTTCAAAGAACATCTTTTAAGATTTTCAGTTTTTATAGTGATTCTTGTTCAGTAACAATTACCTATCCATAGCTATAGAAAGAATAACTACTAGGTATTACTTATTTACCCAAGTGTGCCCGCAGGATAAAATCCCACCCGGGGCAATATATAAGAATTACTTATAATCTAATAATAGTTATAGTAATATTGATATTAAAGTAATATTACAGTTAAATATTCTCAGGGGGGATGGCCGCGTTGGCTCCCCCCTGAGGGCGCCCTCGTATTTACTACTGTAAAAGTATTAGTATTGTTATTGGATATAATAAATAATAACACACATTTGATTAGGTACTTACCTAATTTGGTACATTACAACTTTATCAGACACCTTTTTATTTTAACTTTAAAGTTTGGTACAATTTAAAACAATGGTTAAGTTAGAATTTTGCAGTCAGACTTAGTTTCTAAGTATTATAACCATAATATGAAGTTTATCATTTTTACAGTACCGTCTGCTTAGAAGGCGATGTTCATAAACAAAATGTTATGGTACAATAGAAACGATATAGTTTATCAATTAAATTTAGTAGGTACACGGTTCCAAAACTACACTACTTAATTGACTTTATTTCGATTTTTCAACATTTTATTATTTCAGTATTACGTAGAAGTTATAGTAGTTAAGCACCTAAAATTTTAGTTTACAGAAGTAGGTATACGGGATAAAATATATTCTTATAAGTTATAACAAATATTAAAGATAGTCGGGTACTCACCTTAACATTGAACTTAACATTGAACGTACGTAATACTTTGCTGTTATCAACCAGCGTTCCGCCATTATAAATTGGCTAGAATAAAATATAAATAGTAATTGTTGACGAGGCCAAGAGGGGTTCTTTTATTTACCATTAATCATCGAACAGAAACCTAAAATCAATTTTAAAATACATAATGTAAGCAATTTATCGCAGGCACGAGTTGTGATATTAAAAAACAAAATATTTATGTGTGTATACATATTTTATTAGAAAAATAATAAGTGTACTAATGAAACATTTATGATACTAATGGGAATTGTCCATGTATCCCAACAGTTCAGTGTCGCCCGCACTCTTAAAATAAAATGTCACCAACATATTTATAGAGTCCAAAAATAGAAACATAAATACAATTATATAATATACTATACAATATATTATACTCAATGCAACGTTTAGATTTAGATTTAGATTTTCAATTTGTTTTTTTATATAAACCGGGATTTTACTTAAAACATTGTCGTCGAGTATAAGGTAGAACGCGTTAAATTATAATGATTAAGTATCATTTACGACATAAGACTTCCTTCAATATTTTTCTTTATAAATTTTTTTGTTTTATAATAATCACGGTGATCCACATCTTCTATACCTTTCGAGCAAAATAAAATAAATCGTTCCTAATTGATATGTTTTTCAAAGAGTAATAATATTAAACGCATAATTTAAAATTTATTATGCAACTAAATAATATGTTTAAGATTTGTTCTTAATAGAGAGATTCAATATTCTGACGCAGAAAACATAGTTAGGTACCTAAATTTCCTATAAACTAATAATTATTATCACTTAGAATCGTTTTGGTATGCAATCACCCATGAGTCATAATCAAGTTTATAATAACAACATACATTTTATTATTTTATTATTTTAACAACTTTAAACGTCACACTAATAATTATTATATCATTAGTTATTATACGTACTATACATAAAAATTATATCTTTTACCATCCAAGGATAAAGAAAACACTTTGAAGGGGCAGGACGGTTAAAGTACATATCTACGTATAACATTGAAAGTATTTAAACTGTTGAGGAATTTATTATTTCATTTAATATCTTGGAAGTGAGCGATAGTCTCACATCAAATGATTGTGATAAATATTTAAATTTTTTGAATTACTTTACAGTATACATACGAATAGTGTTGATGACTTGTGAATATATAACGAAATATACGATAAAAAATCGTCATGACACCACATACGGTAGATAATTTTTAAAATAATTTTCATCTAAATAAATTAAGAATATTTGATGACCTCAAAAAATGTTTAAATTCTTAAAACTAATGCATATTATTATATGCATAAACGGATAAACGTAATATTATATTGAAAAAAAATTTGTTGTTTAAAGTAATATAAATAAAACATATTTTAATGAAAAAAATTCAATATGTGTGGCTCACAGAGAGAAAATATAGATACTATTATAAATATTAAAACACTGAAAAAATAAAACTGTTATTAAAAATTTTAAAATATAATGAGTGTCTTTTACTCAAAATTATTTTTGTGCTTTGATTACGCATTTGCAGATATATTCGCCCATTGCCATTGGCAAACTTCCAAATCCACTTTCCATCACTCGTCAAAGTTGTGATCAATTAACATTTATTAGTAATTCATTTATTTATTCTAGTAAAATTTATATTTGGCAACATTTTCATTATGATATAGCTTTAAGTACGAACGTATGGTTCTTATATTTTATTGATGTAATTATTAGTAGGTATAATAATAATATAAACCATCAGACATATAAATAAATATATGTCTACGATATAAATAAAGCTGGTGTTGAATGAAATTTGTTCAAAACTTTTTATGAGGAGACATTTTATTCAACGTAGTTCTGATATAGTGTTCACCGTATTATATTATAAAGTATAAATTAGGTGTCATATTACTATTATGCATATAAAACAAATTCAAACACATTTAAATCATTTTTGATTATCAATCACGTTTTCATATGCATGTTTCATTTATATCGTTGCAGAGGTCGGCAAACGTTTGTTCAAAGAACAAGAGGACTTGGCCCGAGACCGGATCGCTACCCACGACTATAGGGCCGCGTACGACGCGATGACTAGGATGATGATCACCACGCCGTCGCTGTACAGCGAGCTGACTGACATGCAGAACATATACAACGTGGTGTGGAACAGTAATCCGATACCATTCGAGGGCGGCTACTGGTACCAGTACGTGCAGGGCCCGGTGGCGCGGGCCGCGCTGCACGTGGGCCGACGCCAGTGGGCGACGGTGGACACGGTTTACGAGCGGATGAAGTACGACATACCGGTGTCCGTGGCTCCGTGGCTCGCCGAGCTTCTGGACGCCGGCCGGTACCGCGTGCTCCTGTACTCCGGACAGCTGGACGTAATCGTGCCGTACCGGGGCACGGTGAACGTGGCCAGGGCTCTCCGGTGGACGGGCGCCGAGCGGTTCGGGAACGCGACGCGCAACGCCTGGTACACCGCCTCCGAGGTGGCTGGTTACGCGACCACGTACGGCCCGCTCACCGTGCTGCTGGTCAGGAACGCTGGTCACATGGTGCCGTACGACCAACCGGCTTGGGCCCACGACATGATCAACCGGTTCACGTCCGGCAAGCCATTTGACTGAAACGCCGCTTGGCCCCATAATATTAAGCGACATATAATATTATATAGGTTCAGTATCGAAGTTGCCTACCTGCAAACCGTCATATTAAGCAAGTCCGTTTTTCTATAGATTTTTGCCTACATATGTTTGAAAACCTGTTTTTACTTTTTGTGTGGCTGTTTCCTGAATATAATGTAATACAAATATAAATCTAAGTACGTATACATATATTATTTATGTAACCATGTAGGTACCTAAGTCACATAAAATTTGTGAAAATGTTAAATGACATAATAATGATGCAGTTTTATTATATACCTACTCACAGTCTATTGCATGTCAATTTCATTAAATGGATAAATAGCTTTATCAAATGATAGACAAATAAATTTGTTATATATTATTGTGTTATATATTCAATTAATATTTTTTCTTACTGTATTACTATTTCCATTTATTGTATATTATATTATATAATAATATATAGTAAAATTAAATATGCAAGTCATATGTTTATTTATCACGCATTCACACTCCAAGATATTTATCGTGCGTTTCAATATTATGTGACTTTTAAAAGTGGAAAATCAAATATGAATTTATGTATATAATATAGTAGTTATGTGGTTGATTAGTATTTTTCCCTTGGTCAAATAAACTTACTAACCAAATAATAAACTAAGTTACGTTTGATCATCTTTATGGAATTAAAATATGTTTCACTATTCTTCATTAAAACCTGCAAAAATTAAAAAAAATGTTTATGTGAGAAATAAATTTAAAAAATATACAAAATATATTTATTTATATATTAAATTTTAATCTAAAATTAATCTACTTCAATAACTGTACTAAACTTTGTACCTATGTAATTTCATTATTATATGTGTGTATTTGATTTTTCGAAAAGGGCGACTATATTAATTGATGATTTTAAATTGATGTGATACAATACGATATTGTATATAAGCTCAAATTTATTTCGTACTTCTTTTTTTTCAAATGTTTTTGACCAACGATTTTTATACTTTTCCAACAGAATCTTGTAATCATCAGTAATTTTACCAGATTTACTTTAATAGTAATATAAATATATTATAATATTATATTAATAATATTTATTTACAATTTTATTATATAGACTGACAGACCGTCTTCGATCAGCATCGTTTTTTGTGTGCTAAATTGATTTATCAATGAATTGAAATTGAACACACACAATACAGTGACAATTGCTTCCAAATGATCAGATGCACTCGATACCTACGATGACAGAGCAGTAAACTATTTTCCCTCTTTTTAATTGATAAATTAATTTAATGAATACACCTACTTAATTTATTATTTTCGATTACACTCAAGTCATTTTCTCTTCAGTCTTCACATTTTGTTTATACAAGGTTATGTACGGAATTTTAAAATCGCATACCAGGTAAACATTAACTATGTAATTATGTATTGATGCACGAGTTTGTGGTGACAGAGTCCTGTGCAGTAGATAAGGTATGCATCATGCGATATGAGCAGAACTAAGTGATCAGGTAAATACCTATATATTAACATACAAACGACATTCGTGACCTTCCCGTCTCAATCTAAATATTTTAAATTGTACATAAACTGGCGATAACGGCAATTAGTAATTAATATATAGCCAAAGTCCACTGGAGCGGTCTGTCTCTATTTGACCATTACACAAACCGACCGCAGTTTTGAGAACAGACCTGTAACGTAAGGTACCTAGTCAAAGTCGGCGACCAGTATATATCGTGTATAGGCACCTGTATAACGCTAAGTTATACGTAAGGCTATCGCCACTCGATTTATAGTGTTTAGCAATATACTTAAGTAATCGTTTTCGAGCGATGCGTATTGAAACTGCCTCAGCGTTGCTACAGTGGCTGCTGTCCACGTTCGTCTGCAGTTTTTCGGCGGCAGTAAATGACGGAGGCCTACTCCTGACGCCCTTAATACGGGCTGGTCGAATCGACGAAGCTCGGGCTGCATGCAATGTGACGCCCCTGAAGGGGGCCATCGTGAGCTACTCCGGTTACCTGACCGTGGACGAGGCGCACGGTTCCAACATGTTTTTCTGGTTCTTCCCGGCCGCGAGCGGCAAAGCGGACGCGCCTGTCCTCTTGTGGCTACAAGGCGGCCCGGGCACGTCGAGCATGCTCGGCGTGTTCAACCTGAATGGCCCATTCTCGGTGTGCAAGTGCTGTGGCGGCGAGCTTAAGTTGCGTGACCACGCGTGGACGACTACGCACTCGATGCTGTACGTGGACAACCCGGTTGGAACAGGTTTCAGCTACGCTGGTGACGATTCCGGTTACAGTACCGACGAGACGGACGTCGCCCGGAACCTGTACGCCACCCTGGTGCAGTTTTTCGAGCTATTCCCCGAGTACCAGCACAACGATTTCTATGTGACTGGTGAGTCGTTCGCCGGCCACTACGTGCCAGCTGTGTCGTACGCCATTCACCAGAATAACCCCGGGGCCAAGGTAAAGATCAACCTCAAGGGACTGGCCATTGGCAACGGCCTGGTCGACCCTCTCAACCAGCTGTTCTACAGCGAGTATCTTTACCAACTTGGATTCATCGACGGTAACTTTATTATGATAATATACCCCAACGATTTAATCATACAAATAATCGTGTCATAATGTTTAAACCGGTAAAATTATTTTTAGAAAGATATCCATATTATACACATTAATATACGTGGTAAAACATTTTTGAGAGTTAATTATTGAAAAATGTAAATACTTTATTCAAATAATTTAAAAAAAAAAAAGGTAAGTATAAGTTCTTGTAATTTAGTACTTGTAACTATACCAAGTTATGAGTTAGTAGTTGTAGACAATAGACTTGTACTTCTAATCTATTTGGTTTTTACAGTGACACGAAATATATAATAACAAGGAAATAATTTTAATTATGATTAGTACAGCCAATATTGGTATGGGTTATAAAAATACCTATAATAAGTAATTACAGTAATTTCTACGTAAAAAATATATAATTGGACATTTTTACTTATGTTCAATACTATTAAGATTAATATTTACTACCTAGAACCTACGCTGATTATTGTAACATGTAACATATTGTAAATAGGATGGGTCACCATGATTTTAAACTTGTTCTATAATATGGCATGATAATTAATAAGACGTTTTTATTTATTCGAAAATGGTAGCGTTGTGTTTCATATATTGTCCTCTTTTCAAATATTTGTTTGATCAGTTTTGTCGTCAACAAATATTCAATGTATCTTAAACAAATGTACCTATATATAACTGGGTGGATGATCATTATTTAAAATGTATGAATCAAAATTAACAGATACAATAAAAGTATTATATAATTTAAGTATATAACAGATACTTATAAAATATGAGTAAAGAAAACCTGTGGGTAAGAAAGAACAAAATTGTTTATTATAATTTATAATATTGCAGTAACAAAAAAAAAATATGTAAAATGTACTAGCGTATAATGTTATAATATGTGATTAAAATAAAAAAATTTAATTGCCAATGAATTAATGTGTTTAAGTGTCTAACGGTTTTTGGTTGGAAGATGATAACAATTTAAAAAAAAAGTATCTTACGAGTTAAAAAAAATATCTACGAAATGTTATAATTTATCAGTTATAATAACATTTTAAACTGTATTATAATAATAAATTTAAACTTTTATAAGCTAATCAATTTTATGATTTAGTATGCCAGTTGCCGTTAAATATTATCTAACACTTATAGTTTTGAAGTACTTATACCATCTACCTATTGGCTATTACTTATACCCATATAATAGTGTTTACCTTATAGTTTAAAGATAATATATGTAATATAACAACCCAAAGAAATATGAAAATATTTATAATGTGGATTTGAAACTGTTACAGAAAACGGAAAGCACAGATTCGAACAATTCGAAGATGTTATTCACTCTAGGATCCTCGGCGGCGACTACAGGGGCGCGTTCCGGACATACGACGAGATGTTGAGCGGCATATTCTACCCCTACCCGACGCTGTTCCAGAACCTTACCAGCATGCAGTACTACTACAACTTGCTGTTGGAACGGAAACCGCCGTCGGGCAACGATTGGAAGGCGTTCGTGCAAAAGCCGTCCGTGCGTGCCGCGCTACACGTCGGCCAACGGCGGCTGAACGACACGAATAGTGTAGTCTATCAACACATGATTGGCGACGTGATGCGGTCGGTGGCCCCGTGGTTGAGTACTCTGTTGGACACCGGTCGGTACCGGGTTCTGTTGTACAACGGACAGCTTGACATCAAGTTCCATTACCGGGGCACCATGCGCATGGCCCAGTCGCTCGAGTGGTCGGGCGCGGAACGATTTCGGAACGAGCCGGTGCGCACCATTTGGCGTGTTCGTAAACAGAAGGATAGATGCGACGACGGTAACGAGACCACATTGGCTGGTTACGCGACCACGTCCGGTCAGCTGACCGTGGTGTTGGTTAGGGATTCAGGTCACATGGTGCCGGCCGATCAGCCGGTTAATGCTTTCGATCTCATCAACAGGTTCACGACCGGCAAAACGTTTTGACCAACAGTAACCGGTCAGCATTGGTCCGTCGACGACAATATATTTTACTAAAGTCAAGTTGTTATCATAAAATACCATATAATCAAAGAGCCTTGGGTCGTATTTTAATCCAAATATCTAAGCATAGACCGGTCCTGTGAATTAAAATCAGACCCGAGATAGAGGGTGATAGTTACCATCATATTAAATGTTTATAATACATTATTACCATAATTATTTTATATTAATCATAGCTTCGAATTACCTACGTCATCACTGTAGTCTGACACGCATTATTTATATTAGTGGTATAAATATATATGATATTATGGTATCTTAAATTTTAAATGAATGGACGGCCGCGGTATAAAACAAAAAAAATTTAATTTGCTCAAATTATACAAATGTATTATATTTTTGCAATAACAATAAACAGATTTAAAAGTAAAACTTCATATTTATATACAATTAAAAATTTAATTTGTTTTAATTTATTTTTAAATATAAGTACATCTGGCGTGTTTAAAAATATAATTGAACTATTGTATACCTACAAGACGTGTTTAATGTAGTAATTTCAAAATATATTTTCTTCATACATATTATATTTCATAATAGCCAACTGTACCAAGTACCAACCGTAACCCCTACAATAGGTAATGTCCATAGTAGTCTAGCTCTAAACCAATAAAAAAAAAATATACATATTTATATTACCAATACCTGGTCAAAAGTCAGCGGTGCGTTGTTTATATTAAACTAAATTCCTATTTGCTCCCTAAAAAGAATCATAAGTTATAACATTTAGTCACACAAGGACTATAAACCCACATGTGCAGTATGCCAATATTCACCATGAAACCATCTTTACATACCGAAACAATACGGGTTTCCGAAAATTTAATAACCAGAATATCTGGTAGAATAATAATCATGTACGATGTATCACTGTCAGTTAAGTACCAAATGGGATAATACGAAACAATTAATATTTTAAATTTAAAAATAGTTATTATGGCAAACAGCAGTGTGGATGTAGCTTATTAACTAATATGTATTTATCAATCTAATCAATGATGTATTGCAAAAATGCAATACTGTAATTTTGTGTAAATTAATATATTATAATATTTCAATAACACCTTTTTCAATTTTTATTTAAAGCGGAATCAAAGCTATGATAAAAATAAGACATTTAATAATTTTTCAATATTATACTTCGAAATATTCTGACAAAAATCAATATTTTTAGCAACCAAATGTAAGAGTAGCATTAGTGGGTAACCTATTAATTTTTCCTTCCACTTTTAACCTTCCCCAAATACTACACCACACGAGAGAACAGGGCTAGACGGCTAGTTAATTTTTATGAGTAGGCGGATCATTCTTTTTCCAAATAAATAGGGGAAAAAGTTTTTTGTATTTTTAATCAAATCAAAATTAAAACCAAAAAAAGGTATAAAAGCGGGTACCGCTCTGCTGCACAGAAGGTGTCTAGAGAGGTCATTGAAATTAATATGTTAAATTTGAACTTAATGACATAAAATCATTGTATACGAAAAACGAAGGCAGCCTGTCAAATTATATTTTTAAGTATATTTTATGTGATATTATTGTAGCTATTAAGTAATTTGTTTTACTATTACTAATAGATACAGGTATGATCTTATGGAATAAGGTGAGAATGATTTTTAAATAATTTGTTCATACTGACAGTGGTGCACACATCTATTTTCAATGAGGAGGGTCACATTAAAAACTATATACATAATACATTACACATGAATACATAGTTTAGCAATAGCTTATAGCAATAAGCAAAAAAAAGCCCATAAACAAAAATCCACTGAAAAAAATTTAAAAACAAATGTATATTTTTTTTTTGGGTATTAATAATAAATGCAATATAAATATAATCACAAGTAAAAAAAAGAATTACCATAACTAACTTGTTCATCTTTCTAATCAAACCATGTAGGTATAACATAATATTATACTTAGTTATAATACTAAGTACTATATACATTACGTACAACGTACAAGTAAGTTATCAGATATATTCAATATTATATCTATTTGAACTAATAAGTTATAAGTAATAACCAACTCAATTTATATTTATTTGTTTTATTATTTAAGAGAAATCCCGAAGGCAGATAGTAAAGTAGAACGTCCTCATAACCTAAGATGTAATGCAAATATTTTTTGAAATCATCACATTTAGATAAATAAATAAAAATAGTATAATCAATTGGACATATTTTAATCGTTAAAATATTATGCTTGTATGTCAAAAATACGGAATGACAGATACAAATAGGCTTGAATTAAAAAAAAAATGTCTCATTATGGGGAGTGGTTAAATTACTAAACATTGCAAACGTAATGTGATTCCAATAAAACAAAATTAGACATTTCTAAATTATATTATCTGTTACGAAAACGAGTAGACATTGTTGACCCAACCGCCCCCCTACAATACTTAGATACTGTCCTATACAATAGTGTGAAAAAGATAAAATCACTTTAAATTCTAAAATATTTCAAATGCTCTTTATAATAAATTGTGTTACGCGTTAATACTCAATTTCCTCAAATTTTGAACTTCGGATGCCTATATAAAATATTTGTGGTATTACGCTCACCATAATTGTTTAATTCCAGAAACAACGAAGAACCTTGTGTTAAATTAATTTAGCTTGGATGTAACATATAAATATTAAAAACTGTATGAGTTTTTAACTACAAAAACATTTTGTGGAAAATATCCCGATTTTATTTTAATTTATTTTATATATTAATGATTTAATTTTGTAGACTAAGTTTGAATTTTTAATAATTAAAAATGTTCAGTATCAATATCAAACTCTTTACCTAGTTGTATATTATAATATAGAATATAGGTAGAAGTATAATACTAATATACTTATAAAGATGGTTAATCCTGTTAAATACGTTTTTAAGATAAGATTATATTCATATAGGTGAATCTACGGGTCAGGACATTCAAGCCATAGCCTGACCCAATATTGATTGGATAACATTATTACATAATATCATTTAAAAAGTAATCATAATGTTATATTACCGATAAATTCAAAATTGGTCCTAGATAAATGTAAATTATATTAAATAGGTTACGACAATTACTTATATATACTATTATACTAATATAGGTATTACCTATATATTATTTTCATTACATCCATATTCCATAGGCATTTTACTGTTTTAAACGACAACAACTAATTTATTCATGATATAACCTATATTTTTAAGTTATATTAACAAATACCAATAATTTTTCATACGTCAAGAAATGTGTTTTAAAAAAATATTTTTATGTACCTACCTAGTTTGAATCATTTATATATATCAAAAATACATAAATATTTTTTTTATAGTTTTATGCATTTTATGGATTTTTTTAATTATTATTTGATTTATTTAGCTGGATGTCAAACCTACTAAAAATAGGACGGCAGAGGGATTTAAACGAAACAGTTTTGTATACGACATTAGATGATCACACATCATTATGTGTACAATTAGAAAAGTAAATCAATTATAATGTATTAATGTATAATTAATAATACTATAATATTTCTTGTTAATACTTTGAAGCAAATTGGCATTTGTTTTGACACATATATTTAGGACATGGAGTTTGGAATTGGACAATGCATATTTAGCGAATTGTGAGCCAAAATTGTTGAGAGCTTTGATCCGAGTGTTTGGTGCTAAATATATGTTTCTTGGAATTGTTATTTGCATACTAGAAATTATTTTCAAGTATGTATGAATGTTCGTATATTTAAATATTTTCTGAAAACTTTAGATTTTACACATGTAAATTTCTCATAGAACGTTTTATTTATATAAGATCTGTGATTATACTATCTGGTAAATAATTTATATAAGATTTGTGATTTTCTTTTTTTCTTTTTCTTCACAGTAATAATAATGTGGTAATTAAATTATGAATTTGTATATATTTTTCTTTTTAGTATTGTACTCAAACTTCTACACCCCCAAAACAAGCTTATGCTTAAAGGGGGGTTGCAAACATGTGTCTTACTTATTTTTTCTCTATATATTAGTGTAAATTGTATATTGTTTTTGCTAAATAAAGTTATTATTATTATTTATTATTAAGTAAGAATCACATTTTTATTTTAGATAAAATAATCTAATATAATTATGAATATTATGAAAATCAACATTAATGAAAATGATTTCTAGCTGTACCTACCTACCACCCCATGTTTGGTAAATGGTAGGGACACTTTTTGATTTGCTGCTTTAATTTATTATATTGCAAACAAATCTATCAGGGTTTAATATGGGAAAAGTATGTCTTATTACTATATAGTGAAATTATTTATAGTGCGATAGTAACTTAATAAAATATTATTATTATATTGACAATGTGGTGTCCTCTTGGTAATGCATACTAATTACCATAAAAATAATATTAGGTACTAAAAAAAAAAATGTTGGGTGCAATTTCCTTCACAGAATGGATATCTCCCAAATATATATTATTAGACGCAATTAATTATATAATATTGAAATGTTTATAGAATATACTCTACAACCGTGTTTACTCATCATCTTATACAGTAATACACTGTTAATTTATTTTATAGCTATAAATTAAATTCCATAAATATCAATGCATAGTACATACACTCATTGTGTAAGGTATTGGGATAAAATGTCCAAGGTAAGAATATCCTTGGGTAAAATAACAAAAGTATACAAGATAAAAATCCAAAATAAAAAGTAACAGCTATAAATAAGCAATTTATAGTTATAAATGAAAATATTAATAGTAATATTACACTAGATATTCATTTTTAAATAACATTTAAAAAACATTCAATATAAATGATTCTCAAGTGCCAATATTATTTGGCGGATAATTTTTCTGAAAATAATGTAGTTTCAAAATCAAAATTCTAACTCGTCGTTTATGAATTTTTAAACTTTGTGTACTATAAAGATAAAAGGCCCATGATAATTGGTTTGGACTTTGGAAGTTATAGGAGCTATTGTAATTTGTAAATTTGTGTAAATTATAATTAATTTATTGACAATTTATATATATATATATTATATAATATATAATATCCAAACACCACTCACTCACTCATTCATTGGTACATCTCAAAAATTACGAAACGTTCGAATTTGAAATTTGGAATAGAGGTTTTTCTAATGCTCTAGTTATGGAATAAGAATGGATTTTCCGATATTCGGAAATATTCTCATTTTAAAGGTCAAACAGGGATAGTATATATTTTGATCCGGTCAAATTTTTTTTATTGATATGTATTGAAAAAAAACTAAAAAATTGAAAACTTCATATGTCTATACATAGTTAAAAAAAAAGAATCAAAATATTTTGAAAAATTTACTATAATAATAATAAGACGTTGATAGCGTGTAACTTATATACCTACCATTTATATTATACAATTATTATTTAATTGTTTAGATATTACAGTAGGTACCTACACTATTCAATATAATTTGTAGGTAGGTAATGTAATAAAATGCATACAAGTTTGTGTTCTTACAGAAACCGTGGTTTTACATGCATTTAATACAATCTATAGTATTATCTTATCCTAACCCAATAGAGAATGGGATTAATTGTGTAGGATCAATTTTAATTTTTGACATCTTAACCACTTAACTACATAAATAGGCTAGGTTAGGTTGACTATAATCACATTTCATTTTATCAGCATCCACACATACAGATTGCTGTATAATCCTTAACTTTTCCCGTAATTGGATTTCAATACATTATATTGTAAACTGTTAAATTTAAATGTTCATTTAAGTGTTCATTTAAAAGTTGAACAATAAAAAACCAAAATATTGAAGCCGAAGAGAACTATATGTGAATATTTTGAACAAATAGTTAACTATTTGAATAGTGTTACGTGGTTGTAACTTTAAAATGTCGTACGCCTCAACGAATATCAGAGACAAATAATTACCAAACGGGAAAATACCAAAGGATTGATGCTGTCAATTTGACAAGAGGTTCTGTGGCTAACAGCAAAGTGGATGTAGCTTAAGTTATAAGTAATTATTAATCTAATCATTGTAGAATTGTAAAAATGCAATTTTTAATTTTGTATAAATTAATATACTTATAATATTTCAATAACATCTTATTTAAAACGGAATAAAAGCTATTATAAAAATAAAACTATAATATAAATTATACTTCAAGTTATTTTTTAATATTTTTAACAACTATATTCTAGAGTGGCATTAGTGGTTATCCTATTCATTTTTCCTTCCACTTATAGGTAAACTTCCCCAAGTACTAGCTACCAACACCGACTAGAGAACAGGCCCGGTTCCAGTTTTTTTTTATATATAGGCACTACTTAATTTTTCCGCCTCGATAATTTGATCATTTTTCTTCCAACTAAATAGGGGAAATAGTTTTTGTGTTAAAATATTTTATCGACAATAATTAATAGAAGATTAATAAAATTCGGAATTTTGTGATGCCTATAAATAGCTTAAAAATATTCTCAATGTTTCGATGATTAATTAATGTTGCATAGAAATTCCTAATGTTGTTATTCAGTAAAAATGTCATGTATTTACGATAATGTTCTTAAGGGGAGCGCGTAAAATAGCCGAAAATATTTCTCCCCGTGATGTGCAGTACTGTAAAATCTGTGTCCTCTGAGCGGAACATTCCCGCTTGGACATGGTGTTATTACCACGGAGAAAAAAACGAACGTAATATAAAACATTTATTATTGTTGTTTTTTGTTATATTAATAAGTTATAACAATATGTATGATATGAGTATATGACAGTATTACATTGTTATACTTACATAGTTGTATTAATATAATACTCAGATACCCTACTATATAGTATAAAAGACAAGGAAACATATTCAAGAGTGACATATAATAAATTGTTAATTGTTGTTATTATAATATTTAGTTATGACTTATGAAGTTTATCATTAAATTATGAAATATTCACTGGCTGAAATAATGTCAGCTAAATTGCTGTCTGATAGGATACTTGTCGCCGACAAGTTGTCGGCTTAAGTATTGTCTCTATAACTCTAAAATACGGTTCTGACGAAATATGTATCGCCTAAAATACAGTTTGGTTGAATTATCGTTCGGATTAAATATATGTCGGCTTCAATACTGTCAGCTAAAATACGGTTCTGCTAAAATATGGTTAGGATTAAATATTTGTTGGCTTAAATACTGTCGGCTAAAATACAGTTCGGATAAAATATGGTTGAAATATGGATGAATTAGGTAATGATTAGATACCTACTTCAAATATCACTGCCGGTTATACGATGTGGAAAATATTAGTGCGTTATACTTCAGTCACCTACTTGACAACCGGCGTGCACTTTCATTGCAAACGAAATATTAGTTCTACATGATTATTAACTAAATACCTAGTTCAGAAATCATATAACGAATTACACAACCATATTATAAACATTATGTACAGGTAAGTATTAGCATATGTATTCAAATATTATATCTGTATTAATAACAAATAATAACCAACCCAGTTTTTATTTATTTGTTTTATTATTTAAGAGAAATACCGAAGGCAGATAGTAAAAATGAATGTCCTCACAACCCAAGAAGTAATGCAAATATTTTTGAAATCATCACATATAGGTAAATAAATTAAAATAATATATTTATTTGGACATATTTTAGTACCTACTTAAAAAATCGTACTACCTACTGAAAGAATAATGACATAACTCAAAATACATAACTTTTGGTAATCAGCTATTTAAGGATTAATTACAATCAAATTGTTATTACATTTGTACACTGTTTTAATAGATATATGTTAAATAACATTGTTTTTAAATATGAATTGTAGATGTTCTAAATGCACGAATTATTATTAATGTTATTAACGAATATTTGAAAAAATGTTGGCTTATGTCACTGTTATTTTTTTTTGTGTATAATCTGCTGAAAGAATAGTGACATAACTCAAAAGTGAGTATTAAATAGAACAATACCAATGCCAATTAAAATAATTAATTGTATTAGTAATATTATTTATAATAAACCCATTGTAACTTGTATTTATAGTTTTAACCATAGTGCTTAATGGTTATAAATATAAATTATAATATTATTTGTTATGTTTAAAAATGAAGGCATGGGCCACAGTATTATAATATTATGTCTTTGATAAAATAACGACCATCAAGCAACAAGAATTTAGCGAAATTATTATGACGATATTATATGCTAATAAATAATAATAGAATATTTAACTACTGGCTGGTGCTATAATATAATTGTAATAATTTCATATAATTTACAACCGAAAGATAGCAAGTAGGTACTATACACAAAAACTTAGTGTGTATCGTTTTGATAAAGGTGAAATTGTATCAAGTCGGTCAAGAATAGTGTCACAACTCAAAATAAAAAAATTATTTTATGTTGTGACATTATTCACGCACGAAAGTGATAAAAACATTAAAAACGATCAAAGAGAATAATGACATATCAAAGGTTTTATTTCAGTTCTAATGGAGTAACCAGATATTATCAAGTTAAGTTGTTAACTAAATAATAAAGCAGTGAAATTTGTATTAGAATCAATCATTACCCCAAAAACGAACATTTTTAGTTGTGCACTACTTTTTCAGTAACTATAGTGCGATATACTCGTGTGTTAAAAATTTGGAAATGAGTGCAGATACCAATGGACTGAAATTTAAAAATAAAAAATAAATATTTAGTAATTTGTAGGTGTAAAATTACTAAACATTATCACACGAGTACAAGTAAGTACTAATATAATATGGTAAAACATAATGTAAACATTAGCTTTATTTGAGTTTTTTCTGAATATAATATTCAATTTTTTGCATTTAGAAGTCCTAAAATGTTCGCGTACACACTGGTGTCGGTTTAGAGTCTATTATTTACAAAAAAAGCGGTTTTCCATTGTAAGATGAGTGAAGGTAAATTAATATTTAATACATCTTATAGACGTTTTCGGCTCATTACGACATTCGAACTAATTATTCGAGGCGTGGATCTTACTACTGCTATTTGCCTTGCGTCTACTACGCTTTAAGGAACTATT
Source organism: Nasonovia ribisnigri (assembly GCA_027563435.1). Taxonomy (NCBI): domain Eukaryota; kingdom Metazoa; phylum Arthropoda; class Insecta; order Hemiptera; family Aphididae; genus Nasonovia; species Nasonovia ribisnigri. The sequence continues at coordinate 299,213 of JANEHU010001131.1, forward strand.
TCTGCCACAAATCCTAATATGTCTAGTTAGAGAACCTCAATCTAGTGTTGACTCACTAGTCACTAGCTGCTCAAATTGTTGATATAAGAGTTGATAATAGTTCCCTGCGTAACGACCTTTCTGCTCTCAACAATAGGATTCATGCCGTTGAATCTGATGTGGGTAATCAACCACTTCATCTGGTGAAAACATTCATCAGCTTCTTCAAGAATTGTCTCAAAAATGCTTACATGACACATAATGTCATTGTCCATTGATTTATTGCATTTTCTGCTGCTTGACCAGCTGGACGTTTAGCAGATGTCATAAAAATCTGTCTGATTATATGCTATCGCTTTCTATGTCTATATTCCTCTACCAAATACACCAACTTGATACATCTTCTTTTCGAACGAGATACTGGTGAAGAAAATCGAAACAGTTTTACTGCCCTAAACGGTGATGACAGTCACAAAAATAAAAAATAAAAAACTAAAAAAAATCGCTCCGCTCAGAATCTAAAATGAATGAGTTTTTAACAAAAAAATTTTACTTGAAAAATCCCTCTCCCTTTATCCACAAATCACAAATATTAATTACATCCAACTCACCATCAGAAACCACCCTCAACATTGAAAAACTAAGTATTTCTACTGTCTTAAAAGATGATGACTTGATGGATCATAGTAAAAACAATATATTCATCGCGAATATAATTTCAAATATCCTAGACTGACATACCGTCTCTGCTCAGAATCGTATGATATTATATCATTGAATTCAAATTTAATACCATCCATTATACAGTGATCTACTTGTAACCTACTGTACAGCAGAGCGACATCCCACTTGACCCCCTTTTTATATTTTGAGTTGTGACACTATTCTTGACTGACTTGATACAATTTCATCTTTAGCAAAGCGACACACACTAAGATGTTGTATACTTGTATAGTAGGTACCTACTTGCTATCTTTCGGTTGTAATTCGATTATTATCATAAAATTATCATTATAATTTCGCTATATTCTTGTTGCTTGATGATCGTTATTTTATCAAAGACATAATATTATAATACTGTGGTCCTTGCCTTATTTTTAAACATAACAAATAATATTATAATTTATATTTATAACCATTAAGCACTATGGTAAAAACTATAAATACAAGTTACAATGGGTTTATTATAAATAATATTAGTAATACAATTAATTATTTTAATTGACATTGGTATTGTTCTATTTAATACTCACTTTTGAGTTATGTCACTATTCTTTCAACAGATTATACAAAAAAGGGGATCAAGTGGATGTCACTCCGTTGTACAGTAGGTTAAAAGTAGGTCACTGTATAGTGTATAATGGATGGTATTAAATTTAAATTCAATGATATAATATCATTGTATACGAAAAAGTGAAAAACGATTCTGAGCGGAGACGTAGAGGATATAGGTATTACGGTTTGTTAGTGTAGATATTTTATTTTATATTTATATTGTTATTTCATATTATTACTACGGTAGCCGTTAAGTTGAATTAATAATATAAAATTACAACAAAATAAATAAAATCGTTATTCTCGGTTATTTAGTATGTAATTTTGTCAAAATTTGATAAAAAAAAAACTATAAAAAAAAACTGTTTCTTTATATTTTTGAGATTTTTTAGTCACAGAATAATCTACTTATGTGGAACCTTGTTTTAAAAGTTGAATCCATAGCTATAAATATTGAAAATTTTATCAATTTTTAACTAAAAAATTATTTTTTGAATTTTAAAATTTAATAAATGTTGCCAAAATTAGAACTTTAAATTATTACTTTAACTCGTTAATATTGATTTTAATATGTTATTTCGTCCAAATTTGAACTTAAAATGTCTGTAAAAAATAACTATGTTTATATATTTTTTTAGATTTTTTGATTACAGTATTTATTATTTATTAGAATCTTTGTTTTAAATTTTCAATCCTTAGTTACAAAAACTGAACATTTTATAATTGCTTAATTACAATGATTGATAATTTTCGAGATTTTGAGTCAAAATTCGAACTTTAAATGCTTATAAAAAATGTGTGCCTATGTATTTTTAATATTTTTCAATTGCTATTGTAACAATATATCGGGAGCCTAGTATTAAATTTACATTATTTTTAGCACAAAAAATAAAAATGTATTTAAATAAAAAACTAAAAAAATTGAAAATTTCAATTACCATTTGGTCCGTAAAAAGCTCAAAAACAGTCAGAACATATTCAAAATTAGAAAAATGCCAATATAAACATTCAGTGAAAATTTCATGCATCTACAGTTATTCGTTTTTGAATTGCAATAAATAAGAAAATCGCTACATGAAAAATCAAGTGAATACCTAATCTTGTAAAAATTTGAACTTAAAATACTCATAAAAATTTATTTCGACTTGTTTATAAACATTTTTTTATTGATAAAATTTATTAAAAAATTATGAGGAACCATTTATTAAATATTCAAGCAATAATGTTATTCAAATTTATAGAAAAAAAGGGCGGGTAAGTGGATGTCACTCTGCTGTACAGTAGGTTACAAGTAGATCACTGTATAATGGATGGTATTAAAATTGAATTCAATGATATAATATCATTGTATACGAAAAACGATTCTGAGCGGAGACGGTATGTGAATCTAGGATATTTGAAATTATATTGATATTGTTATTTTACGGTAGCTGCTAAGTTGAATTAATATTATTCATATTATTTAATTATAAACCTAAAATTTTTAGTGATGCTAGAAAAATATTATAATATATACTTTCACTCGTTAAAATTGACGTTAATATGTAATTTCGTCCAAATTTGAACTTAAAATGTCTGTAAAATATAACTGTATTTATATATTTTTTAGATTTTTTGTTTATAGTATGTACTATTTATTAGAATCTTTATTTAAAATTTTCAATCCTTAGTTATAAAAACTGACCATTTTATAATTGTTTAATTACAATGATTGATAATTTTCGAGATTTTGAAGAATATTGTAAAAATTCGAACTTTAAATGCTTATAAAAAAAATGTGTGCCTATGTATTTTTAATATTTTTCGATTGCTATCGTAACAATATATCAGGAGCCTTTATTCATAGTATTAAATTTTCATGATTTTTGGCCCAACAAATAAAAATGTATTGGTATTTATATCAAGAAAACTAAAAAATTGAAAATTAAAATGGTCCGTAAAAAGCTCAAAAACAGTCAAAATATATTGAAAATTAGATAGTGTATAGAAAATGCTAATATGAACATTCAGTGAAATTTTCATGCATCTACAGTTATTCGTTTTTGATTGGCAACAAAATAAGAAAATCGCTACATGAGAAATCGAGTGAATATCTATTCTAATCTTGTAAAAATTTGAACTTAAATTGCTCATAAATACTATTTAATTTTCAAGATTTTTTGAGAAGAAATTGGAAACTGAAAATGTCCGTTAACAGCTCAAAATAAATCGGAATATTTTGAAAATGCTATGGTGTGTAGAGAATGCTTATAAAAACATTTGGTCAAAATTTCATGTCTCTACGGTCATTTCTTTTAGAGTTATAACTTTTGACCCACCAAAGTACCAACTAGACTCACTTTCCTATCAGAAAAGGTACTATTGAAGAAAATTGAAGCAATTTTCTGTCCTAAAATGTGATGACAAACACAAAAAAAAAAATAAAAAAATAAAAAAACACATAATTATAAAATCAATACATTCATCGCTCCGCTCAAAATCTAAAATTATTTTGTTGTGACATTATTCACACACCAATGTGATAAAAACATTAGAAACGATCAAAGAGAATAATGACATATCAAAGGTTTTATTTCAGTTCTAATGGAGTAACCAGATATTATCAAGTTAAGTTGTTAACTAAATAATAAAGCAGTGAAATTTGTATTAGAATCAATCATTACCCCAAAAACGAACATTTTTAGTTGTGCACTACTTTTTTAGTAACTATAGAGCGATATACTCGTGTGTTAAAAATTTGGAAATGAGTGCAGATACCAATGGACTGAAATTTAAAAATAAAAAATAAATATTTAGTAATTTGTAGGTGTAAAATTACTAAACATTATCACACGAGTACAAGTAAGTACTAATATAATATGGTAAAACATAATGTAAACATTAGCTTTATTTGAGTCTTTTCTGAATATAATATTCAATTTTTTGCATTTAGAAGTCCTAAAATGTTCGCGTACACACTGGTGTCGGTTTACAGTCTATTATTTACAAAAAAAGCGGTTTTCCATTGTAAGATGAGTGAAAGTAAATTAATATTTAATACATCTTATAGACGTTTTCGGCTCATTACGACATTCGAACTAATTATTCGAGGCGTGGATCTTACTACTGCTATTTGTCTTGCGTCTACTACGCTTTAAGGAGCTATTTCTGCCACAAATTCTACTATGTCTACTGTTGATTTAAATTCACTTGAAGTTTCTGAGGAGCAAATGAATCTCAGATATACCGCTAATACATCTATCAAGCCTTCGAATAACCCACCTACGCCGACCCCACTATCGTCTGATGAATTTAATTGAGTAGGTAATTTTGGGCATGCGTAGAACTCGGGATGTAAATTTGGCTCAATGTAAGGCTTTATCCCTTTCATTAAATAAAAAATTCAGAGAACCTCAATCTAGTGTTGACTCACTAGTCACTAGCTGCTCAAATTGTTGATATAAGAGTTGATAATAGTTCCCTGCGTAACGACCTTTCTGCTCTCAACAATAGGATTCATGCCGTTGAATCTGATGTGGGTAATCAACCACTTCATCTGGTGAAAACATTCATCAGCTTCTTCAAGAATTGTCTCAAAAATGCTTACATGACACATAATGTCATTGTCCATTGATTTATTGCATTTTCTGCTGCTTGACCAGCTGGACGTTTAGCAGATGTCATAAAAATCTGTCTGATTATATGCTATCGCTTTCTATGTCTATATTCCTCTACCAAATACACCAACTGGATACATCTTCTTTTCGAACGAGATACTGGTGAAGAAAATCGAAACAGTTTTACTGCCCTAAACGGTGATGACAGTCACAAAAATAAAAAATAAAAAACTAAAAAAAATCGCTCCGCTCAGAATCTAAAATGAATGAGTTTTTAACAAAAAAATTTTACTTGAAAAATCCCTCTCCCTTTATCCACAAATCACAAATATTAATTACATCCAACTCACCATCAGAAACCACCCTCAACATTGAAAAACTAAGTATTTCTACTGTCTTAAAAGATGATGACTTGATGGATCATAGTAAAAACAATATATTCATCGCTCCGTTCAGAAAATGAATATGGATATTATAACAAATAGTACGTAGTAGATCGAATAGTAAATACAAGTTCTTTTTAATTTTGGTTTCTTGATAATTGGTGTTTGAGTAAATGTTCGTACATTACACTACTCATTACTAAACGTTTCAATAGAAATGTTGTAATACCGATAAAACGAAATTAGACCAGTAAAATGTAGATTACATTTGGTACATATAATGACGACGACCATTACTTATATATATGTTCATTACTTTCGTAGGAATTCCATTGTTTTTCATAATTTTTTTCAAATGTAAACTACCAATTCACATATATAAATTTATACTTTATATGCTTATAAAATACTTACTATTTATGTCTTAATACATATATATTATAATTTATACAGAGTGATTCGTATAACTAGCTACCTTTATTTTCTAATTCAATAATTAGGATTTTGAACCAATATTTTTGAATAGGTTAGCTTGAATTATTTTTATATTACTAAGTATACAAATAGTTTGAAAAAAAAATGAATTTATGATCATATTGATTTTTAGTTATATGAATTATTTAGCTGGATGTTAAACCTATTTAAAATAGGACGGCAGAGGGATTTAATCGAAACAGATTTGTATACGACATTGGACGATCACACATCATCATCTTTAGGCGACCAATTAGAAAAGTAAGTAAACTACAATTTACTAGGCTTTAATGTTTCTTATTAATACTTTTAAGTAAATTAGTGTTTATTTCGGTGCATATTTAGGACATGGAGATTGGAAGAAGCAAATGCGTATTCAGTGAATCGAAAGCCCACATTGTTAAGAGCTTTGTTCCGAATGTTTGGTGTCAAATATATGTTTCTTGGATTTATACTTTGCATACTTGAAACTGTTTTCAAGTAAGCCATTTTTTTTTAAAAATTAATTTTATAATTTATAGATTGAATAAATAAACAAAAATAATAAGTAATACAAAAAACTACATTAATAAACACGAGTGTTAATTAAAAATGAAGCATCCGATGATTGGTTGGGATACCTATTGATTTGCTAGGTACATAATGTATTACAAACTATTCTGCATAGTATTTAATTCACCTATCAGCTGTCAGCTAAATTGCCTAAATTAATAATTATATTCAAAGTCCACTTATTGCTTATTGTTTTTATCAATAAAAATAGATTGTAACTCTTATAATTACAATAACATATTAATATAGGTATCGTTAGTATAATTCAGTTCATAAAGGGATAACTTGGTATTTTATACTACAAATATGTATCTTTAAAAAATTTAAATAATGTTTAGATTATATTATATTATACATACGATTAAACGTTTGAAATGAAACTCTCAAGTTCAAGTGAATTATAAAATTAAATAAACATTTAAATACATCTTATTGAAATCAATTTTCAAAATATTATGAAAACTATGTCAATTAATGGTGCATTATGGTAGGAGGAAGTGGAAAATAAGTTATATAGGTATTACCATTGATTATAAATACTAGTATATATATAACGAATGATATTACTTATAGTAATTTATAAAAATAAGTAATAACATTATAGAAATGTTATTTTTTTTAACTATTATTATTAGCCATGTGGTGTCCTCTGATTATCATAAAAATAAAATTTCTTAAAAAGATCTCTGGGTACAATTTATCACACAGAAATGGATACCTAAAATATATAAGACACAATTAACCACGTACAGAAATGTATATATTTAAAATGTATTGGGCGTAATTCTCAAGATAAATCAAAATATTTTAAAAATGTTAATTTAAACATTCAGTCAAAATATTATGTATCTACGGTCATTTTTTACAGAGTTATACCAAAAACATGATCGACTGACAAAAATTTGGACATAAACAGAAAAAAAAAATCATTGTATGATTGAGACTGAATTTTTGTCAGTCTATTTTTATAACATCTAGAAACAATCTAGAATCATTTGGTGTTGGTGACAGAAGCACTAAAATCAGTTTTTTTTTATCTTCATTTAATAAACGCCATAACTGAGAAAAATTTTCGAAAGGTAACGAACTTAATTAACACTATTATTTTTACAGAATATCTGAACCTATATTAATTGGTGAACTATTGGAATATTTCAATCCTGATAATTCCAAGAGCTCTGATAAAAGATATGCATACATATGTGCATCTGGCTTGGTAATCAGTTTATTTATAACAACAATCATAAAATTTTTAACACATCAAGAAATTTTTAACGAATCGATGAAGATGCGAGTTGCGTGCTCATCTCTAATTTATAGAAAGGTAAACCTATAAAATATTCTTTACAGGTGATATTATTTTAATAATTTATCTAACCTAACCTAAAAATAAGCGTCACCCAAGACTCACTACTGATTTACTTTCAATCATAGTTCTCAGGGGAACATTGGATGGTGAACTGATTACTTTCTCATTGAATTAACTATATACATACAATTTTCTAATTTTTTTCAAGTAACTTAGTTACTTATGTTAATAAAATGTTTTTTTCTTGGTCTAAAATCTTAAAAATGTGATCAAAGGTATATACTAATATATACTTCATCAATTGTTATTATAGCAATATAAAAGTATTGAAATTATAATGGTAGGTATGACTTTTTAGAAACATTTAAAGTTCAAATGTTGATTAAGTTGGATATTTAAACCGAAAAAAAAAATATTTAGACTTCATTTTAAGTTACATTTACCGCGAATCTTTTCACGGCATTGATTGAGTGTTTAAACAGGTGCATCCTAATTTCATGCCAAAAAAGCGGTTTTTATCTTCCATAGTTCCACCGAATTTTGAGCGATATTTTTTTGTGACAGAGCATACATAAGCATATGTTTCGTGATAGATTCAAACTCATAGGTATAAATTGAGAGAGTGGCTTAGCCCTCCTAAAAATCCCTGAAACTCCCCCAAAGTACGTCTCAACTTAACCTCGTAATTCTAATAAATTATGTCAATACGTGTTATACCTACGTTATTTGATATTCCTATATTCTTCATACTTTATTCTGCCGAATTAAGATAATGCTATATTCATAATATAAATATTATAAAACAAAAACTAAGGTACAATCAAAACCCATTATGAAGCTGGGCTTTGTTCTCATTTTTTTTAATTTAAAATATTTTATAAAATGAAGCAAAACCACACACTTATATAAATAATAATAGTAACATGTGATAGCCGGTGGGGAACTTATACTTATAAGTAAAATCTATTGAGAAAAGTTTAAAAAAGTTCAGGTGGAGCTAATAAATAATTTTATATACTTTACAATTTTAAAAATTTTAGATGTCGGTAAATCCCATACTTCAGTGACGGTATATAACTATAACTATATAAATATATAAGGAAACCAGTATTACGCAAGTACTGTGCCTCATTTAAAAAAAAATACACAGCCTTACTTAGGAGTCAGGATGAGTGAGTTGTGCTTTGTATTATATTATAAATCACAAATATGTATTATCTAATAACTAACCACTAATTGTGTATAATATACCTAGTGAGAATTAGATACCTAGCTTTTACATTTTATTCGTTTCTATGGTGATAAACCAAGATTTACTCAAAATTAATTAGAAAATAAAAATACCTGTACCCAGTCCAGCCCAATAACATATTTATATTAAAATAAAATTGAACATTCTAATTAATGGGAGTATAGTTTTTAGTTATAACATTAATTAATTATACCTATAAAATATTGTAAAATATTGATTATTTATTTTACAATATTGGATTGTGTGGGTGAGGACCAGCTGGCCTAATAGATATTTCAGTATGAAAACGCAGACTTGTGGGGCTTCAGCCTCATCAACAAACACTAAAATCAGCTTATCGGGCCTATGCAAAAACAGTAATATGTACATAATACATATAGATAAACATTACACATACGAATATAAATAATAATCGTCAACTTTATTCGCAGCCAAAAATAAGACAACATACTATTATACCAACTGGTCAAACGTTGTTCAATGAGACAGACCGGATGTTATCGTAGATGCTCGTATTTTTATTAGTATTATTATTTCTTTCCATACTACGTAAGTTCGTACATGAGCCAGACGCAAATAGTTTTATTTCGTTTTTTTTCAAATCTCCAAGTTGCATTCCAGTAATTTGTATTACGTTCAAAACCAATTTGATAAAAAAAACTTATGTCTAATCCTTGAATATGTTAGTTCTATACAATATAAGTATAATATAAAATATCCTAAGCTGACAAACCGTCTCCGCTCAGAACTTTTCTTCGTATACAATGATATTATATCATTAAATTCGAATTTAACGCCATCCATTGCAGACTGCAGTGACCCACCATCGTAACCTACTATACAGAACAGTGACACCCATTTACCCACTTTTTGTTTACCTTTATTTAACGAATGAAAAATAATTTTAAATAATTATATAACCGTTTTTACTTAGATATTATTATTGAGCAATAAAGCTATTGGTGAATCAACAGTTGGCCAAATTATAAATATGGTATCGAATGACGTAAGTCATTTCGACATCGCATTAAAACAATTACATTATTTATGGATTGGACCTTTACAGACAATAGTGGTTACATATTTATTGTGGCAGGAAATTGGAGTGTCCTCGTTGATTGGAATAGCCACATTTTTTTTTTTTATCCCGTTACAAGGTTTGTTGACTATAAATTATTTGAAATCGGTTAAATGAAATAATTTATTTGAAATCATTATGCATGCGCTTAAATTCTGTATTATTGTTTAATTTTTAGGTTGGATGGGGAAAAAAATTTCTGAAATTCATTTAAAAACGACGAAGAAGACTGATGAGAGAATACGTGTAATGAATGAAATCATTTTGGGAATACAGGTGATCAAAATGTACACGTGGGAAAAACCTTTTAGTAAACTTATGGAATATGTGAGAAAGTATGTTTTATATAATTGTATTATAAGTAAAATATATATATACATTTATATTGATGTCATGATAAACTACAGAATGGAAGTTAAACAGATTAAAGGATCAACATTTATTGGATTCATTTCTATTACGTTCAAAGTATTTCAAACAAGATTTCAACTATTTGTCAGTATCGTATTGTACATCTTACTAGGAAATCATTTATCTGTGCACAAAGTAAATACAGTATAATAATATACATTTAAGAAGTAGCTGTACCTTGTGTTGTATCGTCTTACTTGTTCAGCTCAACCAATTTTGTGTTTTTAGTTTTTATTTCTTAGAGATTAATGATTGTCATATAGTTATATTTGAAATCTGATTACTATAGGTATTAACATCATTATTACTTTCTATTAAAACCAAAAAAAAATATACTTATATAATACTACTTCCACCTACACACCTACGGTTTATATTTCTGCCAGCTCCCTTGTATAATCATCGTATCTTTAAGATAATAATTTAAAACTTACAAAAAACAATGATTTGGAAAAAACAAATTTGGTACGTATAAAAGATGAATACAGCACGAGTGACTAATTAACAACTTACTGTACATCGCTAATGTTCGGGAGTAGCACAATAGAAATTTACTGTTAGCCTAGCAAAAGTTATCATCTATTTTGTCACTAAATACAAATTATTAATTAGTAATAATTAAAATATTATGATTACTACTATTATATTTATTTATTTAATATCTAGTACATTTTTTGAGTTAATTCTGCGATTAACTCATGAAGTCAATTCTCGTCTATTGTCCAAATGTCAAAACAGTATAAATTAAAAGTTACCAATTTTCAATAAGAAAGTTTTAAAAAATGTACCAAAAAAGTAGTAAGTTACATTTTAGCAAACGCAATAGAAGTAGCGAACAACATTTTAAAAAAAAGTAGCGGTAGCGTCTTGATTCACTTACTATTCTGCTTACTATACTATTTAAAATTTATTTTATAATAAAATAATCTATACTTATTATTACCTTATAGGTTTATGTTCTTACATCAATATACACTATATTGCATTTGTCAATGGTAGTACTATTTTCTACTACATTGTTGGAAATTGGAGAATTAATTGTATCCATTAAACGTATCGAGGTATATCCTAATATTTTAATATTAATTTTTTTCAAAATATCCGTAGTAACACAATATACCTTATGTATCACATAGGTGATTAATATGAAAAAAGAAAATCTAAGTATACGTTTTTTGTTTAGAACTTCATCTTACTAGAGGAAAAGAATCAAATATTAAAATGTTGCTCAAAATCTGATACATCAGTGGAAAAAGATGTTACTCAATCCCGAGTTGTTGATAAAACCAATGAAGTTGATGATGATAATGGTATAGTTATTTTAAATGCTACTGCAAAATGGACGAATGATCAAAATAGTAACACATTAGAAAAAATTAATTTAACCGTAAAACCTGGACGATTGCTTGCAGTTATTGGATCAGTAGGAGCCGGAAAGGTGAATATACTATATTAGTAAATACCACATATCTCAGGGGATCTCTAACTGTCGTTATCACAGGATGTTAAAAGAAACAAATCAAAATACGGATTTATTAAAATAATTAGACAGATTGATAATTAAAAAAAAATTGATTTATAACGTTATTATATTCAGCATTATTTACACATAATAACATGTGAACTGTGAAATACAAATCTAAATAAACTTATAGCGTGACGCTAGAGGATATGGTTTAATCTACTTTATAAACCTAACAAGTCATTATCAATATTCAGTTCAATAATGAATTCATAATAGAGTTCACGTCGGGAAAGCAAGTCAAAGCTTAAAAATGTTTACAAAAATTCAACTAGGTATTTAATAAAAATAAAATTGAAAGGAACATGGGTACCCACAACTAAACTCACCAGAAGCTAATAAAATATAATATTTTCTTTTAAGTAAAACATAACTTATGAGTATCATATTCTGTATAGAGTTCATTAATACAAGCAATTTTACGGGAATTGCCAATTGTTGAAGGCAGAATTTCAGTGTCTGGTGTTGTGTCTTATGCACCACAGGAACCATGGATATTTTCTGGGTCTGTTCAACAAAATATTCTATTTGGATCACCTATGGACAAAGAACGATTCAAACAAGTAAAACAAACCTATTATCTTCTAAATATATAAAAATGAGAAACTGTTCTACAAGATCTACCCAATAAATAGAAATCTAGATGGAAAAAAAAAATCATATTATATTTTTGTTTATTATAATATAATGTAGAAATTGGTAACATAAATTAAAATAGTTATTATGATTGAATATAATTTTAGACCTGTATTTTATATTTTGGTCATAACCATATAACTTAGTAAAAATGGTATTCCTAACGATCATCCTTTGACTTTTGTCCCGGGAATCTTTACGTGCACATCATAAACACCGTGGCCTTCAACGTATTAATACAACATTCGTAATTATGTACGGTGTAAGCCATTTATCGTGGGATCTGCAGACTGCAATCCACCGCAGGTGGAAAAGTGGATTGTCTGCCTGTAAAACGTATTGATCGCATATCACGAGAGTGTCTTCGGATAACGCCGGATGGCGTTAACTACTTTATTACTATACCATGTACGTGTGCACTAAGAAAGCATTTTCAAAAATTCGAGTTTTCAATTGGTACTTGCACAAGTATTTTAGTATCAAGATGATCGATGAAAATATTTAAGTTTTGAACACCATAACATCAAATATAAAATCACAAATTTAACATAGATTGAATCATACAGAGTTGCCATTGTTATATCGGGCAACGTAGTGCACTGGATCAGCTAGTTATTTAATATTATAATTTATAAACGAACTTTAAATTTAGAATACAGTTAATTGATATGATTTTTAAATAGGTTGTTGATGTGTGTGCACTAAAAAGCGATTTTAAACAATTTCCACTTGGCGATGAGACGATAGTGGGAGAAAGAGGAATAACCTTAAGTGGTGGACAAAGAGCTAGAATTAATTTAGCGAGGCAAATATTAACAAGAAAGGTAACCATAATTTTCTATTTAATAATTCCGAAAGATTTATTTCAGAGCTGTGTACAAACAAGCAGATATTTACTTACTTGATGATCCTCTTTCTGCTGTTGATGTGAGAGTTGGCAAGCATTTATTTGAAAAATGCATTTTAGGTAATGTTAAGACCTTTTAAATTGTATAAACACAAAATAATATAAGTATATTGTTTTTAATTAATAGATTACCTAAAAGAAAAAACTTGTATTCTTATTACGCACCAAGTACAATATTTATCTGACGTTGATCAAATTGTACTAATGGATAATGTTAGTATAATTGTTTAATTTTTGGAGTACTGGATAATATTATAGTGTATTAAACTTAAAGCTTTGTTTTCTATTTTTAATTGTAGGGTAAAATAATAACAGAAGGATCTTATAAAAATCTAAAAGATTCCAGTTTTTACTTTGCAAATTTACTTGGATCTTTAGAAGGTAATAATATTGGAAATGAAATTGAAACTAATAACATATTAAACAACAATAATGCCGATTCAAGCTTGATTTCATCTCTGCATGGATCCAACAACAACATTATATCGTCTGATATAATTGATGATAAACAAACATCAAAACCTAATAAAATATCATCAATCCAACCTTTTGAATATAATTCCAAAAATGTATTTATATCCTACATTTTGGCTGGTGGAAGCAAATTTAACATTTGTTTTAGTATTTTTATGTGCATTTTAACTCAAGTTCTAGTCACCAGTGGAGATTTTTGGCTTAGTTTTTGGTATAATTTATATGACTATTATAGCTAATAATTAAAATATAGAAATATAAACGTATTTTATATACAATTTTCAGGGTCAATCAGGAAGTGTATGAATTTCATAAACTATTAAATATATCTCACAACACTAATACATCAATGCCTCGTGATTCATATAGTGCATCATCGTTGTTGTCAAATTTCCAACGACATTTTGTTATTATTTATGTCTTATTAATGGCTTCCCTGATAATATCTGGTATCATTAGGTCCGCTGTATTTGTCAAAATGACAACAAAAGCTTCAATAAATTTACATAATCAAATGTTCAATTCCGTTATAAGAACTACAATGTTTTTTTTCAATGAAAATTCAACAGGTATTTATATTTATATTTTGGAATTACGTATGTGATTTACATATTATTTCATAAAATATATTATAGTGTAATTTTATGCAGGACAGATATTGAACCGCTTTTCTAAAGACATGGGAGCTGTGGATAAAACCTTACCAAATATTTTTTTGGATACTATTCAAGTAATAAATGAAATAATAATTATTTACTTTAGTTTAATATTTATTTTATTTTTAAATATAAAAAAACTTTTAAATTATTTCTTTATTTGTAATAGACTGATTTGTTTGTTTTGGGAACCGTATTTATTGTTGCATTAACTAATATTTATCTTTTTATACCGACATTTATCGTGGGAATTGTCATTTACAAATTAAGATATTTGTATTTCAATACATCTCAATGCGTCAAAAGGTTAGAAGGAACTAGTAAGTGTCATATTTAAATTGTAAATAAATGTGTATTATTTATTATATTTACAATTATAAACAATTGTTGTTTTGACTTTAAACAGCACGAAGTCCTGTATTAGCTCAAATGAATGCATCATTACAAGGTTTAACAACAATAAGAGCATTTAAAGTAGAAGATATCTTATCTAGAGAATTTGATAAACATCAAGTAACTTAAAATTATCATTTTTAGATTTTAAAACCACAATTATTTGAAAGGTTATTATTTATGTATTGCAGTAATATAATGTATATTTTTGTTGAAACATTTAGGATTTACATACCTGTGCTTCACATTTGTGTACCTGTTCGAATCAAGGGTTTGGGTTTTGGTTGGAAATAATCTGTGTCATTTATATTAGTATTGCAATATACAGCTTTTTAGTAATTGGCAACAGTAAGTCAAGAACTAAAATACATCACATTTAATTATTATCATGTTATTCAAATATATTTAATTTAAGATTTCTATGGTGGAAGTGTTGGCATGGCCCTTACACAATTGATGGCATTACTCAGTAGGACTCAATGGGCAGTAAGACAATCAACGGCTTTAGAAACCCTTATGGTACCAGTTGAAAGAATATTAAAATATACACATTTACCACTAGAAGATACTCTTCACACTACTACTGGTAAACTGACATAACTATTATCTTATTTATTTTATGTTCAATGAATAATTTATACTTAATTTTTTTTTTCTAGATAAAACCAAACTAAAAGGATGGCCTTATTCTGGGAAAATCGTATTCAAACATTTTAATTTACGTTACAGCCCTGACTCGCCATATGTATTAAAAGATATAAATATTCAAATTCAGACAATGGAAAAAGTTAGTGATTGAGTGTTATTTTAAATGATAAACGATGATAGTTTTACGTTTATTTAGGTAGGTATTGTTGGTAGGACCGGTGCAGGTAAATCATCCTTTATCGGAGCATTATTTAGATTAGCTCTGAATGAAGGTAAAATCATTATTGATGGTGTAGATATACACGAATTAGAACTCAACGACCTCAGATCTAAGTTATCCATTATTCCTCAAGAACCAGTATTGTTTTCTGGGACAATGCGAACAAATTTAGATCCATTTGACGAATACCCGGATCATGATCTTTGGAATGCTCTAGATGAAGTAAATTTTTTAATTAATTTTACTTAGAAAGCAAAATTTAATTTTTCTTATTAATTGACTGAAATATTTTTTTAATAACTATTGATAATACAATATAGGTTTTTTATTATTATAGGTAGAACTAAAAGATTTTGTAGAGAATTTACTCGGTGGTCTAAACTCAAAAATGTCCGCAAGTGGTTCAAATTTCAGTGTTGGTCAAAGGCAATTAGTATGTTTGGCTAGAGCAATAGTACAAAAAAATAAAATCCTGATATTGGATGAAGCCACCGCCAATGTCGATCCAATGTAATAAAAATTTTGAAAATCTTTATTTCTTTTATAATCCAAAAATATTTAATCACTTTCATACTAATTTTTTTGTACAGAACAGACAAGTTGATTCAAAATACAATTAGGAATAAATTTAAATTTTGCACAGTTCTTACAATTGCTCATCGACTTAATACTATTATGGACTCCGATAAAGTAATAGTTATGGATTTTGGGAAAATAATTGAATTTGATCATCCAAATAATTTGTTGAAAAACACTGACGGATTTTTCTACAAAATGGTAGAACAGACGGGAAAAAATACTGCTCAGTAGTAGAGTGGCATCTGAGGTATTACAAAATACATATTTTTTCATTTCATCGTTATAAACTGTATGCTATTATATAAATTTATAATTTAAATCTATATACTTTACTTTTTTTAGAGTTTTAAAACAGTCCAATCTCCAGTTATTAAGAAATCTTTGAGAAATTAAATTACTGAAGAAGTGATTTAAATAGAGTTTTCGTTTGTTAATCAGAACTATATCGTTATAAAACAATTACATTTTTATTTCCAAAATAGTAAGTTTGTTGACTTCTTTTGGTACCTAATTCCATAAATAATTAAAATAAATTAAAATGAAAACTATTCTGTGATACATGTGATCTTCTATGATAGTATTATACAGATCCTAATATTATACAGTATGATATATTAATTTTTTTTTTATATTTTACTATTTATTCGGCTAGTAAGAAGTAAGCTATGTATTGGGTGTCCACAAACAGGACTTGATTTAGGCATCGACCCGCAATTCACTACCTCCGAAATAACCTTCTCCTGGGATTTTCATAGAACCGCTATCTGATCCATAAATTCGCACATCGTTACCAATGTGATTTTTATAGCTGCATACTGTTGTTAAATTTTTGTCAATTTCTTCGTAATTAATGTTATTATATATGCTCTGGACATTTTTTAGTAATTGGACATTATAGTGATTACCTATAAAAAATAAAAATATTAGATAACTGCAACAGCTCTGCTGTGCAATAGTTGTCGGGCATGTCGTGCATGTTGATACCACACCTTAATTATATTTATTCACTTTGGTAGCGAGTATGCTCTTCGACCACACTTGACTACATGGTATGTCCCATCCACAGATTTCTATATAATACTAGAAAGCGAACTCCCACCATGAGTTGAAGCTTCAAGGTCTGTTGGCAATTGCATGGTATTTTATGTGGTAAATAAGATAAGTTATGATTTATTTTGTATTTCATTTTATTTTTTCTAAACCTGTTGTTTAAAAAAAAAATATATTCTATACAAATCATTTTGGATTTACTATTTTCATTTACCATTAAATACGATATTATTCCTAATATATTTTGTAAAATAAATGAAGTGTTTTGCAAACTGACAAAATAGCGGCCATCCACAGCTGAGCTTTACTTGTAACTATGTAACATTCTTTTATTTTTTTTTAAACATAATACAATACATAGTTTAATTGGTACATAAAAATATTTTGTACTTAATTACTTATAAATTTTAAAAAATAATACTTCAAAATAAAAAAAAGGGGTCAAGTGGATGTCACTCTACTGTACAGTAAGTTACCAGTAAATCACTGTATAATGGATGGTATTAAATTTGAACTCAATGATATAATATCATTGTATACGAAAAACGATTCTGAGCGGAGACGTAGAGGATATATTAAATTATATTGATATTGTTATTTTACGGTAGCTGCTAAGTTGAATTAATATTATTCATATTATTTAATTATAAACCTAAAATTTTTAGTGATGCTAGAAAAATATTATAATATATACTTTCACTCGTTAAAATTGATTTTAATATGTAATTTCGTCCAAATTTGAACTTAAAATGTCTGTAAAATATAACTGTATTTATATATTTTTTAGAATTTTTATTTTAAATTTTCAATCCTTAGTTATAAAAACTGACCATTTTATAATTGTTTAATTACAATGATTGAAAATGTTTGAGATTTTGATGAATTTTGTCAAAATTCGAACTTTAAATACTTATAAAAAAAATAATAAATAATGTATTTTTAATATTTTTCAATTGCTATTGTAACAATATATCAGGAGCCTATATTTATAGTATTAAATTATCATGATTTTTGCCCCAACAAATAAAAATGTATTGGTATTTATATCAAGAAAACTAAAAAATTGAAAATTAAAATGGTCCATAAAAAGCTCAAAAACAGTCAAAATATATTGAAAATCAGATAGTGTATAGAACATGCTAATATGAACATTCAGTGAAATTTTCATCACCTAGCCTTGTATAAAATATTCATGATGAATTTTCAACTCATATATATAATATTGACACCAGTTGAATGATTATGATTACCTTTTTTACATTTCATGAATTTTTAGGTCGAAGAATTTTCAGGAGCCTTTCAAAATTAAGCTAGATAGTTTAAGCAAACGTCATATAACAATTTTGAACAAAGAAATATTCAAATATATCAGTTTTAAGTAGGCAATTGATTGAAAACAGTTTTTGAAATGACATTTTAGTTACATAGACTATATTGTATTAAAATATTATTCCGACGTCTGAAACCGATTGATACTATTTTATTTAATAGAGTTCTATACATTGATAAAAAAAAATTATTAAAATGTTACAATTTTTTGAACTCATATATGTATATTGACACCAGTTGAATGATTATGATTACACTTTTTACATTTCATGAATTTTTAGGTCGAAGAATTTTCAGAGACTTTCAAAATTAAGCGATAGTTTAAACTAACGTCAACAATAATTTAAAAAAAAAAAAATTTCAAATATTCAGTTTTAAGTAGGCAAGTGATTGAAAACAGTTTTTGAAATGACATTTTTGTTACATAGACTATATTGTATTAAAATATTATTCCGACGTCTGAAACCGATTGATACTATTTTATTTAATAGCGTTCTAAACATTTATAAAAAAAAATTATTAAAATGTTACAGTTTATCGAACACATATATGTAATATTGACACCAGTTGAATGATTATGATTACACTTTTTACATTTCATGAATTTTTAGGTCGAAGAATTTTCAGGAGACTTTCAAAATTAAGCTAGATAGTTTAAACTAATGTCAAACAATAATTTGGTCAAAAAAAAATTTCAAATATATCAGTTTTAAGTAGGCAATTGATTGAAAACAGTTTTGGAAATGACATTTTTGTTACATAGACTATATTGTATTAAAATATTATTCCGACGTCTGAAACCGATTGATACAATTTTATTTAATAGAGTTCTATACATTGATAAAAAAAAATTATTAAAATGTTACAGTTTATCGAACACATACATATAATGTTGACACCAGTTGAATGATTATGATTAAACTTTTTACATTTCCTGATATTTTAGGTCGAAGAATTTTCAGGAGACTTTCAAAATTAAGCGCCATACTTTAAACTAATGTCGAACAATAATTATAAAAAAAAAAAATT
This sequence comes from Nasonovia ribisnigri, assembly GCA_027563435.1. Classification (NCBI taxonomy): domain Eukaryota; kingdom Metazoa; phylum Arthropoda; class Insecta; order Hemiptera; family Aphididae; genus Nasonovia; species Nasonovia ribisnigri. Next base: position 318,965 of record JANEHU010001131.1, read on the forward strand.
TCAAATACCTCAGTTTTAAGTAGGCAAGTGATTGAAAACAGTTTTTGAAATGACGTCTTTGTTACATAGAATATAAAGTATTAAAATATAATTCTGACGTCTGAAACCGATTGATACTATTTTATTTAATAGAGTTCTATACATTGATAAAAAAAAATTATTAAAATGTTACAATTTTTTGAACTCATGTATGTAATATTGACACCAGTTGAATGATTATGATTACACTTTTTACATTTCATGAATTTTTAGGTCGAAGAATTTTCAGGAGACTTTCAAAATTAAGCTAGATAGTTTAAAATAACGTCAAACAATAATTTGGCCAAAAAAAAATTTCAAATATATCAGTTTTAAGTAGGCAATTGATTGAAAACAGTTTTTGAAATGACATTTTTGTTACATAGACTATATTGTATTAAAATATTATTCCGACGTCTGAAACCGATTGATACTATTTTATTTAATAGAGTTCTATACATTAATAAAAAAAAATTAATAAAATGTTACAATTTTTTGAACTCATATGTAATATTGACACCAGTTGAATGATTATGATTACACTTTTTACATTTCATGAATTTTTAGGTCGAAGAATTTTCAGGAGACTTTCAAAATTAAGCTAGATAGTTTAAACTAATGTCAAACAATAATTTGGTCAAAAAAAAATTTCAAATATATCAGTTTTAAGTAGGCAAGTGATTGAAAACAGTTTTTGAAATGACATTTTTGTTACATAGACTATATTGTATTAAAATATTATTCCGACGTCTGAAACCGATTGATACTATTTTATTTAATAGAGTTCTAAACATTGATAAAAAAAAATTATTAAAATGTTACAATTTTTCGAACTCATATATGTTATATTGCCACCAGTTGAATGATTATGATTACACTTTTTACATTTCATGAATTTTTAGGTCGAAGAATTTTCAGGAGACATTCAAAATTAAGCTAGATAGTTTAAGCTAACGTCGAACAATAATTATGTAAAAAAAAAATTTCAAATTTATCAGTTTTAAGTAGGCAAGTGATTGAAAACAGTTTTTGAAATGACGTCTTTGTTACATAGAATATATAGTATTAAAATATTATTCCGACGTCTGAAACCGAGTGATACTATTTTATTTAATTGAGTTCTAAACATTGATAAAAAAAAATTATTAAAATATTACAGTTTATCGAACACATTTATGTAATATTGACACCAGTTGAATGATTATGATTACACTTTTTACATTTCATGAATTTTTAGGTCGAAGAATTTTCAGGAGACATTCAAAATTAAGCTAGATAGTTTAAGCTAACGTCGAACAATAATTATGTAAAAAAAAAATTCCAAATATCTCAGTTTTAAGTAGGCAAGTGATTGAAAACAGTTTTTGAAATGACATTTTTGTTACATATAGACTATATTGAATTAAAATATTATTCCGACGTCTGAAACCGATTGATACTATTTTATTTAATAGAGTTCTAAACATTGATAAAAAAAAATTATTAAAATGTTACAATTTTTCGAACTCATATATGTTATATTGCCACCAGTTGAATGATTATGATTACACTTTTTACATTTCATGAATTTTTAGGTCGAAGAATTATCAGGTGACTTTCAAAATTAAGCTCCATAGTTTAAACTAACGTCGAACAATCATTATAAAAAAAAAAAATTTCAAATTTATCAGTTTTAAGTAGGCAAGTGATTGAAAACAGTTTTTGAAATGACGTCTTTGTTACATAGAATATATAGTATTAAAATATTATTCCGACGTCTGAAACCGAGTGATACTATTTTATTTAATAGAGTTCTATACATTTTAAAAAAAATAATTATTAAAATGTTACAGTTTATCGAACACATACATATAATGTTGACACCAGTTGAATGATTATGATTACACTTTTTACATTTCATGAATTTTTAGGTCGAAGAATTTTTAGGAGACTTTCAAAATTAAGCTAGATAGTTTAAACTAACGTCAAACAATAATTTGGCCAAAAAAAATTTCAAATATATCAGTTTTAAGTAGGCAAGTGATTGAAAACAGTTTTTGAAATGACATTTTTGTTACATAGACTATATTGTATTAAAATATTATTCCGACGTCTGAAACCGATTGATACTATTTAATTTAATAGAGTTCTAAACATTGATAAAAAAAAATTATTAAAATATTACAGTTTATCGAACACATACATATAATGTTGACACCAGTTGAATGATTATGATTACACTTTTTACATTTCATGAATTTTTAGGTCGAAGAATTTTTAGGAGACTTTCAAAATTAAGCTAGATAGTTTAAACTAACGTCAAACAATAATTTGGCCAAAAAAAATTTCAAATATATCAGTTTTAAGTAGGCAAGTGATTGAAAACAGTTTTTGAAATGACATTTTTGTTACATAGACTATAT
>JANEHU010001133.1:0-11335 GCA_027563435.1 Nasonovia ribisnigri
GATCTTTTGAAAAATTAAAAACAAAAATAATACCAAAACAAAAAAAAAGATACAATGATTAAAGTTTACGAAGAAATTCTAAAACAATAATAATTATTATTATAATACACAAATTCATTGAAATTTTCGTTTGTTTATCAGTTTTTTTTTTATTTTGAGTGAAATACTTGCAGTTTTTCTACATGAAAATGTTTTGTGTATATCTATAAATGTTATTAAAACTTAAGAAAGTAAATTACTTTCTATTTCAAGTTTTTTCTAAACAACCATGTCTCATTATTATAACAATTCATACATTTTTTATATTTATTTATGAATATAATTATTCAACAATCTTACTTTTTTTTTGCTGTAACCCCCGGCAGCGACGGGTAATTCAGCTAATATTATTAAACTCTCGTAGGAGTGTAGGACGAAAAATCGAACCAATTTAAATTTAATTTAATTGGGATATAAAAATAAACAAAATATTATATTATATTATACGCGTAATTCCGGCGAGCACATCTTGCCAGCATAATAATATAAGTACATTAAACATAAACGAGTACGTTAAACTCTGTATGGTAGCGTTATACACATCATCATCATCATTATTCATCAATTATAGTAAAATAATAGTTATTACGATTATACAATCTCATATGATCGTCACAACGAGTAATGGCTACGACGGACAACACGATATTTGTACAAGGGTTGGAATGAGCGTTGGCGGGTGTGTGTTTTATCAGACAGTAAAGGGGTCGGGGGGATCGTCACGTCGTCTCGTCCGCCAAGTTGGAGTCCCGTGTGATGTCCATCGCACTGTCTTCATCCTCGTCCTCTTCGTCATCCACTTCCATCTCAAACAGCCGGACCTTGTGCCGGCTGTGCGACAACAGCACAGCCACTTTCCGGGTGCCGCTGACAGCGAAACTCGAGGCTGCCATGTTTTCCACCACTCGGCACGTGTAATCGCTCAGCGTGTGACAGCTTCCGCTGCTGTTGCCAGCACTCGGCTGGCCTATCCGGCACGTGGACAGTCCGTCCGTCGAACAGTGGCTGCGCACGCTGTTGGTGGACAGCTGCACGAACAGCGAGAACCGGTTGGACGCCCGGTCCAGCGTCTCCGTTAGCACAGACACGTAGTCGGGCGAGTAAAACTGCACGTCGTGCACGTTCTGCTTGATGCCGTCGCACGAGTAGAACACGGTAGTGCTGCGCTGCGTCACCTCTTGCGTGTCGCCGTACGCCATCAGCTCGTAGAACCCAAAGTCGTGGGCGCCGAGTTCCCGAACACAACACACCAGCAGCTTGTGGTTGGGCAGGTCCACCATGTTCACCCGAGTGCGGCCGTGCGACAGCCCCGACGGCCCTTCCAGCAGCACGTTGTCGTACATGACGAACGTCTTGTCAAAGAACGTCTTGCGTTGCGCAAATATGTCCATCAGGTCGGCCTTAAGCTCGGCGAACTGTTGTGTCAGCGAATGGCTCCGGGACGCGGTCACGATCAGTTCGTTCTCCTCCAGGCACGGGTTGTCCTGGAGCAGTGACCACCACTGGCTGCGCGTGTCGTACGGGCACTCCAGGTCGCCGTCCAGGAAGTACTGGCCCACCCGGTCCAGTTTGTAGTCTTTGGCCTTGGCCCCGGTCTCTCCCAGCCCGTTGATGTACTCGGCCAGCATGTTTAGTTCCTGCTGCGACGTGTCCGACAGCGACGGGTCGTTGGCCGAGTTCTCGTCGTTCAGCTTGATCATCATGCCGTACAGCCACTTGAAGAACAGTTTGTACCGGGTCAGCGACTCTTCGATGACGATTTGCACCTCGTTGCACTTCATCAGGAACCCGTTGACCGACCGTAGAGCTTTCTTCACGCTGTGTTCCGTCAATCCCAGACATTCGTACTTTTTCAGCGACATTCCAGATATCTCTACCAGCTGGAACAGAATCTGGTTGGTCACTTCCGACAGTTGTTTCACCACTAGTTTCTGAACGTTGGTGTGACTAGATTCAATCGACAGGCCGATTTTCTTGATGCCCTTATCAGTCAAATCTCTTTTTAGGAACTGGTCCATACGTTCCGTTAATATACCGTAGATTAGCAGTTCCAATAGATCAGTAGACACCATTTCCGGGTCTTCTGGACAGTAAGAACTCAATTTCAGTTCCATTTCCATTAACGATACATGCTCCCACGTTTCCAGTATGTTTTTCATCGTTTGGTCTAAATAATCTAATGACGACAGCAACTGATCATGTTTGAATGCCAAATCATAAACGTCGTCCCAGCATGTGTCGCACTCTTGTAATTTAATTGTCACTATTTCTATACTACCATAGTAATATTGAATAGCCACATATAAATAACTAAAATCTACTGGCATGTGAATGTTTAACACTGTGCCTTCTTTTTTAAACACCTCGGCTAATTTAATGGATCCGCACAAAAATATACCTAATGCTAATATTTGTACTTCACAATTGGCCATGCCGACCAATAATAAATTCAACGTGTCTTGGACTTTTGGTATCTTGGTCTCCTCTTCAGGTGTATCGCGAAGGACCAAACTTTGGAGTTTTGGGAGATAATCGAGACCATTCATCTAAATAAAATTAAAAATGAATTAATATACATATAAAATAGATACAAACTAATAATAGGCTAGGCTTAACTTTATACATTTATTTATTTGTTCTTAAAACATATATTATTTGAAAATTAAAACAAAATAAATTAATTTCATAGTCTACATTTAAAATATAAAACTGTATGTCTATTGGGAGATTTTTTCTTAAAATTCAAATACTGATTTCTTTTATTCATTGAAAATTCAAACAATTATATCTTTTTTACTTGGAGAGTCTGAGGGAATCAGTAATTTGAATTATTTTCTCAGTGAAATTTTGTACATTTTTATTACTTAATACTTATACAGTATACTGTATAAACTAAGTCATATTAGCTAAACATATAATTTATCTTTACCATCATTGGCAGTGTAGTACACGGGGGGCTAACGAGCTGAAGCCCTCCTCTCTCATTGCCCTTATTAATATTACCTAAAAAAATTAATATTTATCAAGTTTCAACTGTCGTCAACTAGTAAGCCATACGTAAATTAGTAAATGTCTTACCAGAATGAATTCATTTTTGCAAAATATTGTATTTGCATACCAATTTTCCTAAAAAGATCAGTAATTCATTTTTAAGCCGCTTCCCCTTTGAAAAATCCTGCATTGCCACTGATCATCAGTATCATAAATAGAGAGTTGAAGACAAATTATATTTTATCATACCTACCTAATATGTAAACACTATTATGTTTTGAATTAGTTTTATAAGTATTAAATAATAAACGTTTACCCATAAATGTATAAATTTTCAAGCCCTGATATTAAGTAATAACCAAATTCTAAAAACCTTAATCAGTACAGAATCTATGGTGTCTTTTTTTTGAGGTTTTTCTTGCTGTACCCACACCAAAGAAGTAACTTTACTCTCCGTGGTTTTGCTGAAAGCAATGTCTTTATTTTCCACGTCCACTAACAATAAATCACCTAAAATAAACACACATAAACTAGTTTTGTGCAATTATACAACATCTAAATTATAATACAACTCACGTGAATCATACGCAACAGCCAGCTGTTTTCCATCGGGTCTCCAAGCCAAAGCAGTCACCAATGTCTTATCTTTTGGAGCGGCTAAGGACCAGACTCGTTGCCATGTAAGACGATGTAAAGACACCTCGCCTGAAAAAATACATACACTACTAATAAATCAAGTAAAAATATAAATATATAGTCGCCAAATTATTATTGTGCATTCTGGTTTACCATGTTCCTTGGCTATGGCTAACAGATCCATTTTGTTCGACCATTCCATTTTCAAGACTTTAGTGGGCACATGCCGCTCTTCTAATTGTTTCATACCGTTTCCGTACATAGTCGTCATGTTGACGGAGCAAAAAGTCACTTCAAACTTCAACAGATTGTACTATTTTTTGCGATTTGACATGATTTTTTTTGGATGTTAAACTATGATAGATATATGTAACATATAACAATAATTTGTTAAACCTGAAAATTTAAAATATGAAATATTCAATCAAAACATTTAAAACGACTGTCGTTACTCGTTATCAGTTTTATCACTTATAATCATGGACTAAGATAGTACTATCTTAAACCGTGCTTATAATCAAGCCTATCCTTAGATCATATACCACAGACATATACTATAGGTGAACGGACACCTAGGTCACCATCTAAATAGATCCCCATGATCTAAATGACAATACGGGATCTAAATGACAGGGGATCTAAATAACCATAGGGAACTAGTTGACAACATCCTAGCCGGGGATCTAAATTACCCCTTTTGCGTAAAATCTCACTTGGTCTACTAGATACCCCCTCTGTGGCGGTAATTTAAAATAACATTATAAATTATATTAAACTTATTTTATACTAAACGTATTGTTTTTTCTCTAACAAATGATTAATTTAATTTGAATATGTATCATAAATCATATTAGGTATTACATTACATTAATATTTAACTCATAAGTCATAAGTTATGTCATAAGTATGACTCATAACTAATGAATAATTCATAAGAGACAAGTCATAAGACTAGGTATAGTAAAGAACAGTTTGTAAATTTAATTTTTTTTATTATTTACAATTAATGCTTGAAAATCAAGGTTACTCACCTCATGAGTAACCTAATAACACCAGATCGCCAGAATAATGTGGAAGAAATTAATTGTTCTTATAAGTTGTTATTTTATATTAGTAAATTCCGACATATCGTAGAAGTGTAGAACGGAGATAATAGGTTAGCGGCAGTACTTAAGCGTTCAAATTATATATTTCCAGTGATTTCGTTCAATTTTCAGTAACTTAACATGAACGTAGGTAGTTACTTTTTCGTGTGAAGGAACATATCGGATTTTCGCTCATTTTTTAGTGAAACATGAACGATTACCTATATTTATTTTTTTTCGTTACTTTATTCTTAAGTATAGGGAATTTTAATAATTTTTATAGCAAAAGTTTTTATAATTTTTTTTTTAGAAATTCAATCAATATCATGATTAATATTAAGATATTATATTAAATCTATATACGACAATATACGATAATATTGACAATGTTTACACAATTTCAAGTCAGTGACTGTGGTCCTATCGGTGTTAATTTGTATGAAATAAACTAATTAAACATTTTAAAAACAAAATAACTAGGTACATAATTAAACAATTTATTACTACCTACAAATTATATTAAAACTATTTTAAAACTATTGACGAACGAAAATATTCTTTATTTAGGAACGATAAATAGAACTAGTTCCTTTATTTTGAGTTAGAAATTTCTAAAAATGTTCCTTTTAAATCTAAGATTTTAAAATGTAATACAAGATTCCTTATAAAGTTATCTACCTTAATCAAAAAAAAAGGTCTATAAGAAAGTCAAATTAAATTTTTATGAGCGTTTGAAGTTTAAATTTTTACAACATTAGATATTATTAGATATTCACTCGATTTCTCAAGTAGGTATCGATTTTCTTATTTTGTTGTAATTCAAAAACGAATAACCAATAACCGTTACTTGAAATTTATATCATATGTTTATATTCTAATGTATGTATTGTATAATATATACTTCTTTACCTATTTATGTGCATATTATTGTATTTTTAGTAGATTTTAGTATTATTATCTACTTGTTATATTATCTGTAATCTGTTTATTAATTATTATAATGATTGTAAAATATTTTTTATTGTAACAGGACCTTGCCCGTTTAATGCCAAGTAAATAAATAAATAAATATAAATTTGTTGCCTACTAATAAGTAATAACATTAAACTGTTACCTATTTAACCTTTTCAATATAATTTACAAAAATGTAATAGATTTATAATATGCAGTTAAACAATGTTATAAGTGCCTACTAAGCTGGTAGGTAAGCAAATTATATATTTATCATATTATTGTATAAACTATAAGGAACACCACTGAGGCATACCTAACAATAGTTACCTAAAACTTGAAATTTTCAAAATACATTGCAATATGGTAAAAATAATCAGAATAAAATTGATTGTTTTATAAATAAAAACCTTAGGTACCTACAGGTTATTATATCTATATAATATGTCCATTATACATTTATACTGAATACCTAAATATGTTTTGAGTATTAATAATCTTATGTAAGAATGGTATAGCCGTATAGGCATATTATATTATATAGGTAACTAAAGTTTAAATAATATTTTTCGTAAAGAAATTACTTTTAAACTGCATTATTAATTACTTGTCTATTTTGGTTTTAGCAGATATTAAATTAATTCTAATTAAGGTAATTTAATGACTTTTAATCATTTCTGTTTGGAATACTTTTTACCTAACCTACCTATACTCTATCTATATAATATGATGATACAGTCATCCTCCAGTAATTAGGTAGGTACACTAAATTTCCGCTTATGGGCTAATATGAGAGCTTTAAGTACAGTCTAAAAACGTTCCAAAATATATTTGATATAAAATAATATACAGTTATCAATTTTATGAAAGTTTTTTTATGTATTTTGATCATTAACATATTATGATATTGTTCATGGTTTTTCTTTCTGTTTATTATTTATATATTAAATTCAATATTCGTACAATATGAAAAAAACAAACACGCACGTGTTCCAAACCTTCAGTACCCTCCCCCACAGTTCCACAGGCTAATGACTTCAGTTGTCGAAGCCTCAACCCCCCCCAAAAAAAAATAAATAAATAAACCTTGTTTATTTTATTATAATTCAACTTATATTGTACAATTACCTTTTAATAACTGTAAAATGAATAGAAAAACAATTAATTTATTATGGTACAAAATATCTATGTACACTTGTTGTAACTACAAAAAGAAGAACCATGTAGGCTAACACATTTTAAAAATTAGGTAGCCTATTAATGGCTACTACTAGTACTCCCGCAAAATCCCGTGGTGCATTCATATTGATGCTCCTAGAATGGCCCAGGTATTGGTGATGGGACTGTACCTACACTTCTACTTCTACAGAATCCAAATAATCATCTTCATATCTTTCACTGACAACATACAACAAACCCTCTAATACAACAACTCCTGTATTAAAATTTAAATTTTACTTCAGTGCATTTAAAAATGTCAATAAAATAATTTTAACTATTCTTCAAGTAATTTACCTGACCTTTCTCGAGGTGAATGCATGTCTGCAATACTAGCCCTATTTCCTGTACTTGGTCTGTATGACTGTATGCTTCAACCTTCAACGCTGTTTAGAGTACCTTTAATATTATTATATTTTCAACACACAATGACATATATTAAATGTATTATTTTTGCCAAAAATGAATTTAACCTGCTGTTGTAGCCTGTAGGTACCTACTAATCCCTAATGGACAATGGAAAAATAAATTAAGTACTTAAACCACAATAAAATCATCAAATACACCTACCTACTTAATAATATCATAGGCTGACAGACAGTGGCGCCATTTGAGTTTTTTAATAGGGGTGCCAAAATTTAAGCAGGCCAATTTTTCTTTATATTAGTGAATACGTCATATACCTACTATATGTTTTGCGAGACACCGATTCGTAGCTAAAAACTATTTTTTATTATACCTACCAACGAAAAAAAGTCATCGTGCATACCAATAATACGCATCTACAAATAATAATATGCTTTACCTAATTTACCCTCCATACACAATAATAATTTATTATATATTTATATTTTATATGTATTAAAGTATTCATAACAAATAATATATTTTAATTTTTAGGCATAGGCCATCACCTATAGGCGTAATTTTAAATTTTAAACCAGGCCAATTAGAGACAGAAAACAAATAGGGGTGCCAAGGTACATCCAGCACCCCCCCAAATGGCGCCCCTGCTGACAGATTAATTTTTCGCTCAGAATCGTTTTTCGTATTTAATGGTTTTATATATTTGAATTCAAATTGAACACCATCCATTACAGTGACCCAATTGTAACCTACTGTAGAGCAGAGCGACACCCACTTGCCCACCTTTTTAATAGTACACCTATTGACCTATTATACAATATAACATTATTGACTATTGTAAAGTTTTGATATAATTTATTATAATTATTATAAGAACAATTTTAATATTAACAATTTTTAAAAATTTCAAGTGGTTTATTAATTTTTGAATAACAACTAAATATCAAAAATGTAGGTGGGTAGACTAAAACATTTGCTCCTCGTGTTAAAATAGCTCGCCAAGTCACTGGTTTCAGTCATGTCCCGTATGTTTTCAGCTGCCTGTTTGTAAAATAATTTGATTATAGATCATTGCAACTTTCTATCCATGTTTTATACTATAATATTATAGTATTGTTGCATTAGTCTATAATTTCAAAAATTCAAATTTTAAACAATAAACAAATTATAATGGTACTTATTGAGGTAAAAAAAAACCCAATAAGTTATTGAATAATAATTATTAATATTACCTACTACAATTTCTTAGTATAATATAAGTCTTAAATTAATTTTATTTACTAAATGTATTATTGTATTTTTATGTATATATTTTATGAATAATTAGACATAACTCATACGTTTTATTTTTTGGTTTTGAGATCATATACAACTTTAACAGAAAATTTGGCACTGCAGGTCACTACTAATCATCGACAAATTGTATAAATTGGAGATGTCTTGTCTTGTCTTGTCTCCATTTGTTATGTACACTACCATACACTGCCTGTATAGAATGTTATTCACTTTTATTACCATATAGTGTTGGTGTACTGTAAATTGTACAAACTGCAAGTACATATTTCGAACCTACTTAATTGAATTGAATACTAAAATACTGTCAAATATAAATTCAAACTTCCTATATTTGTAATATAATATGTAAACCGAAGTAATTTAAGATTGTTCAAGTGTATGAGCGCCCAGCTCACCACAGACTTTATCCTTCTATCTGTTATGTAACTCGGATGAATAGATATTATTATAATGGTATTTGATTAAAGAATATTTTTGATTTCATCAACAAAAAAATGCCATTTTACATAATTGTAGGTATATAAATTATTATTATTAATTTTAGTTTAATTAAAGTATAATTAATGGTCAATGGATATTGGATAATAAATAAATAAATTATAATATATTATAATGTAATTAATTTTAATCATGCTATTTATATCATTAACTGTTCCTATGTTGGTCAATTAGATCACTCATTTTGAGATCAACTAGATCTTTAGGGGAAAATATAAATTTGGTGATCTTAAAGACGTATATATGGATCTAGATGGCCTAAGGGGATTTAGTTGACAGGGGAACTAATTGACCCTCGAGGATCTAGTTGACCACTGGGGATCTAGTTGACCACAGGGGATCTAGATAACCATGGGGATCTAGTAGGACGGGGATCTAGGTGATACGTCACCCGTATTATCCACGAATTAAAATATACTGGATACCCAACGACCTATATGAACAACTATTTTTCTTGGACCCAAACCACGGACTAAGATATACAGGACTGGACACGAGATGAATATTGTGGTTACGAAATGTATTACAACAGGCGGAGTTCGGGGGGATATTTTCCTTTTAGCATTACTAGCGCCGAATTAGTGGATACTTTTGGAACTAGATGACATTATCACCATAGATAAATAAATACTATTATCAGTTATCACATATTTCCGGTGCTCCTGCTTTACGCTCCACTAATTAATAATTTTAATTCAATTATACTTCTTATAGTTATGTTATAACCAGGCACCTAGAATAGACAAAAGATTAAAATAACATTATACTGTAGTTACTAATTTGTACATCTTTATTACTAATAAATAAATAATTGGTCCACCTAAGCAAATAAATTTCAAGAAAAATATGTTTAGTACTTTTTCTATATCTTTTGTTTGAAATGGATAAGCTAAATTAAATAAACATTTATCTTTAGCTAATGATTCATTAATGATAAAATAATTAATATTTAAATCTGGAGTGAAAACTATTTGTTTTTCAATCACTATTTTGGTGTCTCTGGTGTTGTCATATTTCAAAAAATAAAAACTTATGGCAGCTTCATCACAAAAATAGTTCCAGCCTGGTGGTATATTTATATATTTAAGATTATGTTTTAATGTCATAAACGAATCAACCAACTTATTCTAAAAAAATATATAAATGAGATTAGGAGATTAGGATGGTATTAATTGTATATTATATTTTTATACTTAATATTACTTCAAATATTATCGTGCAATATTAATAATAATTAATACTGAAGTCATAAACTACTTATAATATATTATTATCTTATTGTAATATTGTTATTAGTAAGAATAAATATATATTATTATATTTTTTTGTTAGATACCTCAGAGTTTATTAATACTTCATCAATATCCTCAATCTTTGGTGTAAAATCATTTTCTTCAGACACAAAAAGCTCTCTTCGACATGTATTGCCTTGTGTTGGTTGAAATAGGGTCAGTACATTAGTCTGTTCACTTTTTAAATCCTATTATTTTAAAATTTTAAATAGATAATTTATGTATTAGCAGTATTAGGTATGTAAAATAATGTTAATTTCAATATAATACCCCTGTGAAAGTTTTAGTAACAATTTCATTTTGACTGGTTTCGCCAGTTTTGTTTAGGTTTACATTTCTAAAAATTGATGGAATTGCGTTTTCTTTTAATTTTGGTTTTAATCGCTGTGGTATATTCATATTATTCTTTATATAGTACCATTGAATATGATAGAATTATAATATGATATTATTAGTTAATCGTCAGTATTTAATTACAGTTTCTCAAGTTAGATACATACTTTATCCTCATTCAACTCATTCCACCATGAATATGAATGATTTATATACATTGGATCAAAATGTTGTTCACAAATATGTGTCGGTTTTGTTATTTTACCATTCATTTTTGAAACAATTTGTATCCATTCATTCCGGAGGTTATTACAATTTGGAAATTGAAACAGTGAAAATTTCTTGTCTTTACTTGACTTGTGATTTTCACAATCAACAATACAGCAGACATTAACCATTTTAATGAGCAATAAGAAATTCGTAAAAGCAAATAACACTAAATTAAAATGAAATTATTACATTTGCAAATAATTATTAATTAATAAGAGAAGGGTAATCAAAATACTATATATAATCATACTATAAAAATATATTATACAATTATTAATAAATTTATAATAATGTGATCTAGTCATTAATAAATTTGTAATAATGTATTATGTGATCTAGACATCTAGTTATTAATAAATT